>CM055272.1:28099734-28183201 GCA_029237695.1 Conchocele bisecta
CACAAAAAAACTTTAACAAAAAAATTCAAAGTAATTTGACCTTGACATTGGGCACAGGATCGCGCTTTCCGCAAGCAGGTGCAACAATGATGATACACCCATGTGAAGTATCAAGGTATTGGGTGAAGCAGTTGCAGAGATGTAGTACACGAAAAAACTAACAAAAAATTCAAGTAATTTGACCTTGACATTGGGCACAGGATCGCGCTTTCCGCAAGCAGGTGCGACAATGATGATAAACACCCAGTGAAGTATCAAGGTATTGGGTGAAGCAGTTGCAGAGATAGTACACGAAAAAACTAACAAAAAAATTCAAAGTAATTTGACCTTGACATTGGGCACGGATCGCGCTTTCCGCAAGCAGGTGCGACAATGATGATAAACACCCATGTGAAGTATCAAGGTATTGGGTGAAGCAGTTGCAGAGATATAGTACACAAAAAAACATTAACAAAAAAATTCAAAGTAATTTGACCTTGACATTAGGCACAGGATCGCGCTTTCCGCAAGCAAGTGCGACAATGATGATAAACACCCATGTGAAGTATCAAGGTATTGGGTGAAGCAGTTGCAGAGATATAGTACACAAAAAAACTTTAACAAAAAAATTCAAAGTAATTTGACCTTGACATTGGGCACAGGATCGCGCTTTCCGCAAGCGGAGGTGTGACAATGATGAATAAACACCCATGTAAGTATCAAGGTATTGGGTGAAGCAGTTGCAGAGATATAGTACACGAAAAAACTTTAACAAAAAAATTCAAAGTAATTTGACCTTGACATTGGGCACAGGGGCCAGCACGGTTGGGGTTTAGAATGAAAATATGGATGATGATAAACACCCATGTGAAGTTTCAAGGTAATGGGCGAAGCAGTTGCAGAGATATAGTATAACGAAAAAGTATTAACCAAAAAACTTAACCAGACGTACATTAAAAGTTAACGATGAAAATGGCTAGTCAATTACGTTAGAAA
The DNA here is from genome assembly GCA_029237695.1 of Conchocele bisecta. Taxonomy (NCBI): domain Eukaryota; kingdom Metazoa; phylum Mollusca; class Bivalvia; order Lucinida; family Thyasiridae; genus Conchocele; species Conchocele bisecta. Next base: position 28,100,710 of record CM055272.1, read on the forward strand.
GCTAAGAGGTGGAGAAAAAAATGGTCACATGTTGGATATTGATGTAAGTAGGCACCCCCTTGTTATGAAGCTGATGAAAGTTTGGTGGTCCTAGGTGGTACAGTACCAAAGAAATGGACTTAAACACGAAAAACTTAACATTGTAAATGCGAAAACTTAACATTGAAAATGGGTAAGTCGACTGCGCGGAAAAAAATGGGTGAAGTTAAAAAAAAAAGTAACATGTTGGATAGTGATATGTGGTGGGCTTACCCCTTGATTATGAAGCTGTGAAAGTTTGGTGGTCCTAGTGGTACAGTTAACGTAAACAAAGAAATGGACTCAAACACGAAAACTTAACATTGATTGTGGACGCCGCCCGCCACCCACCGCCCGCCCGCCGTCCGCCCGACCGCCCGCCCGCCCGCCCGCCCGGCTTTCGCCAATCCAATAGCCTAGGATTTTTTTTTCAAAAAACCTGGCTAAAAATGGGATGTTTTTCTTTGACAAATATGAACAATACTTGCAAACAGTGCATGCAGATCCTGATGAGACGGCTCGCGGATTTACACTGTTTGTAAATATTGCTATAGAGGTTTGTGGTGTTGAAAGGGTTAATGTACTCACAGTCCCATAACCTGTTCGATTATTAAGCATTTAACATCTACTTAAAGTATTTTGTGTGCTGTGTAGTCTGAAAATGTACCATACATTTTCATATGTGCTTACCCAGGCAATGAAATATCATGAAAATTGTTTTGTACAGATCATAGTCTAGATTATAAGACACATTCGCAAATGTCAAAGCAAACCGACATTCGCTCACTATTTGGTTGTCCGGGTGGTGGAGATGACGAGAAAAGGGAAACAGAGCGGGCGAAGCGACAGGCCGAGAAAATACAAATAAATATTTATTCATTATACCATGACAACTGTTGGATTGTCTATCTGGAGATAGATTTCAAAATAGCATACATGTACAGTAGCATATATACCTACTAATGGCGAACATAGTGAATATTGAAATATCTGTATAAAATATAAGGACGAGTGGCCAATTTAAACCAGTAAGGGCGAGTAATATTTTACATCTACTAGACCTTAAGGGCAAGTGATATTTCAAATAAGTTTACACCCCTGTTGTAACATGTATATCTATGTACGTAACATTGACAAAAACATGTTGCAGTACCTTAAAGTTGTTGCAATGGAGTATTCAGGGTATTTTAAATGATCAAGATTGTGGATTTAAATAAAAGAAATTTTGTGATAATGGGATGGTTGCAAACTATAAACTGCTCATGTAAACTTATTACTAACATAAATAAATAAACCTGAAAAATGTGCATGTAACATTCACAAGAATCTAGTATTGCAATCTATTTATTTATTACACATTAATCAAAACATTTTCTGTGTAAACTGTTAACAATCATCTTATCTTTATACAGTTTATTGTCTTACAAAAAAAATTCCAGTTGCCACATAGTAATAAGCATCCAGTCTCTAAAAAAGTATTGCTTGGCATATTTGTCAATGTTACATACGCGACTTCGATCAAATGACACAATATACTTCTCAAGGTAATGCATGATTTAAACTAATGCCTCTACAACAAATAAGGTCCAAATAGGTTTGTTACAACCCATAAACATATAGTATAATCTCATTTCTAACGGTTTAAAATGAGCATGTAATATGTGTATGTAACATTGACAAGAAAAATATGATGCCATCCAGAGCACAGTAAAACACGTCTTTACACAACAAAGAAACTAAGATGCCATTTGAAAGCAACATAGGATCACCGAATACATATTACCTCTGTGTTAATGTTACATACACGAGATTCAGCACATGTCTATCTCTCCGTAGTCAAAGGAATGTATATTCTGCAAACAACTGCAATTGTCCAAACCCTAGTGGCTTGGACTATGCCACGTTGTAGTTTTTCTAACAAAGCACAAAATCAAAAATAAATCTCTTAAATGCCCTATTAGGCCAAATACTGAATTCTGGCCCATATAGATGATAATGTCGATGTACAAGTCACGTGATTTTATACCTATATAGTAAGAAGATGTGCGTTATATCTCGCATAAAATATTTACAACGTTTATGTTATTTTCCGTAAATGACGGTGAAAGTTAACAAAATTTTCACAGCAAATGCAAAATATAATGCTGCATTATATGCTATGCAAATTTCGTTAACTTTCGACATCATTTACAGAAAGGGAAAAGTGAATTGGTAATACGTCCCAGAAACAGCTATTGTCATGTAGGGATGAGACCTACCGTATTTACCCTATGTATTGGGACACCCTTTATATTGGGACACCCCCGTTTTGGGGAGAAATAATTATTTTTTAGGAAACAAGTTTTGGGACACATCGCAATTTTAAAAAAAAATCAATAATTTCTGCACCTTAAGTATTGGGACATCTCTTTTTTTTTTAAATACTTTTAAACACAGTCAGGGATTCCGCTGGGAAAAAAAAATCGCCACTCCAATTTTTTTTTTTTTTTTTTTTTCACCGGCTACTGGTCATGCCGACTATTGGCACGTCTCGCTATAAACAGAGGCCGTCGCTGATTAACTAATATAAACACAGTGCTGACGGTAAATCTGAGCTCTGTTGATTAAATAGATTACCAATAAACCGTATACATCGACAATGCCGCCTGTCAATGCCGGAATGTGATTTATTTGCGAAAATTATTTCGATTCACACGGAAATACTCCCGATACATCGCCCCGCCCTCTCATCAATATTCACGAGGTAAGTTTAAAGTACGGACATGTATCCGGTCACAGCATGCTCTCCAGGCTATTATATCCAGACACTACCGAGTGATGGCGTTTCGATCGGGACAACTGGGTGGAAAGTATAGTACAGTGCGACCCCGTTAATACACGGAAGTCCGCCGACATACAACCTTCCGTGTTGCTTATCCAAACCGTGCTATATCCGTTCTCGCCCAAGACGCATCATAATGTCAAAAAAAAAATACATGTACACTGTACACTGTGACTGCGAATGAACGACGTCGCCAATGCCTATAATATGCCATAAGTTTTCACTGTTATCTTCGCATGTAACAAGAAATGCGTCTGTCGAACGCGGATGCCACCTGCAGCATATTTGAGAAACTGTGACAAATTGGTTAACCGAAAAGTGTGACGGACGGACAGACGGACGGACGGTCCAAACACTATATGCCACCTGTTTCTTCGAAACCCGGTGGCATAATAAATATATTGAATCCAAGAATTGTTAACGTCATGTTTTATTTATTCATCATGTTCATGTAGAATGTAGATCTACGCAGGTCCGTGCAATCCATTATTGTAAACGCGTGTAGAAAAAATTGTAGTAAACACGTGTAGCCATCATCATTCGATGACGCAATGACCCAATGACCGATATCCTGTTCCATCAGCTGCAACGTCACGTGACAAGCTCGTGCGTTGCAAACTGTGTTTACTCATATGGTGAGCACAGGTGGAAGACTCGGACCTATGACACCAAAATAAATGCCTATTAAAAAAATCCCATTATCCCACCCACCTGGTATCGTACTGTACATGACGTTAATAATAGAACGAGATCAAGTGGGTGGGGTAATGGATATTTTTGTAATGGTCATTTTCTTTGTGTCACACGTCCGACTATTCCACCTGTGGGTTTGAGTACGCACAGAGTTTTAACCCTTTCAACACCACAGACCTATATAGACATGTTTTGCCCGACGTGTTATAATTTTGCGCCTGTTCATGAGGTAATCATGCTTATCACGTGAGATTTTCTACGAAGATGAATCTGATAATAGTGTACATTTTCTGTAAACGATATCGAATGTTGACGAATATTAAATTAGTAATTATTACGCATTTGCTCTAAAAATGTTATCAACTTTCTGATATAGTTGCAGATAAATCATTCTCGGTGAAAATCTCGGTTATATAATAAAGTTGATTATCTCATGCACTGGCTCAATTATGATGTCGCGAAACAAGGCCAGTTGTCGCGTACACATTTGTGTACATGCGCCGGGGGCGTGGGCAGTGCTGTAACAATTTAGTTAATCTGGGTCGAGTTAATCTGCGCCACTGATACGCGATCTCCGATTGGTCAGCCTTTTACACCTAATTAATATTCCACCAATGGTGAGCGCGAACGCATGCTGGAAAATTTAAATCGAGCACATAACAATTAGCACTGCTATGTTACTGGGACCAATAATTGATGTTATTCCCAGTTTGCTCGGATTAATTTACGAAATGTGCAAACGTGATCAGCTGCACATTCACATCGGTGAGATAAAAGGAGGCTATGCGTCCATAAAAAAAAATAATAATAAAATCGTCCATTTTGGGTCTAATTTGGGAAATAATCGCAAATTTAACACGATTTCTGACAATAGTCGTGTTACAAATTTAACACGATTTTGATATACAAATAGGCAAACAATTCGGGAGCCAAGGCACAACCGTGTACTAACCGAAATTTCGAGAATACAAACTTTCAATATTAATAATTGGGACACCAAAAAAAATAATTAATTTATTTTATATTATGTATTGGGACACGTAGAATTTTATTTATTTTTTACTGTCCCAATACATAGGGTAAATACGGTAATTGGTTTCAAGTCTCATCCAAAGAACCAGCAAATGGAAACAATATGAAAGTATTTGTTAATTCCTAGAGTGAGGATCTCTAGTGTTTAACATGTTGAAAGATCTACTGTCTGTTTCATGAAACCTGCCCAAATTTTACGGCCATATAAACAATGCAAAAACAGTATTTTTTTTTTTTTTTTATAATATTAAATTTTATCAAAATTTAAGAATGAGCCTTCTTTATATTTTGTGAAATCTGGTAAAATAGTGCTTTTATTACGAAAAATGAGTTCTCTATGAGAATTTAACATGAGGGAAAAGGAGGTGGAGGAGCTGTGGGAGTAGTCAGTAAAAAAAAAAACTAAAAGAAATTGAAAATCAGTACAGTATTTTTGAAATTCTAAAAATTGTTTTTGGTCAATAAAATCAAAAAATTTGAGTCTTATTCTTAAATTTTTCCTTTAATTTAACCCACTTCAGCCTAAGGACACAAACATTTTAGTTGGAAAAAATCTCAATAATTTGTTTATTACTGGAGACGGTTCAAATGAGTGGTAACAACATATACTTCTGAGATGAAATAAATGAAATCGGGATTTTGTTCCTCAAAAGTGTCATACTACTATTATTGTATCCCATCGCTAATGGGTTAATATTATCAAAAAAAATATTGTTCTTGAATTGTTTATTTATTTAGCCGTAATATTTGGGCAGGCTAGCTTTCGTGAACTAGACAGTAACTCTTTGCATGCTAAGAGAGAAAATAACAGCCAACAAATTATGAGTACATGTATTTGTATTATTTCTCTGTAAATATGTCTTTGAATTTCATTCCAAGACATAATCATGCTACTTACTGAATTTACGTCTGCTATTTTTTAACTAATTATAGCCAACAAGTTTCCCAGCATGCAAAGAGATAAGGATATATTACCTTGTTGATGCAGCACAACAGGCCGACTGGCTACAACACTGACCGGCACATTATCTCTCAGAACCTAAAACACAGGTTAATGTATTTATTTATTTGTGGTGTTTCCAGCCTGTCAATAGCTAAGGTCATTGTAGACCGGGTTAACAGGGTCAAATACAATATTTCACCTTTAAGCCGAAGCATGGGAAAATAACACAAGAATTCCGCCACAGAAGCAGTTTCGCGCCTGTTGAGGCATTTGACCGTAACATGATCATGGGCATGTGCTAAAAGTAAGCATCACAAAAACCGTCGAGAAGTGCAAATTTAAAATACGAAAAGGGTCACGTTTGCCGAACTATTTTTTACATAAAAAAAATTGCTAAGTGTTTTTACAACCATGTGAAGGTCAAAATGGTCAAGGTCATGTTAATGGCAGTATGAGTGTGTTCCAAATGCCCACATGTTATACGATGATGAACAAACTTGTACAAACTTTTTGACGCATGGCTACGTGTTTCCGTAAAAATATGAAGGTGAAAAAGGTTACGTCATGTTAATGGCGGCATTAGTGTGTTCCAAATGCTCACATGTATCAAGTGTCCAACTATTGTAGCAATCCGTCAAGTAATATTAAAGATATCCCATGATGAAGAAGCTTGTACAAACGTGTTTCAGCAAAAATGTTAAGGTAAAAAAGGTCAAGGTCATGTGAATGGCGGCATTAGTGTGTTCCAAATGCTTACATGTATCAAGTGTCCAAACATTGAAGGAATGCATCAAGTAATATGAAAGTTATATAAGGATGAGAAAGATTGTACAAAGTTTTTGACACAAAAAATGGCTAAGTATTTCAGCAAAAATTTGAAGGTAAAAAAGGTGAAGGTCATGTGAATTGGTGGCATAAGTGTGTTCCTAATGCTTACATGTATCAAGTGTCCAAATATTGAAGCAATCCGTAAAGTAATATTAATTTATAGCATGATGACGAAGCTTGTAACAAGTTTTAGAGCGCAAAAAAAGGGCTAAGTGTTTCAGCAAAAATTTGAAGGTAAAAAATGTCAAGGTCATGTGAATTGGTGGCATGAGTGTGTTCCTAATGTTCACATGTCCAAATATTGAATGAGCAATCCATAAAGTGATATTAAAGTTGTAGCATAATGACGAAGCTTGTACAAAGTTTTTGACATTTCGGACGAAGGAAAAAAAGCGGCGACTATAGTTGCGCCTTCTGCTGAATCAGGCACAACAAAAATGGCTAAGTGTTTCCACAAGCATGTGAAGGTCAATAAGGTCAAGGTCATGTTAATGGGGACATGAGTGTGTTACAAATGCTTACATGTATCAAGTGTCCAAACATTGAAACAATCCATCGAGTAACATTAATGTCATTGACATACGATGATGAAGAAACTTGTACAAACTTTTTGACGAAAAAAATGGCTACATGTTTCCACAAACATTTGAAGATAAAAATGTCAAGGTCATGTTAACGGCGGCATGAGGGTGTTCCGAATGTATCAAGTGTCGAAATATTGAAGAAATCCGTTAAGTAATATTAAAGTTATATCATGATGAAGAAACTTGTAGAAATATTTTGACGCCAAAAAAATGGTTAAATGTTTCCGCAAAAATGAGAAGGAAAACAAGAAATGTGGCCTGTCGGCACACAAATGCCCCATGGTGAAAGATTGGATAAACTGTGGCAAAGTTAATTAACCAATGTGATAAGTATTCACAAGCACATTTATGAAGGTCAAAAGGTTAAATTGATGTGTGGCATTTGTCCACAAGTATGATTTATTGAAATATTAAAGTAATCCATCAAGAGTATAGAAGTTATGACAGAAATGAAATGCTTCGGCAAACTTATTAATGTGTGAAAAAAATTCAAAGTTGCCATGGTCAAAAAGTCAATGTCATATTAAGGGCAGCATGAATGTGTGGCATTTGTCCACACGTATGCTGTATTGAAATATGTAAGTAATCCTTCTAGGAACATAGAAATTATGACAGAATTGAGAAACTCTAGCGAACTTCCTAATGTGGGAAGAGGTTCAGTGTTCAATGTCAAAAGGTCAAGGCCATATTAAGGGCAACATGGATGTGTGGCATTTGTCCACAGGTATACTGTGTTGAAATATGTAAGTAATGCTTCAAGGGATATAGAAGTTACAACATAATTTCGAAACTGCGGCAAACTTTTTAATGTGGGAAAAAGTTCAAAGTTGTAAAGGTTAAAAGGTCAATGTCATGGACAAGTGGTTTGTTTGTTTGTTTGTTTATTAGTGTTTAACGGCCTGTCAACAGCTAAGGTCATGTAAGGCCGGGCAACGGGTTCAATCCCATTTTAACCTGCTGCATTGGGGGGAAATCCCAAAATCAGAACGGAATATTTACATCGAGCACAAATATATTCAGACCTGAAATTAGAATAACCTAAAGTAGGATTACGAATATCGTAATACTCTCATAAGGGGTATAACCAGATTCAACTGTCGCATACAAAATGCCAAAGACGTATGTGAGGGTCAAACCAGGTCTCCAGTCGGGATTCAGGTCAGGATGAACCCCGACCGTTAAATTACCCATCACATGCTCCCACCTGCCACCCACCATGGACATGCTGTATTTGTTCAGGTATACTGTGTTGAAATATTTACGTAAACCTTCAAGGGATAAAGATATTTGTTTGTTTGTTGGGATTTAACGGCCTATCAACAGCTAAGGTCATTTAATGCCGGGTCAATGGGTTTAGTACTATATCCCATATATTACCTGTACAAGTACATGTTCAAATACATGTACAAATGGGGAGGAAAATCCCAAAATCAGAACAGAATATTTACAATAAAAAAACAATATATTCAACCATGAAATCAGAATAATCCTGATCTGATGCCAGCTAGGTCCTTCGCCACACCAGAATCACTTGGACCCCTCCCAAAAGCAGTAGGGTCAGTATAATGGGCAATAACCCAATTTAACTCCCAGGTAACAACAGAGCCAAAAATAAAAATACTTACCCGATGGCCAAACCAGGCAAATCATGACTCCTATAAGGAGGAACCCCTACCGTTAAGTTATGCCGTCAAGTTCACCCGAACAACCACCCACTTCAAGGGATATACAAGTTATGACAGAATTTCGAAACTCCGCAGAACTTCTCAACGTGCCGGACACACGGACGGATGGACACACAGTCCAAACACTATATGCCTCCAGCTCTACAGACCGGGGGCATTAAACCAGAAAGTATAGGTGATTTGAGAAACTGTTATAAAAAACTTTCAAATAAATAAACAGACAGATGTATGCTCAGTATCGAGGGTAATTGTATTAATGTGGAATAATGCATAGTTACTAAGTATTAAATGTATGTGTGCAATATGAAGATATTAGATGAAGGCAAACAGAAATTATAGTTGATTTGAGAAACTCTTACAAAAACTTTCAAAAAATAAATGGACGGACGGACGGTGTTGGCAGGCTTTACTATTAAATCTGCCTTTTATTATTCAAATGCGCGGAGCTGGGGCGGCAGCCCGGCGCCCCCAATATTTTTGGCAAAAAAAAACATTAAAAAAAATCTACAAAAATGTGTATGAGATGCCTATTAAAGTTGTATCTTAAATGCAGCAGAATGCAGGAAATGGCATCTAGAATTGAAAGAAATTCTGTGGGGGGCATGCCCCAGTCCCCCCTACCACTCCTTCGCTTCGCTCGGTCGACATTCGCCTCCCCAATATGTATTTGCTTCCGGCGCCTGTATCCCTATAGCTAAGACCCGCGGCCATTATAAAATATGGTCACAATAACACTAAACAGCCATACACTGGTTCAGAGGCGATAAATTATGATTTCAATGTGAGAATAGAAGTTATAAGACGAGTATACGTTTGCCCAGATAACTGATTGCGGATATTAATTTTGGGGCAATCTTACGTCTGATGATCTGAACAAATTTTAAGTGAGAAAAATGGCACATTTTGCTAAATAGTTCACATGCGCTGAGAAAGCAAGAACCGAGTTGTTCTGTGAAAGAACTATGCCCGTAGCTGCTATTTTAAGAAAAATATTGTATAAGCACTGCCATTTTTGTCCGATAATCTGGTGGATCCCTGTACTAGTTGTCCTGGCATGTAGTGACGAGCGAGCGTTTTAATACTTCGAATCGCAGTTGTGTTAAAAAAACTTGCACAGACCAATAGTAAACATGTAAATATACCTACTTTATAATGGCCGGGTCTCAGCTATAAGTACAGATAATATGAAAGACAGATGAAATAGTAAATGTCATCCGTATAGCTGAGATTATCCAGTGGCGTAGCCAGAGCCCCTAAAACACCGAGGCAATAGCATTTGTGCATGTTGACGTAGCAGAGCGAGGGAGTTTGGTATGGAGGATCGGTGCACACCCACCCCCCACCACGACGATACTTTTTTTTTTTTAATCTACATCGCATTTCCTGACGTATTTTAGATATATAACTATGTTAAACAACATAATTATTTTGCTCTTTTTACAGGAATATGTTTTCACTCATACAGAATAATTGATGATATTTGCTATTTCAGAGGCACTTTCCTCGGTGCGCCTCAATGTGGCTACCACACGGTTATCTAAGCTACTCAAGTTATCAATCTATCTGTGCCATCACCCATTTCTAATATTGACTTACCATTTTCAGTTTGTTCCACTCTCTAATGCAACCATCCTCCCAATACTCATCAAAGTATAACACATCATGTAAAGAAAGCTCGTCTGGTAATCGTGGGGCAGTTGGCGTCACATTCAATGCGAGCGGAATCAGCAGATGGGTGGAATCTTTGCCCAGAAGTTGTTTGAATGCCGACTGTTGGCAATATCTCGTCCAACAATTATCCATGAAACCCGGAGTCAACACGACAATTGTCCACTTGGATTTTCTAATGATTCGAAACAGTTCGTTTAACACATTTCTCCCAGGCCTTGAATCCCTGTCATGGTAATATGCCTCAGTATAACCCCACCCACTAAGTTTGGTAACGAGTTTTTCGGTGAAATCGGTGGACAGTATTGTGTCGTTTGTCTTAGAGGATGGGCCCGTTGTGGCATAGTTATACAGACAGTGAACATGGTATAACTGTCCGTCACGTAACAGTGTTGTCGCGCTCATTTTGTCTTAAAGCTATGTCATATGACCTGACAAAAGGATGAAAAGATAGATAGAAAATGTAGTTGTATCAAACCAGGAAGTAGGCCTAGTCCACCTTGAAGGGTTGATTCTATGGGACAACCGGCTCCTGGAGGGGCGGAGTTAGGGGGCGGAGTTATTGTTGACGGGCTGAACGGCCAAGTGACTGAACAGGGGAACAACAACAACAACAATGGCCGCTCCCACCCCGGTATGACTGAAGGTATGACTGAATAGCGAAAACAAGTTGTTATCGCGAAAACAAGATTTACTTGCGAAAACAACTCATAAAATCATTATTTGGTAAAACTTTATTAATTTTCTCCGTGCATATTATTATTACTGTTATAAATAATTAATGGACCAAATTTCGCTGAAAAATATTAAAGTTGAGTGTAGTTATGATTAATATTCTTATTTATTCCTGATTTCGCAAGGTGCGCCATGATTGTTTGAATAGCGAAAACGGGATTCAGTTACGGATCTAAGCTATAAACTGATACATGTATAACATATTTGTTTAAGATAATATGTGTTAAACATGTATTTAGGGTCATTGTTTGGTCCGTGAATATTAATATTTGATCATATATTTGTATGTTTACTGGTAATCTACGCTATTTGCTTCGTTGTCTGAATAGCGGGGGCAAGTTGCTTTCGCGAAAACAAGATATGCTTGCGAAAACAACCCATAAAATCAATATTTGAAATAATGATACAGAAAAAAAAGCCTGTAAATATAGAGATATATATTAATACTGGCACTGCCTTTCACGTTCGTCGTCAAAATTTTGTAAAGCGCAATGTATGGAAATTCAAGAATCAATCTTGTACAAGAATCACTAAAGTGGCGGCGACATCAATTACAGTGATTATGGCCGTCCATTATCACGCTGATTCAATATACATATATAAAGGCTTCAGATATTTAAGATAAAATTATGTTTATAAATTTACAATCCCACTAAACATGCACCAAAACTTTACACTCCCAATAAAAACATGATGTGTGTATGCAGTTTTAGTGTTTGGAATCTTGTTTTCGTGATAACAGTTACGTATGACACAATGGATCTTCCTTCGTAATTCTGTAAAACATTGTCAATAATTCCATTAAAAGCTGGGTTTTCTTTCTAACATCTTCCTGTCAGTCAATTTATAATATTCTGTTTAACTTGCTCACAGAAAATTTACAACTTTACTTGAAATAAATCGTTTTACAGGCTGTTTTTGTTGAGCGAAAATGAGATTTCCTGAACCCAACTTCGCGGGCGTGATGCCTATAATTGAATTTTCAATCATAACTACACTCAGCTTTAATATTTTTCAGCGAAATTTTGTCCATTAATTAGTTATAACAGTAATAATAAAATGCACAGATAAAATTAATAAAGTTTTACCAAATAATGATTTTATGGGTTGTTTTCGCAAACAAATCTTGTTTTCGCGAAAACAACTTGTTTTCGCTATTCAGTCATACCCCTCCCACCCCACATGTGTTGCGGAAAATATTTATTGTTTTTCTGGCGGGGACGCAATAAATCAAGCGCAATACGAGTTGAGAACGTTTTCTACAGGGTGTCCACGGTCAGGAAAAAGTCAGGGGAAAAAAAAAAAAAAAGTCAGGGAATTGTCAGGGAATTTTGAAATTGGTCAGGGAATTTTAAAATTTCTGAAAAGTCAGGGAAAAGTCAGGGAATTTTAGAATTTCAGGCCGAGAACCGATGAAAACTATGATAATGGCTAGGGCAGTTTCTTCCAATTTGGCTATTAAAATAGTTATTTCTAAATAATCATAATGAAAACGTTTCTTTAAAGCATTAAATTTTGTATGTTTTAAACTATTTTCATCAGAAGAAACTGAAAGGGACTGGCGCCCCTTGCCTCCTTAGCTGTTTCTCTTTCAGAAATGGACGATGTTAGTAACGTACATGTATTTCAGTCACTGCAGAAAATATTAGGAGCATTTACTTTCAACTTTTGTTTATGGGGACGAGCTGTATGACGTCTGTTTCAATTAAAGTGGAAAGCGAAAAGCATGGATATCGACTACAGTATTCACCTTGATTATTTAGATTGGAAATGATGTAACTAAGAAGACACAAGTTAAACTGTGAAAATTGAGGAATGATTTACTTCCTTATAACTTAATTTCGAGATTTTTAATGTCCTGACGTTGTGTCTTTTTCGCACGATATTTCTATGACGTCGCATCAAGGCTTGTACAGTTACACCTATTAGGAATAAATAAGTGTCAGATACTTATAATGAATCTGCTGTGTAACAAATACTGGTACGTTATTGCCGTTCTACACAGGTAACATGGTGTGTTATATTTCCCGTCAGTTTTATTTCACCTAGTCTACGCCTCAGGGAATATAGCATCTGACAGGCAATATGGCACACCATGTCACCTATTTAGAACCACGATAACTTATAAGGTTATTACAACTTCATTTATTTTGCAGGTTATGACTACTAGTGTCTGCGTGAAGCCTCACTACTAGCCTGCCACTATCCACATAGTGTAGATATATACTAACCCAGTGCTTGTTGTATTAACCTACTTAACGCAAACATGTGCAGTAAACAAACACAATTTAACACTGACTGGATGAAAGATCCAGATTTCTGCAAATGGGTAGTGACAGATCCTAAATATGACACAAAAGCACGTTGCATTCCTTGTGGTCAGAGTTTTGAACTTGGTAACATGGGTAGGAAAGATTGGGAAATATAGAAACCGTGTTGAAATATGCATACAGAAACAGGAAAAATGAGAGTAATAGAATGTGCTCAACCTTTGCTGAGAATGCAGGAAATGGCGTTTTACACCACTTGGATTTCAAAAATTTACGGGGGGGGGGGGGGGGGCATGCCCCCGGAACCCCCTAGCGCGATCGGGCCCGTCGGGCCCTCAACATTGGCTAAAATTGGTCAGGGGGAAATAATTTGGGTCAGGGAAAAGTCAGGGAAAAGTCAGGGAATTTTAGTTTTCCTAAAGTGTGGACACCCTGTTCTAGATTCATGAAGGTTAAATCTAAACATTTAACCGAACCTGGTAAGTGGTAACCATGGCATGGGCAAATTCAAACCAGACAACTGGTTCACGTAGGTCCCTGTGTAGGCCCCTGTCTGTGTATATATTTGCCAGGGGGCCTTTACTGGTGATTCCAACCCAACAACTGGTTCACGTAGGTCCATGTGTAGCCCCCTGTCTGAGTATATAGATCCTATGTTGCCATTACTACTGATTCCAACCCGGAAAACTGGTTCACGTAGGTCCATGTGTAGCTCCCTGTCTGAGTATATAGATCCCATGTTGCTATTGGGGTGTTTCACAGTTATATAGGGAAAACAGGATTTCTCCAGTTTATGTATTAAATACATGTTTATTTGTGTGTGTGAGTCTTTGTATATATTTTATCTGAATAAAACTCGGTGAAAGCTTTCTAACGATATATAATAATGTTCTGTACGTTAAGCGTTTTTGACACAGGAATAATTATAATGTTGAAAAATGGCATTTTTTCATCGTTATATTGTGTCATTTAAAATTACCTAAACTTTACTGAGCTATTGTTCGATATATACATAATTTATCATCAATATATATGTCTGTATTGGTAATGAGGTGTGTGCTCTGTAGTTTATTCGTTTTCTTTCCGCACTATATAGCAAAGCCACAACATAGTCATAACTTCCTCAAAATAGGTCTTTGTTATATTTTTGCAATTTTTCTTCACATATTTTAGCATACCCATACTGACAATTTAACTGTGAGAATGCAGTCAAAAATGATATACTACAATTCTGACATATATAATACTTTCAAAATATTAACTTAAATACATCCAAATATTCTGCATATAAAATGTCAAAAATATTCTGAACATGTGTATTCCGTAGTGTCTGTAGCCCCCATTTGCAATTAGGGCTATTTTTTATATTTTAGTTCATGTCTATCATTTGGCTCCATTTTTCTGATCTACAAGAACAACAGATATGCAAGCATCTAGCCAACTTAGATTATGGAGCAGACATGTGGCAGCAATTCCATCAATATTTATCTAGGTAGCTTGTAGTGTCTGTAGCCCCTACCTAATACCCAGTATATTAAAGCCATTTGGACCTTATGTACACAGTATTCACATTTTTACATCTTGAAATCATGCCCCACTGTGAATAAACAATCAGAATTAGTTATCAAAGCATTCGAAAGTAGGAAAATCAGTAATTCCATGATTTTGCACAATTGAAATCATTCAAATTCATCACCGTGTTATCCGTTAGTGTACATACGAAGCTCATATTAATGGCTTAAAGTCTTCCATAAGCAGTCAATTGTTAAATATCTATGATAGGATTAACAGTTTACACATTTAAATGGCTGAATATGATCATGTTCTAACCAAGTGTGACAGGGGCTACAGACTACCAATTTACAATGGCCCACGAGGCAGGGCAACTTATATACAAATGTATATATATATGTAGGTAAATTAGAACAGTGACAATACTTAATTGGCATCAGGTACTTAAACAGTGTTGTGTTTTCAACTACATGTACAATTTGGTGTATTAGTTTCAATAATGTTTAATTAGAAGAATGAATACAGCACATGTAGTGGTTAATGTAGAACTGCTTACATCAGTGACTGCATGACTTACATATCGTTACCATGTATTGTATTTATTTACCAATCCAACTCACGACCAAGGGTTAATTTAAATTGTTGTCACATGTGACGACATATGCGGGATGCTTAATGTGGGTGAAAGCTAGGCATGTTTGCAATAAGCATACCCATGCCATTCATCATACCATACACTACATACTGCCTTGGCCAATGAGCATCATGCTCGCTTAATTGTGCGACGTGTGCTCGTTAGCGATAATAACATTGTATTCCTTGTCAACATTCAATCCATTTTGGACACACTTTGAAACAGTTCTTCAATACTCAAACTGATTGAAATACATCCGTATTTGTCTTTGAAAATAGGCAGAATATCACACTCGATACATAACAATGTTGGTGTTGTTCAATTACTGAAAACTGCATCAATATTATTGAACATCTGATCATTTTGGCGGCCATTTTGAATATATTATAGCATTGTCCTGGATATGTATATGTTATCAAATGATTGATTTGTATACCTCAAACTGGTATGTATACATGTAATAGGTGCATGAAATGCTGTTTATAACAACTCCATACAGTAAATAGAACAAAACAAGAACATTTTGGCGGCCATTTTGACTGTTCTGACAATTGTGGAAGGCTATTGCATGACTATCTCCTGTATTTTCCATTTATTTGTGAGGAAAAGCAATGTATGTGTGTTTCAACTTTATGAATGTCTGTATGTGTTCGTAACAACACACGACTCGCAGAAATATATTGTAAAACAACCTATTTCGGCAGCCATTTTGAAATATATTGCCATTTACAGATGTAATTAAATGTAAAATGTATTCTAAATCATTTTACATTCAAATTGTGACTTAATTATAGCAATTTACCCGGTTAATAGAGATCAGACTGAAAGTTAACAGTCCTTAATAAAACAATATACTACTGGCCCGATGTTTGTTTGTTGGGGTTTAACGGCCTATCAACAGCTACGGTCATTTAAGGCCGGGTCAATAGGTTTAGTACTAAATCCCATATATTACCTGTACAAGTACATGTACATGTTCAAGTACATATACAAATGGGGGTAAAATCCCAAAATCAGAACTGAATAATTACAATAACAAAACTATATATTCAGCCCTGAAATCAGAATAATCCTGATCTTATGCCAGGTCCTCGCCACACCAGAATCACTTGGCCCCTCCCAAAAGCAGTAATATCAGTAATAATCTTACTACTTTTATAATGGGCAATAACCCAATTCAACTCCCAGGTAACAAAAGAGCCAAAGATAAAAACGTACCTGAGGGCCAAACCAGGCAAATCGTGATTCCTATTAAGGAGGAACCCCTACCGTTCATTTACGCCGTTTCGTTCGCCCGACCACCACCCACGTGGCCCGATGTATCCCGGAAACCAACTAATAGTGTGACTGACATTCTTCCAGAACCAACACTTTCACAGAAAAGCACTAACAGGAGGAATTATTTGTGCTTTAATAATAATGTGCATGTTAAGTGTTTTTTCTGAAACTTTCAAAATGACAGTGCTATGCACAAAACAACGTTTGTGGTTATATCAACAATATGTGTGACATGTATGTACATGTAATGTCTGTGACAATTTAGTGTACAAAAATGTTATATAATAGCATAGTTGTACCACACCGCACCACAAGTAGTTACTATGGCACGCCGTTCTTATATTTATTCCCGAAACAAGATATCTACTAAAAGATATAAGATATCTACTAAAATATATAAGATATCTACTAAACATATAAGATATCTTAATTAATTTGCATTTATATAAGATATCTTATAAACTTTAGTAGATATCTTGTATAATTTAGTAGATATCTTATAAACTATATAAGATATTCTCATAAAGTTTAGTAGTATCTTATATACTTTAGTAGATATCTAATATAAAATTTTATATAAGATATCTACTAAAGTTTATTAGATATCTTATAAACTATATAAGATATCTCATAAAGTATATAAGATATCTACTAAAGTTTATAAGATATCTTATATAGTTTATAAGATATCTAATAAACTTTTTTTATATAGATATCTACTAAATTATATAAGATATCTACTAAACTTTAGTAGATATCTCATATAATATATAAGATATCTAGTAAAGTTTAGTAGATATCTTGTTTCGGGAATAAATATAAGAACGGCGTGCTATGGCACGCCGTTCTTATATTTATTCCCGAAACAAGATATCTACTAAAAGATATAATATATCTACTAAAATATATAAGATATCTACTAAACATTTAAGATATCTTAATTAATTTGCTTTATATAAGATATCTTATAAACTATATAAGATATCTACTATAGTATATGAGATATCTACTAAACTATATAAGATATCTCATAAAGTATATAAGATATCTACTAAAGTTTAGTAGATATCTTATATAAAACAAGTATATAAGATATCTTATAAACTATATAAGATATCTACTAAACTTTAGTAGATATCTTATATACTTTATGAGATATCTCATATAGTTTATAAGATATCTACTAAACTTTAGTAGATATCTTATATAAAAAAGTATATAAGATATCTTATAAACTATATAAGATCTACTAAACTTTAGTAGATATCTCATATAATATATAAGATATCTAGTAAAGTTTAGTAGATATCTTGTTTCGGGAATAAATATAAGAACGGCGTGCCATAAGTTACATGTACAATTGGTAGTGTATGTAGCCCCATAATGTGATTTCACAAAATGGCACTACTTGTCATTTCACTATCATATAAGAAAGATGATTAGCTTAATAATACAATGGTATTGTAGTTCTATACCTCTGACACTGACTGACTCACTTTAGCCAATTACTGTAATTTGGTAACACATATAATTGACAATTTTGTCCAAGTAACAGATGTTAGAAAACATAAATAAGACGTGTTTGTCAGGTAATTGCCTTTTCACTGCTTAATAACTACCTTACTACCTGTGCATGAAATAAATCATAACCAAGTTAATTGCACACAATTTGTGGTAAAAATAGGCATTATCAGATATAATAACATGTGTAGTGTCTGTAGCCCCTCTGCCGAATTTGGTGTAACGTCATATATATCTGTAGCACATGCAATTGTAATGTCACTATGTGTTTTATTTCGTTAACTGATGAAGCTACTATATTAAGAACTGATTTTTGTCGCGCCCGCTTGCAGAAAGCGCGATATAGTTGGCACTTTGGCGTACGTACGTACGTGTGTCCGGTTAAAGTTTTTGGTTAAGTTTTTGGTTAAGTTTTTTGGTTAAGTTTTTTGGTTAAAGTTTTTGGTTAAGTTTTTTGGTTAAAGTTTTTCGTTGTACTATATCTCTGCAACTGCTTTTCCCATTAGCTTGAAACTTCACATGGGTGTTTATCATCATCTATATTTTCATTCTACCCCCCTCCCGTGCGGCCCCTGTGCCCAATGTCAAGGTCAAATTACTTTGAAGTTTTTGGTTAAGTTTTTCGTTATACTATATCTCTGCAACTGCTTTGCCCATTACCTTGAAACTTCACATGGGTGTTTATCATCATCTATATTTTCATTCTACCCCCCTCCCGTGCGGCCCCTGTGCCCAATGTCAAGGTCAAATTACTTTGAAGTTTTTGGTTAAGTTTTTTGGTTAAAATTTTTGGTTAAGTTTTTTGGTTAAAGTTTTTGGTTAAGTCTTTTGGTTAAGTTTTTGGTTAAGTTTTTGGTTAAGTTTTTGGTTAAGTTTTTTGGTTAAGTTTTTTGGTTAAAGTTTTTCGTTATACTATATCTCTGCAACTGCTTTGCCCATTACCTTGAAACTTCACATTGGTGTTTATCATCATCTATATTTTCCTTCTACCCCCTCCCGTGCGGCCCCTGTGCCCAATGTCAAGGTCAAATTACTTTGAAGTTTTTGGTTAAGTTCTTTGGTTAAGTTTTTTGTTAAGTTTTTTGGTTAAGTTTTTTGGTTAAAGTTTTTCGTTATACTATATCTCTGCAACTGCTTTGCCCATTACCTTGAAACTTCACATGGGTGTTTATCATCATCTGTATTTTCATTCTACCCTACTCCCGTGCGGCCCCTGTGCCCATTGTCAAGGTCAAATTACTTTGAAGTTTTTGGTTAAGTTTTTTGGTTAAAGTTTTTGGTTAAGTTTTTTGGTTAAGTTTTTTGGTTAAAGTTTTTCGTTATACTATATCTCTGCAACTGCTTTGCCCATTACCTTGAAACTTTACATGGGTGTTTATCATCATCTGTATTTTCATTCTACCCCACTCCCGTGCGGCCCCTGTGCCCAATGTCAAATTACTTTGAAGTTTTTGGTTAAGTTTTTTGGTTAAAGTTTTTGGTTAAGTTTTTTGGTTAAGTTTTTTGGTTAAAGTTTTTGGTTAAGTTTTTTGGTTAAGTTTTTCGTTATACTATATCTTTTTTTTCAGTGTCCATGCCTCGCCACAAGGCGCGACATGCAGGCCGCGGCCATCTAGTTTACCTGAAAGGACCGTCTTGAGCATGACGTTAAACTGCTCCTCGTCGGTGAAATATTAAAACATTGTAACTACACAGGTGTCACCAAAGCACTTTTTGGTATCTACTATATTTCAGTTTCTAGTTCCTAGTCCACCTGTGTTAAAAGATTATATTGTTTAGCCGATTTGAGTAAATAGAAAATTGTTAAATGTCATGTGACAAGGCCAAGCGGTACCTTTTTGTCAGGAGTGGCTCGACCTGTTTTAGAAAGTAAAAAATAAAAATTAATCAAGTTAATAATTGTAAACCATTTAAAAAACAGAGGAGAGGATACGGAATGGCTATAAGGGGAGAAGGCTATTAATCTAGATTTTTAGCTCGAAAAAATCCTTTACGTACACACATACATGCCATGAAATTGGAAAATATTGAGTTTTGTCCCTATAAATCCCTATTTTTTTGGCAAAAATCCCTATATCCCTATATTTTTTTAATTATTACGTGTTGTATATTTATACCCCCGGCATACGAAGTATGTCGAGGGGTATATAGTTTTCGTAATTCCGTCCGTCCGTGTGTCCGTCCGTCTGTCCGTCCGTACCATTTACGTCAAAGTTTTTATTTGTCGGTCCAGGCGGCGGCGGGGGGGTATACGTGAGCTCCTGCTCACATTTTCTAGTTGTATCAACACCAATTTCAGGCCCCAGACCGGCAGTGACAACGCCCACCTCCAGTCAGCCGAAATTTGCTGCGAGAGTGACGTCTCCATCAGGTAACCGTTGTTTGTTTTATACGGGTATCGTTTTCACCGTTCATGTGAACCGTCACACAGAAATATTGCACAGTCGACTGGTGGGTACCCTAGACAAGTAACATGAGTAAGTTGAAGATGTAAATTTGGTAGAAGATCAGGGCCTACACTAGTCATAATCTCTCACCATTCTATTCTTGCTTACACTGCTGCGAGAGTGACGTCTCCACCAGGTAACCGTTCACATCCAGGTGAACAGCCTGACGTGTTTATGAAACACCGTTCATTGAGTGACACGGTTACCAGTCTCCGTGCAACAAAAAAGGTGGGAATGGTCATCGACAACAGATCTGTTTGATGACCAGCCCCGCAGTGCGCTGCAAAATGGAATAGTCGTTACTCATATCCTCTGTGAATTTCTTTTCTGACAATTCGCTTGAATTTAAACCATAATAAGTTGAGACCCGAAACATGGCATGTTACTCCTTATGGCGGGGTTCCCACTGGTCCTTAAATTACTGGAAAGTCAAGGAATTTGCCTCTTTTTCTGAAAAGGTCATTGAAAGGCATGGTATTTGGATTCCAGTCCAATTATTGGTGTTGTTGAGCAAAGTTCAGTGCAATTTCATGATTTCGAGCCAAACGATTTGATGTGTAAGGGCACCTGGCACCAAATCGGGAGTTTGTTAATTCAGAACTGAAGTACTACATGAAACAAGTGTCGAGCCTGGAATACACTTGTGTTGGGGAGAGAAGTAACTTCTCTCCCCAACACATTGTATTCCAGGCTCGACACTGTTTCATCAGCATCATCCATGCAAATATTGGTCTTTGAATTTCGAAAGCGGGTCCTTGAAATTCGTGGAAATATTGTGAAATTTGGTCTTCCCAAAAGAGTGGGAACCCTGTTATGATGAGTAGATGCACAAATGTAATTTCGATTTTTCATATTTTCATGTTCTTATTTCTTCACCAAATAATTCTCGGCAAAATGCCAGACCGGGTAGTCCCTGACACAACATCAGTTGGACAGAATGCAGAAACAGGTAAATGTCATGCCGTAATTATACTATTTAGGCTGTATAGGAATCACTTTGTCCCATCTGTCCGTCCCGATTCATGTTTCTTTCATAACTCGACAACCACTTTGATTTGGAGGTCGTCGCTTGTCCAAGATTGACGCCATCTATAAATAGCACTAATTATTGGAAATTTCATTTTTCTTTCATGACTCGACAAACACTTGCATTTTTTTTCATGACACTACATTTATGTTCCATAGGTACAGCCTTTTCACATTTGATAAAATGGAGGTCGTCGCTTGTTGAAGATGGCCGCTAATCCGGACAATCCCTTGCAATTGATCTACAAGCTGGTAGTTACCTCATCCGCGACGCATCTTGGCAATTTTAATTTGTGAACACTACATACTGACAAAAACTTTAAATTTCACCACTGCCCCACATTATATTAAAAAAGCTCCTTTACACTAGTGTTTTGGTGGGGGTATGAATCAATTTCAGTGATAGTTCTAGTTTGAACATTCTTTTTAATTACATATACTTAATCAAGTGCTGTCTTATTGTAGACCATGTTAATATAATGTAATCCCACATGGCACGTACATGATTTGGCCTTCATTTACATGTTCGGCCTTCTGTACTAGAGAGCTAAATATTGTTATGTCCCATGTAGAAAGTAATAAGATTAGAGCTAATCATAATCAAAATTGTAAATTCTTGCTTTCAGTGCTGCGCGATATGTTAGCCAGTGCACCATCTGATACTATGCTGATGCAGATAGGGCCGTATGTTATCACTGACAGGAGCATACATCACCTCAACAGCTGGCTGTCAGATGAGGTAATAATTGTTGCAGTACAAACTTTCCTGGTGTTGCGTGTGTTGCAATGTTAATATGCCATTTACTGGAGTCCGATTGTCCGTCCGTCCGTCCGGGCACACATACAGGGTCTTAGGTGGTTAGAGGCGTGGCCTAAAACAAAAGAATACAATAGATTTATTCCGTTGACCACTTAAGCCTATTGTTCCTTAGGTGGTCATTCCTTTGATCTTTTATATAGTAAAAACCACCTAAGGGATGTCACGTAAGGACGTGCGTCCGTCCGTCCGTCCGTCCGTCCGTCCGTCCGTCTGTCCGTCACTGAAATTAATATCCGAGAAATATAACTTCCGTTGCCTTCATAAAAAAATGTTCATATTTTACGTTTGTCCTGCCTCCGCCAAGCCCAGGGTCAAGGTCACATACTTAGTGCATCAAAAACTTTAACGCTCAAGTAAATATCTTAAAATTTCTGTTTTCTTTCACGGATCAGCTTCATATACGCATTGGTCTAATGGTCCTCTACCGCCCTGTGCCAAATTCACGTTTGTCCAATCCCAGGGTCAAGGTCACATACTTTAACAAAAACTTTAACGCACATGTAAAAAAATAATAAATTCTTGCACAGATCTGCTTCATATTTTATGCACGCACTCCTCTAATGGTCCTCTACAGCCCTGTGCCAAATTCACGTGTGTCCTGCCCCCGCCAAGCCCAGGGTCAACCCGGCCATTTTATATTGTCAAAGCAGTAAGTGGGGCATCCGTGTTCTACGAACACATTTTCTAGTTTTATACAACTATGCCATCTTTGGTCGTTGTCTTCTGACAACTCTTGTTAATTTACGGACCCTAACCTTGTCCATGCAATAACTCAAGTTCTATTTGACGGATCATAACCAAATTCGGTATACATGTTTATCAAGACAAGGTGACTCGTCCTCTCATTGATGGGCCTTGATTGAAATTCAATTGTACATCTTATGAACAATGTCGTGTATATCTAACACAGCAAAATCTGTCCACAAATTGTCAACACTGTTCATGTTTGCTGCGCATTCAGACAGTACTGGCAGTGCGAGTCATGCCGTGAGTGGCTTCATCCGTCATGCATGGGCCTTGATGGGAATGATGAGCCCGACAAGTACATCTGCTCAGGTTGTCAGGTAGGATACTACAGTTAGCACACTTTAACCAGTGTGATAAATGGGATGCCCAGACAATCCTTAAAATTACCCTTGTTTCATTTAATCCGACCCACCTTTAAATTATCCCCCAACCATGTAAAAAGTATTGCCATTTTACATGGGAATATTTGTGTATTTGCATATAGGAATCAGCTTGTCGGTCTGTTGGAAATTTGTTTTCGCACATAGAATTTGTTAAGCATGGCCCCACCATTTAAAGGGGAATCCAGTAGACTAACCTTAAGGTTAAAAAGGTGAATAATCTACAAGGTAACTCTACTTGATCCCTTTTAAACGACTAGATGATTTGTCACACCTCTTACCCTTAGTTTACATGACTGTCTTGTCACCAGGTAAGACACTCAAACCCATTGTCTGATCATTACTTAACAATATATTTCAGCTGCTACAACTACCTAGCGACACATTAGTCGACATCCTGAAGGAAGTCGTACTTAACGACGGTGACATAGCGTATGGGCGACTGGCTCTGGTCTGCTCCACTTTCCGGCAAATATCCAGCAGCCAGACATTTCGGACAGACTGCCATTTGTCGTGGCTATTGGGTAATTATTAACAATACTACCTTCTTTATGCTACTTATCTAGTGGGTAAGCAACAGGGGTCACCAATACCACATATATAAATCTTATTTTATTGAATTCAATAATTAGTGGCTGGTTGGTCGGGAGCTCAGGGGCATATAGCGTTAGCCATGTCCGTCCGTCTGAGCTTACAAATGGATACATATGTGGCTAGGAGAACAATAGGTTATGTAATATTATATTGTTCTTTGATTTTATGTGACTAAAAATGGGTTTATGTGGCTACAGAACAATAGGGATGAACAAAGGAAAAGGTTAGGTTAGTCACATAAGTATCCATTTGTAGGAACGTCCGTCCGTACGTCCCATCTGTCCGTCTGGCCGTCGGTCCCGATTTTACATACAAATCTATGTGCAAGTTTATCAATCTTACTATAACTTCTCAATGGCTTTACCAATTACTTCAATACTTGTACACATGATACATATGAACATGCATTGCACACTCCACCCACCAGTACTACGACCATGACCTTTTTGAACTTTAATTGTTTACTTTGCAGTTTGGGACAAATATATGTGTAAGCTACCTAATCCTACTATCACTTCTCAATCGCTTTGCCAATTACTTCCAATATATATACACTTGATACATATGAACATGCCTTACACACTCCACTCAACAATACTATGACCTTTGACCTTGAACTTTTCACCTTTAAAAGTTTCCTTAGCAGTTTGGCACAGATCTACTTGCACGTTTCTCAATCATACAATAATTTTAAGTTCTCAATGGCTTTGCCAATTACTTCATAATATGTATACACTTGATACATATGAACATGCCTTACATTCACACGCTCAAGGTCAAGGCTGCCAGCGGGGACATTCATGTGCCGACAGGCCACATTTCTGGTTTTGTAAATATTGAGCTCTTATTTTGTAAATTTCCGTCATTATGGACAGGTTCTATACGGCATTTAAATACCTGTTTCTAGGCTGTTAAATCACAATAATCCATCATTCAATAATTGACTAGTTTGTTTTAATGAGGTGGGTTAATGTGGTTGGGGTTTGGTTGGTTATCGGCCATCTTAGATTTTGGTGGCCATTTAGAATCAAAATGATCAATTTTGTTTTAAAATAAATATACCTTAAAGGTACATGCCCACGCAGCAGGTTACACTGTACTGCTACTTTTCATTTTCTGTCATGCATTATATGAGCCATTTGTCTACCCACTAACGAGTTATTTTTAATTACGGCTCGTGTTAATTGGTGTTAAATCGCATTTTATATGCCGCGACCAGAAAGGGTATTTTCCGACCGCGTGCTATTTTTACCAATACGCGTCACGTGACACGGTCATTCATATCACATCTTTGACATGCGCAGTGAAGTATCGGAACTTGAGAAGAAAAATCTCTGTTCGAGTCCAAATCTAATTCTCCATGTAACTCATTCCATTTGGTGATCTGGTCGCCAATATTAACCACTCTCTCTCTGTACTGCCTGTCCCTCAGACATTTCGCCTTTTGTTGGCCAACGCTGTTTCATACAATTTCCGTCCTGGGCGTTTCGACATGTTGATATTCTTGTTTACATATTGGGAAGCCTACTGGCGCGCGTAGTATACTGCGCATGCGCACCGCAAGCCGTGATGTGAAAGTCGTCGTCCCCTCACATTATCAAAATAGACTGTTACCGCCACGCGTCGCTAACAGTAAATTGATAATTAATAAATGATTATATTTGTATAGCGGGCACTCGTAATTTTTAGAACTGGTGGAATAGTGACATAATTATACACTTATTTAATTCCTATAAAGAACATTTTGTGTCTACTGCGTGGGCATGTACCTTTAAACAAGAATTAAATTGAGTGCCAATTTGCCCTGCATTTTGTTAAATCAAGGCATACGGATAAGGTGTGGGGTTACAATATCTCCTGGATTAATGTATAAATAACATACATTTCTAACATCCTCTACATGACATGTATTTCAGACAACTATAGTCTTTTACAATGTTTAAAAATATTTATATGTACTTACAAGTTGAAAATCACAACCACCCTATATAAGATCGACAATGTCATCTTTTCCATGATTAACAAACAGCTTTAAAACAGTTGCATAATAAAAAGTATTATTCTGTTATCAAAGGCATTCGACCACCGTCTTACTGGAGCCAGAATCCGGAAGTATACAAGCCCTTCAACATCGTCGCCTGTTTTTCATGTGGGGACATATACAAAGAAGAAGAACCAGGATACTGTGGAGGGCGTGTGAAACGGGTGAAATTCATGGCCTTCTATGACGAGATGGCATACCCCGGATTCTGTAGTGTCTTCTTCACCCGCTTCAGTGGTTATTTACCGGGAGCTTGTCTGCAGGATTTAACAGGTCATTGTTGCGCCTGCTTTAGCAGAAGGCGCGACTATAGTCGGCACTTTTTTCGTCACTTGATATATGTGAGCATTAGGAACACACTCATGCCGCCATTAACATGACCTGGACCCTTTTTAACATTAAATTTTTTGCAGAAACATTTACCCATTTGTTGGCGTCCGAATGTTTGTACATCATGCTATGACTTTAATATTACTTGACGAGTGCTTCAATATTTTGACACTTGGTGTACAGTATGTGAGCATTAGGATCACACTCATGGCGCCGTTAACATGACCGTGACCTTTTTATCTTCACATGTTTGCAGAAACACCATATTTTTGGTGTTAAACAGTTTCTAGTTTCTACACCATTGTATAACATTTAAGTTTACGTGATAGATTGCTTCAATGTTTGGCCACTTGATACATGGAAGCACTTGTGCCGCCATTAACAAAACCTTGATCTTTACCGTCACATGCTTGTGAAAACACTTTCATGTCAAAATTGTTCTTCTACCTTGACTGTTTTCATATTTTAAGCATGCCCTTCTCTGGCGGGTTTTAATGATGTTTACTTTCACACATACACATGATCATGTTACTGTCAAAAGCCTCGGCAGGCCATTTCCGTGGCGGAATTCTTGTTTATAAGTCAAAATCTATGTTTTTCATCAAACTTCATTTGTTTATTAGTATATATATTTGTGTGATGAGGTTTCATATCATAATATTTATACTGTACTAAATGGGTGGCAGGTGGGAGCATGCGATGGGTAATTTAACGATCGGGGTTCATCCTTACCGGAATCCCTACTGGAGACTTGGTTTGGCCCTCACATACGTCTTTGGCATTGGCATTTTGTATGCGACAGTTGAATCTGGTTATACCCCTTATGTGAGTATTACGATATTTGTAATCCTATTTTAGGGGAAGGGGCCAAGTGACTTGGTGTGGTATGGACCTGGCACCAGGTCAGGTTATTCTAATTTCAGGGCTGAATATATTTGTTTTCGATGTAAATATTACGTTCTGATTTTGGGATTTTCCACCCAATGCAGCAGGTTAAAATGGGATCGAACCCGTTTGCCGGCCTTATATGACCTTGGCTGTTGATAGGCCGTTAAACGCCAATAAACAAATGAAAAGTCATGCAGAGCATGATGTTATTAGCCGATCAAATCAGGGTAAAGTGCATCGAACATATGTAGGTGTCTCTGGTAACATTGTCAATGGTAAACTATTTTCGACCACAGTTCTGTACCTAGAATGAATAGTCATACTTCCGCTCTCGCTACGCATATTGTAGCTATTCTGTACCCAGCGTTGACATTTTTCTCGATTTTGTGCAGGTTTTGGAAACCCGTTCCCAAATCCATCCAATAGCAGCAATGCCATAGCAGCAATGTTTTGTTGTCACCATTATGTTGCGAAATATTCCAGCGTAACACCTGTACTGTATGCTCTATTTATCTACAAATTACACTCCGCAATACACAAAGTTGTAGTCACTTTGTCCGAATTCTGTGGCAGCAGTGCACGCGAGTGGGCGGAGCTACCAGGGCTATATATACCTAGCGGTTACAGTGTCATCTAAAAATAGACGCAAGCTCCTGCGTATTCAGGCACATGCCCAGATTGGCCTAATGTGCCCCATCCGTGATTTTTTGCGCGATGTCGGGCGCAAGACAATCAATAATTTGCGGCATTGACAATAATTAAGGGGGATTGCCGCAATCGCGCGTGCTGGATGCATCCCTGCCATCCCTGCATGATACGTAAACAAATCAAAGTTGGCTATGAAGGGCAATTCTTCGTTTTGATTGGTGGAAAGCCCCGTGCAGGCACCGGGGCGGGATCAACTGATCCTGAGAATAGTGCTGCAGTAGCCATTGCTTGTCGTAAAAGGCGACTAAACTGGCTTAACGATTGGTTTCATACTTTCCGGAACCCACTACCGGATTTGGCCCTCATGTACATTTTTGGCTTTCTTGTATGTGAGAGTTGAGTCAGGCTATGCCCCATATATAAAAGTAAGATTAGTGCTAATCCTATTACTTTTAGGGGATGGGATAAATGATGCTGGTGTGGCGAGGGCCTGGCACCAGATCAGGTTTGTTCTAATTTCAGGACTGAATATATATTTTGATTGTAAATATTGAGTTCTGAAGTTGGGATTTACCCCCCTCGGACAGGTGGATACGGGACACGACCCCGTTGACCCGTCTGCGTGTAGACTCACTGAGGCTTGTACCTCTATGTCAGAAAAGCGGACGTTAAACCATATTCACTCACTCACTCACTCACTTGATTGGTGGAACATTTTGTGAATATTAACTAGCGTCAAATGACGCGCATACGCGATCCAATGGGATAAACCCGAGATGCTGGGATAAACCCGAAAATGCTGGGGTTGCTAGTAAGGAGATTTTGAGCGGAGGTCGATTATAAATTAGCCGAATAAACACATTTTACGCGATTATACGTGGCTGAAACTTGTTCTGTTTAATAAATAAAAGCTTTAAATTAGCCCAATAATCGGCGTATGTTGGCGTATATGGCCATTAGAGCCAACTATGGACTTCAACAACAATAACTTCCGGGTTAAATCTCTTCCGGCGTTGAGCTCATTACGTATTCAAAATTGTGTTATTTGGCTATAAGTAAAGTTTTAAACGGAGATAATTGCCAAAAATGCAAACTTTATCGGTTGATGCAATTTGGAAGTGATACAGAAAAATTCGCGTTCGTAGATTACCGAATAGCGGAGAAAAGGGTTGCTACAAACTTTTTCAGAATTCGATGGATAACCAATATATTAGCCGATCTATAAATAGATCGGCTAATAACAAACATGTACTGTACTAAATACCAAGTATCTCCTTGTATTTTGACTTAACCCTTAGTACACTGTATTACAATTTGTCATCTGCTGTCCATTTTTTATTTTCATTAATTCTTAACAAAAACTCATTTTGACAGCACACGAGAATCGTCTCCATCGGAGACGATTTCCGTGTGCTGTCAAAAACGAGTTTGTCAGTAATAAATATGATATAAATAAGCAGACGACAGTGTATACTTCATATAGTTTGGAAAACAATTTGAATAACCATGTAGTTGATTTTCAAAACAGACAATTAGAAGTCGAATAAAATATCTTGAATATGCATATATTTTTATTGTTAGATGATTACTATCTTCTGATACAAATTATACTTTTTTTTCGCCAGAAAAAAAAGATTCCATAGTTTTACAAGAATGAAAATCGTCATCAATCAATAGCGGACAAATGTCACCATAATATATTGATTGTGTTTGACATCATTGAACTGGCATGAATAATGAGCCGCTGCTTTTGCTGCGTCTTGTCAATTTCCGTACGGTTTTATCACGTGATCCAACTGTCATAATTTTGTCAGCTAAGAGGTTTTTTTTCAACTTCAAGCAAATTTATTTGCTTGCTACATCATTGCATGGCTCAAACAGGGCTGATTCGAAAATGATTTTGTTACATATACACGTATAAGAAATTTAGTAATATAAATACATTTGTGTTCCGGTATATCTAACAACTATCAGATGATTGGTAAGATAAGCGGGTGGAAAACACATAAAAAAGATTATAACCCGGCGATGGACTCGAACCCACATCATCTAGAAAATATACCATTTTTGGCATTCGTTATAACCGCCGAGCTATGCAGTTGTACACAATGTGTTGCCGTATAAATAACATATACATCTGTCTACACCGATATTTCCTTCGCACTGAACAATGACATCACAGGTTATTGTCATGGACAATTATTGACCTTCATGTGGACAATTTTCACGTATCTCGACGTGTGTAATTATATGTAGCAAATATGTAGCACAATAACTAAAAGCTTTAGAATATACATGAATATTTATTGTATATGTCCGTGCCTTTTGGTGGGACTAAGTGTCTGCTGTGTCGGGACATGGCACCAGGTCAGGATATTCAAATTTCTGATACTTGGGAGCTAAATCCTTTTATATCCAGTTCTGATTTTGGGAATTTCCCTCATGGACATGTTGAATAGGAGATAGTCCAACCCGTCAATCAAAAATGTCCTGATATGGTGAACATCATCTTTCAACTTGATAAGGATCTATACTGTTTGATGTTTGAAGCATAGTGGCTGTTTCACTGATTGAATGGCAAACAGTGAGGACTGTGTGCCGACTGCACAATATGCAGACTGCTTTGGATTTACACGAGTCGCAAATGCCGTAAGACCTATTTCTCCATGTACAATAGGGTCATACATTATGAGTTGGTCCGCTGAGTGATACTAGTAAAAAGGTCATTTGGACCCCATAGTGTTTGGCTACACTGGTTGCATGCAGCTAGTGCTTCTTTTCAGGCGATGGACCACTTAATTGTTATGCTCCACCACGATGGTGTTAACCTTGACCGTCCTTCATTCTGTCTGTTTGTTGCCAACCTTGTAACTCGTAAAACTTTACACCATACTAGCTACAGACATGAAACTTGGCATGCAGCTTCCTTATGATAATTAGATGCACTACATAGTTCATTTTTATTTGACCCCCAGGTAATGGATTATCTCCCCCTTTTCAATGTGACGGGTAATTCAATGATCAGGGTTCATCCTTACCGGAATCCTGACTTACATTTTGGCTTCTGATACTTGAGAATTACTCATTATGGACAGGTTGAATTCGGGATAGTCCAACCCGTTGGTCTGGCCTTAAAAGGCCTTAGCTGTTGATAGGCCGTTAAACACCAATACGCATTCACTTACTCACTCTGATACTTGAAAGCAAAATTCTGTTATGCCTCATTAAGAAAGTAATAAGATTAGAGCTAGTCCTAATACGTTTGGGGTTGCAGCTAAGTGACACTGGTGTGGCATGGACCTGGCACCAGGTTAGTATATGTGACAGGCACCAGGTCATGGCTGAATATGTATTTTCTGTAAATATTGAGCTCTGATTTTTTGGAATTTACCTCGTTATGGACAGGTTGAATACGGGATATTCCAACACATTGGCCCGGCCTTAAATTACCTTCGCTGTTGACAGGCCGTTAAACACCAATAATCAATCACCCCCTTTTCAACTTGAAATTTGGCTATTGCCTTTAAGTACTTAAAACTTGTTAACCATAATAGATAGAGACCCAAAACTTGGTATGTAGTTTCCTTATGATGAGTAGATGTGCATAGTTTATTTTGATTTGTTGTTACACACTTGTCAAACTTAGTATGTAGCTTCTTTATGGTGTGTAGATGCACAAAGTGAATTTCCATTTTTGCTTTTTCACTGAGCCATGGATTATCTCTATCTTTTTTTTCTATTAGCTGATAGGCCGTTAAACATTGATCAAAATCAGTACAACTGTCTTTTGTGTAATACATTGTCAACTAGTTATGCATGTATATAATTATATATGTTTGTTTACATGTTTAACCCTTAGACCGCTATCTTATTTGTTGTGTCGTCTGCTGTTATTTTCTATATTCCATTTTTATCATCAAAAACATGCTTTGACAGCACTTTAGAATAATTTACAACATACTTTGACAGCACTTCAGAATCATTTCCATTGGAAATGATTCTGAAGTGCTGTCAAAACATGTTTTTATTGAGAAATAAGGCAAGCTATAAAAACAACAGAAGACGACTATTGTTGTGAGTAGCAGTCTAAGGGTTAACAGTGGGGCAGATAAAGGGCAATTATTGGCAAAGATGTTCCACTTTTGGAGGAAAGCAGGGGTTTTAAAGGCGCTATAACTAATCCAATTTTCAGATTTTTTCAAACACAAAAACATATTTGGCAACTGATTTAGTATAGAAAACTAACATATACTGCCTATTAATAGATATATCTCAAATATTGAGAATTGTCTCTTAATCACAATGTGAAACCAACTCGAAACTTGTTTTGGTGCTACCACCAAGCAGAAATGTAAACATTGACGCGATTCAAATCTACCTAAGTACAATGCACATAGCAAAATATATTTTTCGCGACGATATCAGCCGCAATGGCCGAGTGGTTAGGGCGTTGAAAACCGTCAATGTTTACATTTTAAGATGTAAACATGCATTTTGGTGTGGTGTGTTCACATTCAGATTAAGAGACGATTCTAAATATTTCAGATATATCTATTAGGCAGTATATGTTAGTTTTCTATACTAAATCAGTTGACAAACATGTGTTTGTGTTTGAAAAAAACAACAGAAAATTGGATTAGTTACGCATATACATAGTGGCTTTAAGGTATGCTGAATTCAAATATAAAGGGATACATTTGATCCGAAGTACGCAACCTCAAAATCGATTGGGTGCTGGTTGGGAGCATGCGATGGGTAATTTAACTATGGGGGGGGGGTTCATCCTTACTGGAATGCCGACGTACATGATTTGGCCCTCGTGTACCGTTTACTGATCATAATGCTTTTGGGGCTGGTGTGGTATGGACCTGGCACCAGGTCAGGATATTCTAATTTCAGGACTGAATATATAGTTCTGTAAATATTGAGTTCTGATTTTAGGAATTTACCTCATTGTGGACAGGTTGAATACGGGATAATCAATTCCGTTGGCCCGGCCTTAAATGACCCTGGCAGTTGATAGGCCGTTAAACACGAATTATCAATCAATCAATCCTCAGAATCGAAGATGGCCGCCATCTGTATTTGTTAAATAAAGAAGTGGCAATAACTTGAGATAGAAGTGAGATATACTGATTATTTTTATGTCTTAGCATATGTTTTCATATCTAGCAAATGTGTTGAAATTGTTTAAATGTATCTTTGATATAGGTAGGCCATTGAAATTCAAGATGGCCGCCATTTAATTTTTTGAAAATCACAAAATAGTTAATACGTATAATATTCAAAGTGGTTATATGTTCTAATCCCAATGGTAGCCTTTTTTTTAGCTCACCTGGCTCAGGTGAGCTATTGTTACCGTTTTTCGTCCGTTTGGGCCTCTTGTTTTTTTAATCATCACTATTGGATTGGCGAAAGCTGGGAGGGCGGTGGGCAGCGTCCACAATCAACTTTAAGTTTTCTGTTAAACGTCCATTTCTCTGTTACTGTACAACCTAAGACCACCAAACTATAACAACTTTTTCAACATTACCCAAGTATATATGCCTTGAAAAAAACCCGGCCTTCGTGGCTTTGCCTCAATTATTGTCCACGCGAAGGATAATGTAACAATCAGAGTTCATTCTTTCCGGAATGCCGACTTACATGGTTTGGCCCTCGTGTACATTTTGGGCCTGGGGGGGTGGGGGGGGGGGAGCATATACTTGACCAATTATAATGCAACTTGGAATTAAAAAAATACGTCATTGGGATTAGAACATATGACCATTTTGAATATTATACGTATTTTGTGATATTCGAGCAACTAAATGACGGCCATCCTGAATTACAGTGCTCTAGCTATATCATAGCTCCATTTTCGAACATATTTGTTATATATGAAAACATATGTATAGAGATCAAAATATTCAGTTTATCTCGCTTCGCTCTCAAGTTATTGCAAATTCTTTATTTACCAAATGCGAATGGCGGCAATCTTGGATTTTGAGAAGGTTGTGTACCTCACATCAAATGTACCCGGTATCCTTTTTTATTTGAATTCAGCATACCTTAAAACTCCTGTATACAAAGTTTTATGCTTTCCTCCAAAAGTGCAAATATATTTTTGTTTACACCCCACTATGTTTCATGCTTGTAAATAACTAAATATGAACATGAAATACAAATATGAAATCATAATTTCGTTCTATTGTTACTGATAGAGTTCCACAGACAAAAACATAACCTTTGCCAGAACTTTGTGTGTGTGGGTTCGTGTGGGTTTGGTAGTGAGCAGGTGAAGAGTAATTTGACATCGGTGTTCATTTCTGACCTGGCCCTCAAAATAACACCAACAAAAAAATAAGCATAACATGTAATACATAAAGCAACAATATTATACTAGAAGAAATGACAGCAATGGTATCACGCATTGGAATGGTCAGTGAAGCGAACGTTACTAAGACCCCATAGTGGGAGGTTATTTGAGATCACGCGAAGGGTAGTTTACAAATCGGGGTGCATCTTTATCTGAACGCTGATATACACGGTTTGATCATCGGGCACAGTTTCTGTTCTAATACTTGAGAGATATCTCCTGCTGTGTCCTATTGAAAAGTAATATGATTAGTACTAATACTCTCCACTGTTTTATACTATCATCTAATATGTCCATCCATATATATATATGCAAAGTAAAATAGCTATTATACGTTTCCCTAGCTGTTTCCCAAGACGGCAGCTATATCACCTGCCGTATTAGTATAAAGAACAGCTTTCAATGCGCTTATGAGAAAACCAGGCCTGCTATGTCCCATTGAAAAGTCATGTGATTAGTACTAATACTCGAGCAGGAATGGCAACATGGGATCTATATACACAGACAGGGGGCTACACATGTACCTACGTGAACCAGTTGTCCGGTTGGAATCAGTCGTAATGGCAATATGGGATCTATATACACAGACAGGGGACTACACTGGGACCTACGCGAACCAGTTGTCTGGGTTGGAATCAGTAGTAATTGCAACATAGAATCTATATACTCAGACAGGGGGCTACACTTGGACCCACGCGAACCAGTTGTCCGGGTTGGAATCAGTAGTAATGGCAACATAGAATCTATATACTCAGACAGGGGGCTACACTTGGACCTACGCGAACCAGTTGTCCGGGTTGGAATCAGTAGTAATGGCAACATAGGATCAATATACACAGACATGGGGACTACACATGGACCTACGTGAACCCGTTGTTGGGTTGGAATCGCCAGTAAAGGCCCCCTGGCATATATATACACAGACAGGGGACTATACATGGACCTATGTAAACCATTTGTCTGGTTTGAATCAGCAGGAATGGCAACATGGGATCTATATACACAGACAGGGGGCTGGGATCTATATACACAGACAGGGGGCTGTACATGGACATACGTGAACCAGTTGTCGGGTTGGAATCGCCACTAAAGGCCCCCTGGCATATATATACACAGATATAAACCCTAAGGGGGCCAATGAGCAAGGAAAAACTAAACGGTAACAATACCATAGATAACTATGGCACGGGTACACCGAAAACTCAGCGGCTGAATTTCACCAACGAGAGGCGGAGTTATACTATCACGTTTTCAACGGTAACGCCCTACCACCTCGTCCAGCCGGTTGTCATATAGGAAACAGACAACCAATTGATTTCCCATAGACCCACATTCACACAAACATGACAATCGCAAACTACCTGCGACAAAATAAATTTTGTTACTTCCATTCCTGGAGTCAGTGACCTAAGCCGGTTCTAGATCCATGCCAAACACGGGGTCATGCGGGTTGATTTCCATGAGTTATTTCCCCTTTTTTGACGGAACCGTCTACTTTCACTTTCGAAATCTTTATCTCACCCCCACATCAAGTCGCACACAGAAAAAATTTAACCTGCATGTGTAGAGCATGCAAATAATATAATACAATGTTTGGCACAGACATACCTTTCCTGCAGCATCTATTTTATTTATCTCTCTGTCATAATAATAACAATCAATGCCGTTGTTTTGAGAATTTACTCCTTGTTGCTAAGCTGTACCAGGACTGGTTTACCGTCTATATTATTCATAAGTTGACTGTGTCCTATTATTTGCATGCTCTACACATGCAGGTTAAATTTGTTCTGTGTGCGACTTGATGTGGGGGTGGGTGAGATAGAGATTTCGAAAGTGAAAGTAGACGGTTCCATCAAAAAAGGGGAAATAACTCATGGAAATCAACCCGCATGACCCCGTGTTTGGCATGTATCTAGAACCGGCTTAGGTCACTGACTTTAGGATGTAACAAAATTGATTTTGTCGCAGCTAGTTTGCGATTGTCATGTTTGTGTGAATGTGGGTCTATGGGAAATCAATTGGTTGTCTGTTTCCTATAGCAATGACCTCCTGGGGAAAAACTCGTCCGGTGTAGGGGTATTCAGGTACCCTTCACTTCCGGCGGGCAACTTCAGCTTAGGGCCTAGTCCCTTCAGGACACAGTCAAGTTATGAATAATATAGACGGTAAACCAGTCCTGGTGCAGCTAAATTCTCAGGACAACGGCATTGATTGTTATTATTATGACAGATAGATACATAAAATAGATGCTGTAGGAAAGGTATGTCTGTGCCAAACATTTTATTATATTATTTGCATGCTCTACACATGCAGGTTACATTTTTTCTGTGTGCGACTTGATGTGGGGGTGAGATAGAGATTTCAAAAGTGAAAGTAGACGGTTCCGTCAAAAAAGGGGAAATAACTCATGGAAATCAACCCGCATGACCCCGTGTTTGGCATGGATCTAGAACCGGCTTAGGTCACTGACTCCAGGAATGGAAGTAATACAATTGATTTTGTCGCAGGTAGTTTGCGATTGTCATGTTTGTGTGAATGTGGGTCTAATGGAAATCAATTGGTTGTCTGTTTCCTTGAAGTGGACCTGAATCAGGCGATCCCTATAAGCCGGGACCGGTGTCACCCTACACAGGTAACCATAATTTTCGTGACTAACGCGAATATGTGACTTGTAATTGACCACATGTTGTGGTCAAGTCAGGCCCGTACGCAGAGGGGTGCGACGGGTGCGTACGCACCCCCCCCCCCCATAAACCTATCAACAACACTTTGCCTGTATAGTGGTATTTGAAAAAAGTGTAGATCCTGATGAGCCGGCTCGTGACGAGATTTGGGTAGATTTGGGTTAATCGTGCGGCCGCAAAATTAACATATCAAAATGCATTCCAGTTACTTAGGGGTGAAAGGTGCTGACTTACCGAATGTAGCATCCAATCTGGTGTTAGCACCAAATTCGAGCTTAGATAACACTCCGAACTGGCAATTAATGCTCTTTACGCGCTCAACAACGTGTAGAACCACGGCTATATCGCGCTCGCATCCCAGTAGCTCGCCACTAGGTAATGAGGCGTACATTGTTAACGCGCCTACTACTGCACAAAACAATACTATAATTACAAAGTATGTGGATGCCTTGAAACGTGCCACGGGGTCTAATCGCGTATCACCAGCTGGTAGCAATACACAGAATAGTAATGACTTAAGCCAGACTGGCATTACTAAATCATCAAATTCAGACAATCTCGTAACAGATCGTGTACCGTCTTTATACTATCACAGCTGGTGACTGTTCAAGCAGTCGAAAATAATCCACGGGATGTGCAACCGGAAGTGTTCACGGTTAGGTCCGTCGCACATTCGGATAATGCTCAAAACACTTCCGCAATTCCCGGTCCGGTGGCGCCAAGTAACGCGTCTCAGCCTACCCATAACAGCGCCAATTAATATACCCGTAATGGTCACGGTCAGATCAGATGGAACAGATAACGCGGGGCGAAACATGTATAAATTTGGTACTAAACGGGGATTTCGACGTCGTAATAACAACGCTGTCCGTTATATAGGCAAGTCCGTCTCACCATCACGACAAAATGTCCGTCATGACATTAGCGAAAATGTAGGTCACGGTGACCAGTCTGGGTCGAATAATGATCACAGCGAGCAGAGACAAAGTAGTGATGATCTCTGGGACTATGTCGCGTACGACCTAAACGGTATTACGTTGGCTGTAAAATCCAGAATAACTGCAGATAAGATTTACAGGTATGTTGACAGCCGCGGTCCGCATATGTATCGCAAATTAGGATTTTCCCAACTCGTATGCCGAATAGCGTGATCATCAGATTAAACATTGAATCGGACAATAACCGCCACCTGGTTGAACAGCCGGGATTTTGGCCCAAAGACGTTGTATGTAAACCATGGGTTACTAAAGGTGCTCGTACACGTGCACGTGCACGACAAATCGATCGGCTACCAGTATGATAATCGCCAGAACAGTGATGAGATACATCAAGGTTATGACGACAACGCGGACTATACTGGGTGGGGCAATTCCTATGCTGGTCTAAATAGTTCAGATGTTGACTAATGGCTGAATTCACGTGTGTGTGGTATCTTATTGTAATGTCCTGCAGTCGGTTGAATGGTATACCTGTATAAAATATGTCAATGGATAGCAACTTACGACTTATGACCTGGAATGCGTCCGGAATAATGTCGAGCTGTTCATATCTGTGTAAAACACTTAAATCCGAGTCCGTTGATATTTGCGGTATATCGGAACATTGGCTATATAATCATGATCTACATTTCCTAGATTGTATAGATACGAACTATATATATATATATATATATATAGTTACTATGCAAGGTCAGACCTTGATCTTGGTGTACCAGGCAACAGACGGGTAGGAAAATGGGGAGTTTGTCTAATGTGGAAGAAGGTGTATGACAAATTATTATCCCGTATTCAAAGTGAGGATGATAGGATTATTGGAATTCAGTGTGAATTCGCTAAGGACTGTTATTTATACGTGTTTCAGGTTTATCTCCCTTGTAGCAATCACTCTATGGAAAGATACAAAGACTATATAGATAGCTAGTATGTTTAATTTACTAAGCATGTATAAGGACACTGGTAGTGTAGTAATTCTTGACGACTTCTTTAATGCGCACTTAAATGGTGCGAGTCGTTTTATTAAATCCTTTGATGATAGGGGGCTCATATTATCAAATTTCCTACATGAAAATAACTTGGTATCTGTAAATACATGTGATTTGTGTGTCGGAGCTGAATCCACGTTTGTGTCCTATGATGGTAGCTGCGAGTCGTTCATAGATCACATAGTTATTGAACAGGAAATGCTTGATACAGTTAGAAAGTGTGTGATTCTGGACGACAATGTGTTAATAAATGTATCCCGGCATAGACCATGTGCAATAGTGTGTGAATTAACTATCCCAGTTACACAGTCGGACCAACATTACACGATTCCACAACGGACCAATTGGAAGAAAGCAAAAGCTGAAAATATCCGGTGTTATAGTGAAAACCTGACTACTAGTTTGTACAACGATCAGCAGCTCAGTGCCCCATACTACACCAAGGATGATATCGAAACTGTATATGACACAGTAGTATATAAGAGTCAAAAAGATACCACCTCCTGATGGAAGCCCCCCGCTACGCGCGGTGCCTCCCATCAGGAGGTGGTATCATTGTTGACTCGTATATACTACTTGGATTCCCCCTCCCCCCTGTTATCACGTTTTGTATGAGAAGAATGGGAAATATTTTTCATCAACCACGAGACCATATACTTCCTCGACTGGACGAGATGGTGATGTCACTCTATATTTCTAACTGACTTTCTGATTTGAATTATTACTAAACGATAATGCTTGCGAGCACGTAATTCCTTGCTAACCAGTCGATGCGTAGCCTGAGTGCCACCGCATGGTGGACATAGCAGTGACTCGGATCTGCTCCCTACCCCGCAATGCCGACATGGGCGAGGTGAAACGGACCCTCTTCTCATCCATGCCCGGTGATGTTTGCAATACTTGTAAATACCGGTACGATGACATCTCTCGTGACTACCTGTCTTCAACCACGTACACTTAACTAGAACCATTATGTGATGTATATATACTGAGTATAACCAATGGATTATTATCTCTAATAGGGTGTAATCTCATTGATAACTTCTCATCCAGAAGTATATGGTCTCGCTGCTGATAGATTACAAAAAAAAAAGAAGATAACAAAAATTAACCCCTAGAGTGGGACTTTTTTTGTCAATTTCTAAACTGGACACATAATTATGTTTGTACAGTGGAACCTCTCTAAAATGGACACTTAATATGCATGTAAGGTGGAACATCTCTAAATTGGACCACCTTTGTTTAATCTATCAGCAGACGACAATGTTCCAATAACACGGTTATGAACAGCCGAGTATATCCTTATCGAGGCCACGGTGTGTGTATTGATTTAAACACACACAACAGTCACCGGTGTATTTCTCCAATAGCGATTGGCGTGTATTGGTTTAACCATAGTCGACAAGATATCGAGATGCGCTATATATAAGAGTGTTGACTGCGGCACCATTACTTCCTGGTACGCACATTTTGTGGTTATCGATAAGTATGGTGGCCGGTGGGTGCCTTTAACACGGTGGCGTAACGGGGCCCGAAAAAGTTTTATGTTCCGTATGGAGGGGCCGTCGGAACAGCTGGACTGTATGGTGGAGGAATCTCCTCCTGCCTCAAACACACGAATAAGCATATCACGTCCCGAGACGGGCGAGGAGATTTTTTCTCTCGTCGGCCCTCCCCTCCATGACGAGTTTTTTTACGTCTTCGTCCGCGAGAATTTGTGGTCGGGCCTTGGACCGGATCGTGCCCTTTAACTCCTGGTACCTGGCCATCTCTTCGACGACCAGTTTGAACTCGCTATCTGATATATCGTTGTCGGCTATCGCTTTCGACACGATAACGTCGATACTGTTTTTCTTAGACCTCGCTAGAACCGCTATTCGATCGTGCTTTCGACTCTTGGCCTCTAGTTTTCGACCCAGGAGTCTGACCGTCATGCAAAGCAGTCCCGCCGCTGTCGCACTCAAGGCCACCGTGACCGGCGCTGCGACGATTGTTGATATTAAAGATACACTTCCCACGTCGCTTACAACGGAAGCTGAGGCTAACGCGGTGCTCACCCCTTCGACTATATTGAATGCCCGCCTATATTTTTTCGCATGGCTCGTCCGCGTCTCTCCCTCGTTCTGTAGAATCTGTTGTATCTCGACGATCCTGGTCGTCCTAAAGGATGCCGGGTCGGCCGTCCCCGAAGGTAAGTGTGGATATAGTTTCTCGTCATTCATAATAAATCAAGTTCTATTAACAGTTTAACTACAGTTGCTGAACTCGATTGGTCATAAAGTTAATAACACTACCGGCTGAAACTTTAATTGCGGTGTCATCATCGAATATTGTAAACCCCGACCTCTGCCCCGCGTGCTTGGTGATGCCGGACGTATGCTCTAACCCATTCATGACGAGATTCACTCGGACTTCGGCAGCGGCGTGTCCGCGGAAGTTGACCGAGCAGACCGCCATTCGAAGAATCGTACCGGACACTGCCATGGTGTATCCCCCGTATCTGTTGCTCGCGTTGGCACCGAATGAATATTCGTAGGACCCCTCGCCAGTGAACCCCGCTCCTCGGCCCAAACTGTTATCGTTGCTGGCTGTGGCCGCGAAGGGAACTTCCTGCTCTGCGCTGGAACTACCTGGGCCATATATGCTCATGATTAATATGTAAATATATATATATTATGTTTAATCGGTTATTTCGAGAACGCTCGAAATCGTGTAATAGTTCTTCAACTCTCGCGCTCTATCATCGAGAATAGAGATCTTCAATTCGTGTATGTGACCAGATTCCAAACGTTTCATCTCGGGGGTTGGGAAGTCTAAGGTCAGGGTCTCGCCATAGAAACAGTCACTGTCGTGCACAGTTTTTAGTAATGTGCTGGGAGCTCCGTCTAACGAGTTGTACGATGTGTTCAATTGATCCAGGTGAACCGTGAGTGTTTTCATGAAGACGAAGTCCACCGGGTCGTCGCCGGCGTGCTCGCCTGGCCCAAACCAACCACTATTGTCGGAGTATGTTTTTGTAAAATGGAGCCGCACGGCCAAAGCCGGGGTGATCGTTACCCGGTTGGTGGGTTCGACGGTAAAGGTCGCGAGTCCGGTGGCTTTCGAGATTGCGAGGCTGGCTCTACCAGCAAGCTCTGACGCAAGAAAAGCTTGGAGGGCTCTCGAACTCCAAAGGCCGGGGGCAGCTTTACACCTACTTGGCGGGCGGCCTTCACGTAGCCGAACCCTTCGTTCTCCCCCACGTTTCGCCATCCGACTGTGATGGTGATTGATCTGAGGCCGGCCCGCCGTTTTCCGCAGCAGTTGTCGATTGACTTCTGAAGTTCACAAGCTTCCCTTTGAACATTAGTGATAGTAGAAAACATAATAATATCTTTCAATGGATAACAATGCATTTGGCTTTAATTCTAATGCAAAGTACGCGGGCGGGGGAGTATATGACACTAAGGATGGCGCTCCCCGGCTGGTGCAACCCACTATCCAAGTTAGTGGCGGAAAAGGCTTTCGAACCAACTTCCCTGACATCTTTGAACAATATAGGATGCCCAAGATTACTACCAAGGAGGCTGTGAACGGGTGGAAAGCAACACCGATGCAGTTTTGGCAGAATCAGCTCAACTTCGCCGTATGGTGCGCAACAGCCGGATGTGGGGTTTCCTCTCAGGACCATCTGGCCGCGGAGGATCCCTTCTTGAGGGCCATTTACAACTTTCATGCGTATTACACTATTAGGAGGATTATCAAAGAACAGAAAATATCTCTGCCACAGGACGACGGTTGGAATCCTATTTCCAGCGCATACGACCGTAGGGCGTTCGAAAGAATTTGTAACGAATTTGTGGTCACAAAAGACGCGGACTGGCGCCAGAAAGCATTTCCTAGCAGCGCTGGCCTCGGGGACGTTTTCATTCGGGGTCAGTCTGGGAATTGGACGCAGACTGATTTTAGACACGATCACTCTGGCGACCACATCGTCAGTCGGAACGCCGGGAATTTTGACCCCGCGACGATGACCTTCGGGCCGGAAGTGTCTGGAGGTCGGCACTGCGGCGTCTCATCCTGCGAGTGGCTACCTCCGAAACGAGCTCACGTCAATTACATACAGCAGGCTGCTGAGGTCCAGGACGCGTGGGGTACATTTATGTTAGATAAGGGTTTGGGGTTCACGCAGGCCGGAGTTACTCGCCTCAACAACTCCATTCGCACGTACGTCTGGGCCATCCTCGGCGCACAGGCGCAAGCGCGTAGTTCTATACTAGGAGCCGGGACGGCGTTTGACGAGCAAAAACAGTTCTTGACAAATGTCAAGGACGCCATCTCATCTCCGGTGGACCTCCCGGATGCGATCCAGCGGTATCAAGACGTTTTGCAGTATGCCGGCACCCCAGTAGACTATGTATTTGGAATAGGTCTGTATATGGCGCCGAGCAATATGATACTACGAGACGACCGGGTTCACGGTTACAATAATCAGATCGTAATCGCCACCGCCAAACAAAACATCGGCCATAACGGGAACGTGAACGCGGATATCATCAAGCGCACCGCGCATGGAACTGATTTCATAAAACCGCAAGCACCCACCCCAGTACAAAGCACCCCATCAAGTTCCAACTCAGGAGCGGGAACTAGTGTCACAGCAAGTTCCGCCGTTGTTCCAACGACTGCAATAGGACTTGATGCACCAGCAAGTTCCTTCAGAATTACAACCCACGAGGAGGAGAAATTAGGGCTCGTCGTCACCCTCGTGGTGATCGGACTATTTGCGCTTTGGTTTTAGGAACTCTCGGGCGGAGAATAGTATGAGACCGACGATCGCAACGATTAAAGCCCAAGCATTCTCGGCGAGCCATCCGGCCGTTTTTGATAATATAGATAGCAAGAAGGAGAGGAGACCCCCGATCAACCCAGGCAGCGCGGCAGCCGACTTTCCGGCTAATTTAACCAGGAGACTGGCGAGGGCTTTTAGATGCTTTTTTACCCACTCCTTGGCTCTGCTGGATGGCGTGGGTGCTGGTGCGGGTGCGGGTGCAGCCGCCGCACCGCCAGTGAAAACTAGAACTATGGTTGATACAGTCATGCCGATAGCTGTGAGGATGCTTGCTATCGTGACACCCTGCTCTCTGAACAGAGTGCGAAGACGCACACCGAGTGTCATCTCCTTGTGCAGAACCCTCGAGATTGTTTCGCGGATCCGACTTATTTGGGTGCGGAGAGCCTCACGGTTAGTCGAGGCAGCCTCCAAGCGAGCTGCTCTTTCATCCCGCAACGACCGCAGTCGTTCGGTGATCCGCTCGGTAGATTATCTATCATCACCTGCTTCCCCAAGTTTTCTTTCTTCTAGCGTGATATGTTCATCCAGCGCCGTGAGTTTGGCGAGGTTAAGGACCAGTTCACCCCGGACAGTTTGCAGAGCCTTATCGAGGCCCAGGATTTCGCAAGGAGGTAACGGGGGGTCATCCATCGTGCTGTCTAACTCGCTTTCGCTGATCTCCATCGTGCGAATAGCGTCGGAGGCTACACGAGGGACCTCGCTGAGCTCGACCGTTTCTATCTCGGAGGCTGTCTTCGCC
Organism: Conchocele bisecta; assembly: GCA_029237695.1. Lineage (NCBI taxonomy): Eukaryota > Metazoa > Mollusca > Bivalvia > Lucinida > Thyasiridae > Conchocele > Conchocele bisecta. The sequence goes on from CM055272.1 coordinate 28,145,449, forward strand.
ATCGTTTCGTCAGTAGACTGTAGGGTCTCTACAGCGCGGGCCGGCATAATTGTTTTACCCCTCTTCCAATCCGTGAATCCTAGTTCGCTCCTTATGATTTGGCCACCGCCCCTGTTTCCGGCAATGGAGCTCAGCGATTTCGGGCATCGTCTCGGTCGCGGCCGAATTCGTCCATATCGTAATCAGCCATCTTTAACGATGTATTAAACAAAAAACCATACGGGTTTAATAGAGTTATTTAGTTTCATCGAAACTGTCTTCGAGTCAATACGGCCGCAAACTCAATCCATACCGCAGACTGCGGGAGCCCCTCGGGGCGAAAGGCGCGAGACAGAGCGTCGTTATTACGAACAACCCATCGACGATCGACCAGAACCAGCAGCTCTTGGCCCGCTTTCCCAACCTCGGAGCTAGCGACGTCATTGTGCCGGGGACTGTTCGCCTTGCTTTCACTATTTCGCTGACGTCGACGGACGCCATCGTCAAGAAGACCATGCTAAAGATTTCTGGTAATGAGGTGATGTCGATCGACGACAGCGACGTCTACCATTGCTACCAAGACCTGTGGAAGACGGCGCAAGAGCGCGAAAATGCGGTCTATCAAGGTATTGACACCAGTCGAAATAAGAATGTAACCAGACTTAGAATCTGGGCTGGTGACAAGGCAGATAACGTCTACATTCCGCTCGACTTCGAGTTGCTGGAGAGCCACATGCCATACTATCAGAGCGCTTTGGCGGACCGCCTCGAATATGAACTAACGTTCAACGACTACGGCCGAGTTATCATAGCCACTGACATGACATCTATGTATACGATCGACAATGTTTCGCTGCAGTACGACATGGTCACGATGCCCGAACTCGCGCGATTGATCAGAACCCAGTACGCCGGGCACGTTGCCATACTTTACTCTTCGCCATCGTAAGATGAAGAAAGACAAAAGCGACACGTTGTGGAATATTAACGTCAACGTCCCCGCACGTTCGATGAAAGGCATACTGGTTTTGTTCGAGGAGGGTCGGTTCGAGCTCGGGGCTAGAAAAAGCGATAAATTCTATAACCCCAAAATCACGAAGGTCGAGGTGACGATCGAGGGAGTCCCCAATTAGCTCTACAGCCAGGGCCTTCGCGCACACCAGCAGTGGGACGAAGCCAGAAAGCAGTTTGCTGCCGGCTCTAAGCGCTCCCCGGAGGTTGCCGCGGTTGCCAAAGACCTGCAGCTCTCGGACGTCTCCCTCGCGGAGTTCCTGACTTCCAAGTACGCCCTATGGCTAGACATGCGAGCCATCGACGACGACCAAATGCACGGTAGTGGACGCCAAGTTCAGAACGCTAGCGAGGGTGTGACGATCCAGATAGCCAAAGAGGCGGACAGAGCTGGCGCATTGAACGTGTACTTATATATAATAACAGACGCGCAACTCAACATCGAATATGGACGATACGTATCAGCGATCTACTGAAAAAGCTCTACCGAAGGATGCCCACTCTGCCATAATATGTGGATGCGGAAAAACGGTTTTCATCCTAGACTTGCTCGAGGGCTCCTAACCCCCCCTGCGTTGCCTTTCGACACAATTGTGATCCTGTGTCCCACTGTGCGGCACAACGAGACTTATCAGCGGCGCCCGTGGATATGGACCGACCCTGAGGTATATGTCGTTGACCCCGGCGACAGGCTTCACGCTTGGCTGCGTGGTTTATACCAAAGATTCCAGGGTGAGCCCACCCTATACGTGATTGACGATTGCTCGCGGCCAAGGCGGCGATGACCAAAAAGAAGGACATTTTCTGGCCGCCATGCGGGACAAAGCGTATGGATCTGTACTCAAAAGTACAACGCCGTCCTCAAGGATCTGCGCGAGCAAATGAAATGGGTCGCCCTCTTTCACTGCAAGGATCGAGACTCATTCGATGACTGTCTTCGAGAGAACGACGTTATTTCAACGCGCGAGCAGCGACTGGAGGTTCGACAGATGCTTTCGGAAACTAAGCACGCCAAGCTTTTGTTAAAGACTGATCAACCAACTGCTTACAAAGTAATAAGCAATTGTTAAGCATTAACAAATGCTGAGCAATTGCTGAACAATTGCTGAACAATGCTTAACAATGCTGAGCAATTGCTTAACAATGCTGAACAAATGCTGAACAATGGTTAACAAATGCTGAACAATTGCTGAACAATGTGGGAATCAATTTGTTGCTCCGCTGCAAGCTTTGTTGCGAACATAACGGTGATCATAAGTATCGGATGGTGCGCTTGGCAATATGTTAGACTTATGAGACTAGTCAGAATAGCACTCCTTGCGATAAACACAATGAACTGCGACGAACTTCTCGATCAGCTAATGGAAGAAACAGTCGCTCCGACTGCCGACACGACTGAAACTGTAGGAACACCTGTCAGCACGACTGCCGGCACGGCTGCCGATACGGTCTTGAAAGAAAATGAAAACACGACGCGCCGCGAGCGGCTAGATGCGCTGGTTGCTGGGGGACAATCGGAGCAGTATTTTGGTAGGCGTCTCTCAGTTTATTGTCAGGTGGACAAGATGTCAGATGCGGAGGTCGATAAAATGTATGCGCGATACGAATCTAGGTTAGGTGCGGAGATGACGAAAACTCTTGGATCGACGGCTATTCATCTGTACGCTACCGCCGTTAGTACACTTCTCCATATACCAAACACCGCTGGGTTGATTCACGATCTAGAGACTGATCCTGTTGTAGGACACACTCTTAGAACAGCCTGCTGCTCAATTTATCACAAGTTTGGAATGTACTTAGCTCCGCTGACAACCGCGTTGACCACGGCTAAACACTGTCAATTTGGACATATATGCCCACGAACTATAAGCTCAGAAAATGATGATGACACAAGACGCACCTGCGAGAGTGATGGAGCCGCAATCCCCGACTGCAGCACTTCCAACGGCGTTGGGGGGACAAGCTCCACATGAACAAGCTCCGGTTGCACGACACAAAAACCCAAAAAGACAGGCAGCTGGGCGGGCAGCGGCTGCCACCCGAAAAGCTAAACAAGATAAAATACTCGCCGAGCTTCGAGAGGCCAAACGGTCGTTATTTGTTCCTGCTGTTGAAACAGCAAAATGCCCGGTGGTTCCACATCCGAAGGCAGCTGTTTCTCCCCCAATATGCTCCAGGTTGGAAGAGCAATCCCCGATTGGTGTAGCTCCTACCTGGATCATCCCGTGGGTTGTTGGTGGTGGTCTGGCAGTTGTGGGCACCGTGTGTGTGTGGAAATATATTTCGAGACAACATTGTTGGAGGCGGTTCCGAAGAAAGTTACGAAACCGATTGCGCCCCATTTAAACATTGATCGCGATCCCTTTTATATGCAATAATGGCTGAAAACGATGGTAAACTGATAGTGAATGCGCTTTATCACGCCGTGGTGATATCGGGTCTCAGTATCGGGTGGGCTCAACTATTAAAGATGACCTCTGGAGGGCCCTCTCCCAAATTGGCCATGACTGCGAAAGACGTAGCGCTAGTGACCTTAAATGTAGCGTCCGCAATTTCGACCCGAGATTATCTAATTAAAGCTGGAATTCTACCTGCTAATATATGGAAATAAATGGCTTCGATCGCAATGCTCATAGGTGGCGCGGTGATGAACGCATTTGCGTTCAGCGGTAGCAACTTTCTATTCTCGAAAATGAAAAGCTCGGACGCGGATGAGGAGCGCAAGCGTCACGATTTAGCTGTAGAACAACTCAATAGCGCAAAGGAAGCATGGTCGCAAAAACGAACCGCCCGTCTGGACTGGATCAACGAAGATCTTCGTCGCGAGAATCACACCGTGCAAACTTTCCGGAACGTTGACGACGACATCCACGAGTACGCGCGGGCATATCCGCAGAAAAGTCTCGCGCCGCTGGATCCCGAGCCCCAGCTTTCAGATTTCTATGTACCATCAGAGGGCCAAAAAGACCGCGAGATCGCGTTCGTCGTCGTGGGAATGGTTGCAACCTGTCTCGTCAGCTACTATATTGGAAAAACAATAAGCAATTGAACTTTTTTAATATATATATATATATAGAACGATGTTAGTTGACGAGCTTTATTACGCTTTGAACGATGTATGCTACACGGCCATTAAACACCGTTTAGCTGGTGCAAAGGGTCTGATCAGTCTGGCCCAAGACTCTCTAGAGACATGGCGCGAGGACGAACACTCGGCCACCCTTTTCGCAAAACGGATGTTAGATATCTCCGATTTCCTTGAAAACTTAACCGGCAGCTGCAGCGAAACTTCCAACAAATATTTAGTATCGACGACGCAGTTACCGGACGATCTGGCGAGGGCATGTTGGAGACTGTTCGATCTACTAGAATACCTCGCATACGATGGACACGCGCAATCTTGATAGCAAACTATCGACTCGCTTAGCGCGCAAGCTAGCGAACACGTACTACAGCCCCCGTGGCTACTGGAAGGGACTCGCGGCCATCAAGAACCTCGCGGCGGCAACCAAGGTTTCCGAAAACGCAGCCAAGGAATGGCTAAAGAGGCAGGCCATCTGGCAGATCTATTTGCCCGCGCCGCACAATATTCCACGCCCGAAATTCGACGTGCCGGTGCCGAATGAAGTCCACCAAGCGGTTCTCATGTTTCTCCCTCACGATCGCGTCGGTCGCAAGACGTACAAGTACGCACTGACAATCGTTGACGTAGCGAGTCGGTATAAGGGGGCTGAGCCGCTGGCCACGAAGGAGTCTAAGGAGGTGGCCGAGGCTCTTTCCCGAATATATAAGAGGAGTCCTCTCAAATGGCCTAATCTTCTTCAGGTCGATCCCGGCCGCGAGTTCATGGGCGCTGTCTCTCAGCTGTTGACTAAACACGACGTTTCTGTCAGACGCGGCCGCGTCAACATCCACCGGGACCAGGGAATCGTTCAATCGAACCCTGGCTGAGAGCTTGTAGACCCTCATACGCGATCAACCGAGTGGGTGACCAGGCTGCCCGCCGTGGTCTCAGCACTGAACGACGAGGTGACCAGATTGATCAGTAAGAAGCCCGTAGATGCCATGTGGTCTAAAAAGGTGGCGCACAAGCCCTCCGCCGTTTCGCGCGGACGACCCGTTGGTTTAGCGAAGAAACGACTTCCATCTGATGTTGGCGTCCGGTACCTCTATCAACCGGGAGAGCTCGAGGGTGGCCGCCACCGCGCGACTGATCCCGTGTGGTCTCTCAATGTATATCATCTAGATCGATCAATTACCAAACCCGATGAGCCTGTGCTCTACTATTTGGATGATGGTCCATCGAGCGGGTTTGTTCGCGAAGAACTTCTCGCGGTGCCTTCTGACACCCAGCTACCCCCAGACCCCCCGTCGCCATAGTCGGTCAGGCTCTCGTCAGAGTCTTTAGTATTCTCCCCTTTTTTCAGAGTCCTTTGTGTACCCCGTCTTCCATCACTCTCCTCTTGTCGTAGTACGCCGACAACCCCAACTTTTCCTGATTGTACGTCTTCATCACACCGTTAACCATTCGGAATCCCCTGTTCTCCGCCATGTCCCTTCTTCCTTCGAGAGCACTCTTGTACCTCCACCAAGTCAGATCGTTAGATCTCCTCGACATCCCCATGGCCGAGTGTTTAGTTTGTTCGTCACCGCTCACGTAGTAACACTTGCTGCACAGAGCGATGGCCTTCGAATTCCAGCTTGAACAGTCCCGGAGTTCTGTTGCTCCAGCGTCCCACGCCAACCACTCGGCCTTCTCCTTATTGAACTTTGTCTTCATCTTCTTTTTCACCACCTTCGCCAACGTCTTCTCCGACAGCGCGAAGTACATGCTGTCAGTGTCCATCTGTATAAGTTCAAAATCTCCGCGATCCACGTACTTGTCCAAGAAGTCGTAGTAGAACTCCAGCATCCGGAGCTTGGCCAACTGGTAGACCGCTAAGCCACACTGAAACGGTCTGTTGATCACCACTTGAGTCTTCCTGCTCGATATCTCGTAAGCCTCCCCAATCTCCTCCAGGTCTTCGAACCACGCCGACCTCAGTGCCCGGTCGACAGTCTTCTCATCCTTCGTATATGTGGTGTTCAGGTGTCTCTCTTGAGCCTCTATCAGCTTGCCACAACACGCGTTGCCAACTAGTTTGAATATCTCCGCCAACACCGCCTTGCTCTTGTCGACGTCCCCCGTCCGTCTGGCGGCAGTGACCTCTTCCATGAACCATTGGAACGGTTTGCCGGGCGTGCAGTCTATCACCCTATGCACCGCCTTGACGACCAGACCGTGCTCCAGATACCACTTTAGCAGCGGGGGGTATATGCTCATCTTCTTGGCGGATAGGGCCCCAACGAGCTTTCTCTGCCCTTCGACCCTAGTCCTCCCGGTCCTGGTCAGGTAGTCCTTCATGTGCTGCGGAATCTCGTACCACTCGTCGCGTCTGGCCTTCCTCACGAAACGGTATATATACGCCTGTCTTTCCGGGTCGTCACACGTCCATATCTGCTCCTCACCGCACGGCATGTCCTTCGACAGAGTAGATAGGTACAGAGCATTGGCGTCGTACCCCAGCACCGCCTTGCACATCTTCTCCTCCCGACTCCCCACCTCACCCCTGATCGTTGACCTGCCAACCTCGGCGTATCTGGAGAACACTATGGACGGACCACCAACCAACCCCTCCTTCATCATCGCATAAGTCTCATCTTTCGGTGACCACAGCTCGGGCGTGTCCGCCTTCCCATCGATCGTCACACGAAGTAGGTACTGAAGGGAAACATCGGGCAGAGACACAGCGTCCTTGAGTATGTCCACGCCTCTCCCCCTGTAGAACTCTGTCATTTTAGTCAGTGCCTCCAGGAACGGTCCGACGTCCCAGTCGTTGTAGTGTCGCAACCATTCCTGGAACGTCTTCATCCCCTTTTCTCGGAATACTTTCTTACACTCTTTCCACTCGGTCAACGACAGTAGGAACTCACCCTTCAACTTCGGGTACCACTCGGGATAGTCGGGCAATCCCGGATGGTCGAGTTTTTCTGGGGAATCGAACCACTCGTACGGGAAGTGAGACTTTATCGTTTTACAGTCGTACGCCTTAACCCACCGATCGTACGTGGTACCGGGTCCCAGATACTGGATGATGTCGAGAAATCTAAACTCCGGGGTAAACAGAAACATCGTCGTGCTGGCTCTCTTTCCGACCATCACCTTATTCACGATGGCCGCCAACTTCTCGACAAGGTACCGCTTGATGAGATTCAGGTCGTACCTGCTGCAGTTGAACCCCACCACCGGGACTTGGTCGATCCATGAGACGATCTTCTCTCCCTGAGGTTTCGACAGCATCTCTATGTCGGTCGGCAGATACTTCTTCCTAACCCCCTCCCTGATGTCATTACCTCTCCTCTGCAGCTCGGTCACGAACTTCTCAACCAGAGTGTCGGGGTCTCGTTCGCAGATGTGGATGATCCCCTTGTGCATCGTATCCCCCAACGACACCGATATAGGGACGTGGTCGACCTCGAAGGTCAGGTCTTTGGTGTATCGCGTGGTTTTCGACTTGTCGAGATACGCCCCGAAGTCGTAGACTATTTGGTGAGGATACAGTAGTCTCCTCCTTGTGCGGCAATTGTGGATAGTGGGTATTCACCTCATTCAACCACTCGCACTCCCACATCACCACCAGTTCGTAACCCGCCTTCCTTATCTTGGCGTCTTGGATTTTCGTCCTCCTGTACCGCGTTACCTCTCCTGCAATGTCTTGGACACCCGTGCCAGTAGCATCCGTGAAACTGAAACACGTCTTGATTTCGTGACAGTAGCCGTCGACCGGATCGCCGGCCACCCACCTCTCGCCGCCGTGACCGCATCTCGCGTGATGTATGTGCTTTTCCACCCTCTCCTCTTCTCTGCTCAACCATTGAATCGACATCGCGCTCGCTGACCCCTTGGGATAGAACGCCTTCTCGTATGCCGACTGCGGTCTCTCTACCCTCTTACCTGGACATATCACCACGGTCTTCCCACCCATGCAGGTGGTCGCGTGCCTGTGCATGTTACACGACTTTGTGAACCGGTGTTGACATCCGGAGCACCCGTACTCGTTCGTCATCTTGCGGAGGTTCGTTATGAGGAACGAGTGACCTCCAAACATTCCTATCGTCATGATCTTATCCCCAACCGTGTCGTAGTTTGCCGGAGACTTCATTAGGTACCACACTCCGTCGGCGGTGGGCTCATAAACGCGAATGCCCAGCTTGAAGCGCTCTTCTACCTTCTTAACAACATCCAGGGGGATTCCCTTACTACCCGATCCGTTATCGTGCCCGAGGTATTCGCGAGCCAGAGCTCGTGCCTTCTCACAACAACGGTCGGGTCTCCCTCCACGGTGGATGGCTATGCACCTAAACAGACACAAGTAGTCGTCGTAAGTGTCGACGGAATACATTCCATTTTTATGTCTTAACCAATCGGGGAGTTTTCCCGCTCCCATGAGAAGTTGTTGAGCGTCGATGATCATCTTCACCTCGACCGATATCCAACGAACGAAGGTCCATTTTGTGTTTGGTCTATCGACTTTGTCGATGTCCATTCGACCTCTCTCTCTATCGGATATCCAACTCTCGGCTTTGGCGATCTCGTTTATCCACGGACTGCCCTTTGATTGTTTGTGATAGATCATAGTAGCGTCGGTCTCTATGTTCCTAATATGATACGAGCACGAATACCTCAGATAACACGCCGTGGTCATCTCTGGGCGAATTTTATTCATTATGCGATTAGCGATCTCCCCGTCTACCCAACTCTCGAAAGTCCATACTATCTTCCTCCTACCCCTATCAACAGTTTCCCTAGCTTCGGCATATTCGGCGAGAACCCTGGGACCCTCCTCCACCAAATCTCTGGCGAGCTCTCTCCTACTCTTAGGAGGTCTCCCCGCCAGGCCTTGATAACTCTTATTGTAGTACGCTGTGTATAGTGATTTTCTACGTGCCCTGGGATCTTCTTTTACACGCTGCGCGTAAGCGGTGGCACGCAGACTGGCCGTCGTCTCGTTCTCCAATTTCTCGGAGCGTTTTTCGGGGTCGGCATGGTAACTGCCATATTTCCTTCCAAAATTAGCATGGAAACAACTAGTAACACGAAACGTTGACATACATGAACTACGTGGCTGGCGTGAACGGCTGTTATCGTCAACCATACTATGTGGCTTTATGAATATTCACGACCCTGTGTCACCATTTAATCTGTAGAAATTCAGCTTAACTGATCATACAGTACATGATCAATGCCGTTCAGCCGTGTATCTCTTATGTAGATATTTCTCTGACACGCGATACCAGCATTGCCATAGATGTGGATTCAGCTCCGAATGCATAGTGCTGCATTACATTTATGAATGTAATTATTATGAACATGAGAGGCATACATTCTGGAAGGAAATAACATTGAAATGCGGTGAGAGCGTCTACAACAAATTGATCGCACTAACAATACAGCCGCAAATGTATGTACTGTTCGGTAGTGTCACAAATCACATGCAGGTCACAGATAGTGAACAAAAGACTCTGCTATATATATGTCTAAGATACCTGCACAAAGTCAGTGTATCGATCAGTAGAGATACGTAGATGCATAAGAAAAATGGTACGGTAAAGATGCTATGAGGTTGCCCTATATATTCATTTCGCATGTATTAATATCATGTATGTCCCATGTGCTTCAATCCAACTTGGAATGGAATGAGGAATATGAGAGCTAATGAGTGAACTGAATATGCAGAGCACCGATAGTACGTATCCGTTATGTAGTATTTTGAGTCGCACTGCTGTATAATACATGGATATGATCATACAATATTCGCTAGCCACCTATAAATTTGTATTTGGTCCAGCTATATACATTGAATTATAATGATAATGCAAATGGTTTTCTTTTCTTTCTGTTTTTCAATCTGTACATACGTTCCTAATTCGCTTGACATTGTTACTATACATGTACATGTTATGCTCTCCTATATGGAGGAAATAAAGATTGTTTACCTCCCCCCCCCCCCTCCCCCCTAAATTAATTCCTGCGTACGGGCCTGCAAGTGCCAAGGCTAATGTAATTAATACGGCCGTTAGAACGGATAAGCATGCATCAGGGTCAGAAGGATGATGTGATAACAGAAGAAGACCTTATCGATCTGTAGGTACAGCTTGTCGACGTTATTTGTGGTTGTCACTGAGAAATGTAGCTCATGGATTTTGGTGTCGGTTCACATCAGCCTGTGCATCTGCACAGTCTGGTCATGATCTGCACTGTTCGCCATCCCATCAATGAAACGTGGCTTCTGAAATGCATTATAGATCGTTATCAGTATACAGAAGTGTGCTATTTGATCAGGAGCTATACAGGTCGCAAATCCCATAAGCTCCATTTCTCCAGTCACAGCCACATTTACTGATGAGTGTTTCAGACGAGTTTTACCTTACAAGAATAGTATATATGTCACGTATCAAAACTATTTCTCAATGACAGAACATTTGTGTCGTCTGAGCAGACATGTGTAGATCCTGAGCAACCACACATGTCTCAAATTTACGGTACTGCAATATATATGACATATCCTGAATAAATAACTGATAATTTATTTAATTCAACTTTTATTGAATACACTATTTTAGAACTATGACCATTGTGGTCATTGTGATGATGTTCCTTGTCCGTGCTATTATACGGTTATAATAAAGTCCGACAATTGTCTTGAACCTCAGAACACGTCTGTCCATTGGGTATACTCGTAACACGACTGATTGAGATTTCCATGTTGGCTCATCATTATGTGGTGATACACATCAGAATTGGACAGGAAGTCAGTCTTACACATGCCGTATATAGTAAACGTCGTATTGTCAATACTTAATAAATCAGTCTGCTGCAACCGATGTATAGTCGGTATTGTTTAATAGGAACTAACATGACACCCCTGTTATGTTATGCTACACTATGGAAACGTCCTGGTGCCAATGCTAAAATATTTGTATCTCTAAGTCCTAATTTGGAGATGATAAGTCCCAATTAGGAGATAGTAACTCCTTATTAGGACTTAGTATATCCTAATTAGGACTTATTATCTCATAATTAGGACTTAGTATCTCATAATTAGGAGATAATATGTCCTAATTATGAGATATTATCTCCTAATTAGGACTATTATCTCCTAATTAGGACTTAATATCTCCTAATTAGGACATATTATCTTCCATACTACACTTATCACACGAGTCATAATGGCCGTTTTATCCACCGGCGGCCAATGGGGGATCATAGCTAGTTATTTACCTTTGAATTTATTTATAGAAATCCGGTCCAATTTGTATATTTTATGGCCTTCTTGCTTGCAAAATGGGTGAATGTCGCATGATTTGTTATGAAAATGAGATATTGTAGTGTTTTCGACTAGTGTTGCTCCAGGTAATCCTACATACATGCACAGTTTGATCCGGAACTGCATTATTTGCCAGATTCATATTTCCACACTTATTAATTGTATTGCAATCAGTGTATGTGCAGTTTGATCTGGGTCTACTCTGTTTGCAAAACTCAATGTTCGTGCTATTCAGTTAGAAACAAACGCTGAAGTACACCATAGGACCGGATTTCTATAAATTTATTTGTAAAGGGAGATAACTATCTACGATCCCTCATTGTGATTTTGTCTGGCATCTAACGAATCGCTGACTGATAAAGACGTAATAGTATATTGCGAATAGCATGGCAATTTTCGGCACATTTAAATGTTTAACGGGAATCAATACATGCACGAATGACACAGTCTGTATATATATATACATGACAATTACAGTACGCTATTTGATCAGGAGATACACTGGTCACAAATGTCATAAACCCCATTTCTGCAGTCACCGCCACATATTAATTATCGCATTTATAAAACGGAAACCATTTATTTTGCAGTATGTTTTACGTGAATAAAATGTAAATGCTTGGATTTAACCACGGCACTGGCTCGATGACATTACATGTCGTCTCCCAAGAAGGAGAGAAAGGAAGAAGGTGGATACAGAGGAAACATCTCCTATTATAACTCTCTGGTTATTTAACGTGCCCAGACTCTGCCTTTTAACGTCCCCATCAGAAAGGACTAGTAGAGCAAGAAATACAACGTATTTCAGAAATACTTTTTTAAGTGAATAAGCGAACTACGAATGTATAGTGTCTTTGTCCATTAACACAGTATAATTCATGTCACCGCGAGTTCCACTTTATGTATAATGGTCAGTTTGGCCCACAGGAGCACAAAAAAGACATTAATTATCCAATTACATGCTTATTCGTCAAGCATAATAAATCCGATGGGCCCGAGTTCGCATCTACTTACTAAAACCACATACAGCGACGGGAACTCTCAATAGCTAATTAGGAAGGTACCGGGTAGTACCGGCCTTTCTCTGGGAGGTACCGGCTTTTATGAATTTGCTCTGAGTCACGAGCCACAACAACAACAACAATGGATGCGCCCATGAAATATTTCAGATGATTTCAGATTGCACAAGTCATTCATCGTTTAATTATTGAAGTACGTCTATTCTTCTGACACGTGCCGTGAAACAATGTTCAGAAGAATGATACGAAAGGAGTATTTATTTCCAATCACTGTAATTGCAGGTAATTGGCTACTTCCGTAAGTTGCTTCCCAATCTCGGTACAGAAAATTACCATTTGGAACTATGTTCGGCATAACCCAAACTCGGATTTGTAATATGAAATAGGCACTACCTATGACGGCGACGTTAGTGTATGAAACTAAATTTACCAATTGATAGCTTTACCATGATGTTATTATGCTATGTAGTTATGTTATTATGCAGAGCTACTTCCAGCAACTACCATGGTGTTACAGCTTCTCTATTGAACCTTGAACCCTGAATCTTCGGCTCCGTGAAAGGAAAATCCTTGTTAAGCCACCCTGATTCAGTCTTTACTTAAATTAGAACTGGGTATGATTATATAGTTTGTTCTGAGCTGGTTGTTTAAGTCAAAATATGAGTTTAATGTCATTCCAGTGTTTGTCTAACAGGTCCTTGAACTGATTCAAATCCTTAGCGTTGACAGCACTCGACGGTAGATTGTTCCAATCGTTTACCACTCTGAATGTAAAACTACACTGGCGCCTTCTCTTTACAGTTCTTAGTTTCTTCAATTTGTAGTTGTGTCCTCGTGTTCTTGTGTCGGTGTTTAGTTCAAAGAAGTTATCCAATGTCGTATCTTCTAGTCATGAATTAGTTTGAAAACCTGGATCATGTCGCCTCTCCGTCTTCGGTAAGCCAATGTTGGAATTTTTAATATTTTTCAGTCTTTCGGTGTAACAAAGCTCTTTACATTCCAAACACAATTTAGTAGCTCGTCGTTGTACGCCCTCTATAGAGTTAATATCTTTGCGTAGAAAAGGGTACCACACAGTGTTTCCATATTCTAAATGGGGCCTAACTAACGCTTTGTACAGAGTCGTTAACATATCTTTATCTATAAATTCGAATGATCGTATTATAATTAAATAGTTTCATATTTGGCGCACTTCTCTTATTTGAACCAGTGATGCAGTTTAGACATTTCCTTTTCATATTTCATATATCGTACATTAATAGCATAGGCATTATAGAAACTGTATTAGTACATTTATGATGTCACTTTAAGAACAAATAACAAGGCTAAGCATCTCCAGTGATAGTATTCCCAATTTTCGCATCTTTATAGCTGAGACCCGGCCATTATAAAATATCATATATGGCATGAAATCATACCACTTTCCCTGATGGGCTCGTTTGTATGGAATGCTCTCGAAATCATTTGGAGAGCTCTCGAAATCAATTAATGATATCTCGAAATCATTTGGAGAGCTCTCGAAATCATTTGGAGCGAGCAATATAACATTTGATTTGGAGAGCTCTAAATCATTTGGAGCTATCTCTAAATCATTTGGAGAGCTCTCGAAATCATTTGGAGAGCTCTCGAAATCAATTAATGATATCTCGAAATCATTTAGAGAGCTCTCGAAATCATTTGTAGCGAGCATTATATAACTTTGATTTGGAGAGCTCTCTAAATCATTTGGAGCTATCTCAAAATCATTTGGAGAGCTCTCGAAATCAATTAATGATATCTCGAAATCATTTAGAGAGCTCTCGAAATCATTTGTAGCGAGCATTATATAACTTGATTTGGAGAGCTCTCGAAATCATTTGGAGCTATCTCGAAATCATTTGGAGAGCTCTCGAATTCATTTGGAGATATCTCAAATTGATTTAGAGAGGGCATTATAAACTTGATTTGATGCTAGCTCCAAATACCACTCCACGTGGGAACTGGCGTAAAAAAAACAATACGCGCTCCCTTCCCGTGCTTTTAAAATCTCTGTACGCATGTGCACCGAGCCTATTAAAAACTTTGTAACCTTCAATATGGAGTATATGGATGGAGTGAAAAAAAAATGTTTAGCTTATTTCTTTTTCATTTATTGATGCTTTTAGGCATATTTAATTTATTTATAGACCTCGGTCCGTTACTTCAACCTGTGCTGTAAACATGCTCGACATATGTGTATTCACTACTACACGTGTGACAGGCGACTTCCGGTCTAGGTAAAGTCGCACTAAATTTGGGATGGCACGATTTACCCAAATCTTCATGTAATTACTATATTTGTTAATAAATAAAGCTATACACATTATAATAATGATGTTTTGACTGTACTTACATAATATATGTCATTAATTTGCTTATACCAGGGCCTGTTTTAATGATTTGATGCAAAATGGAAATATTTGTACATGAAATAAAGGGAGAATACCGCGATTCACTTATGCTAGTAATGATGATTTTTAATTGAAATACTCATAAAAACAGTAGAACCTCTCTAATGTTGACATCCAAGGAGACAGTGTGTGAAAACTGTTATGTCAACTAGTATAATTATATATTTATATACGCTAGTACTGTAATACATAATTCAAATATATAAACTACCAATATTTTAAAACTAATACTGCATTAATATGTATATGTGGCTGTGACTGGATAAATGGGGCTTATCGAAATTGTGACCAGTGTAGGTTCCGATTAAATAGATCCCTTCTGTAGCCTGGTAACGACCTACATTGCTTGTTCGAAGCATGACTGGGGTTTCATTTATGGAATGACGAATGTTGCAGATGCTGATCAGACTGCGGATGCACATGCTGATCTGGATCTACACTGGTCGCAAAACCCATAAACCATATTTCTCCAGTCACAACCACATTATGTGCGATATGCAATCATGGTCGATGATAACTTAAAGTTAGACAACTGAGACATAATTAATGAGTCTCGATAGTCTCCGTTTATAATAATGCTATATTAATCGTTTTCCCGCAGAAAATAGGTGCTTTATTCTTCCTAGTTTCGGTCAAAATGTGGTTATTATATGATATACTAATGATATATTGTAGAAAAAGTATATAATATAATCATAAATGTTATTTTTAATGAAGATTTGGGTATATTTGGGTAAATCGTGCTGCGTAATTCAATGCGTAATTCAATAATTCAGGGAGACATCGTTTTCATAGTTTCAAGCGATTTAATGCTAGCTCTAAATAATATATATATTGCTAGCTCGAAATGAATTAGAGATAGCTCGAAATGATTTCGAGAGCTCTCCAAATGATTTCGAGAGCTCTCCAAATGATTTAGAGATAGCTCCAAATGATTTAGAGAGCTCTCCAAATCAAGTTATATAATGCTCCGCTACAAATGATTTCGAGAGCTCTCTAAATGATTTCGAGATATCATTAATTGATTTCGAGAGCTCTCCAAATGATTTCGAGAGCTCTCCAAATGATTTAGAGATAGCTCCAAATGATTTAGAGAGCTCTCCAAATCAAATTTTATATAATGCTCGCTCCAAATGATTTCGAGAGCTCTCCAAATGATTTAGAGATATCATTAATTGATTTCGAGAGCTCTCCAAATGATTTCGAGAGCTCTCCAAATATTTATTGCTAGCTCCAAATATTTGTTGCTAGCAATATATATTTGAGTTTATGTAGATTTGGCGTTCCATACGTTTGTGTACTAGTATACAGGTACTACAACTATCTACAATACAAATCCTCATAACAGATCATAAAGTGTCCAATATTACTGCAGCATAAAGTGTAGACATTCTCTTTTTATTATGTTTATGTTTAAACAACAACTAATAGATAGAACTATTTTATATCAGCAGGTGAATTTAATTAATATATTAAATTTAAAAAGTCTGACTTTTAGATATGCACCTATATTGACAGTGCAACACAATTAAGTATCACTAATGTATGGGCAAAAGAAATGTAGATCAAGGTCAGACTGTCGCATTCACACAGTCTGATCAGAATCTGTGCTGTTTGCCATTTCGTCAATGAAATGCCCGTTGTGCTTCTAACAAGTATTATAGATCGTTATCAGGCTACCGGAGTGAGCTATTTGAGCAAGAGCTACGTATACACTGGTCACAAATCACATTTGCCCCATTCCTCCAGTCACTGCCATATTTCTGTATATTTGAGGGTGGTCAGTGTGATTTATGGCTTAAAACTACCCATTTCCAAAAGCCTGTACTCTTTTCTTTTATACCAGCATAGAAAAGTAATATTTTAAGTTGTTTTGTGAGATTTAAGTGCATATCTATAAAATATGGTCACAGTGACAGCTCATTCTGACCTCGCGTTTTGCGACTAAAACGGGAATAAAAAAAAATCCAGGTCAAAGTAGGTATATTTACATGACTGTTTATTATTGGCAAGTTTTTTAACAGAACTGCAAAGTATTAAACCACTCGTTCGTCACAAAATGCCAGGAAAGAATGGGTTGTTATTGTGACCATATTTTATAATGGCCGGGTCTCAGCTATAAAGATACAGATAATATAAAAGATAGATGACCTAGTAAAAGTCATCCATATAGCTGAGATTATCTAAGTTACACTCTTCTAGGTGATATTTGATGAACACACTCGTCTTCAGCGCTTAATTCTACTAAAAAAAAACAACTATTTAAACATGTCAAAATATTGCAATCTGGTGATCTCTACGTGCAACAAGTCTGTTTCACGAAAGATGCCCAAAATTTACGGCCATATAAACAACGCAAAAACAATATTTTTTTTGATAATATTAAATTTTATCAAAATTTAAGAATGAGCCTTCTTTTTCTTTCATGAAATACAGTAGAACTTCGATAACTAGAACAGGTCTGGCTCGAACACCATGGAAAACTCGAACTGGTTCGACAGTCCCGGCAAATTTCCTATATAATTCATGTAATAAAACACCTTAAACTCGAACTATGAATTACTCGAACAGTCGAACCTGTGGATTAGTCCCGTGGACGGTCAAACAGTGGTAATTACCGCTAATAACTCGAACAGGTAAGTCTGTGATCAGCTATTTGTCTAACGAGGTGCGAATTCCACCATTGCGGGTGGTCGCGTTGAGTAGTTTCCCTTGACGCGGGACGACATTAAATCACGAATCGCAAACATAGCGGCGTGAATTACGGGCGTTATGATGTCCACGCTATGTGTTATGAACAAACGTTTACTTAAATTTAACCTTGACAGAAGATGTGCCAATAACAAACAAACCGAGATCATGGAATTCTTCATTGGCGTTAATTTATAGTGTTTATAATTGTATACTGACATTGTTTCGTTTATATTTTCCGTTTGTATATTTATACAATGGCATGTCACATCGGTCATCTCATATATTCACATAAGTGATTTTATTGACTGAATGTGACAGTACATTTTTGAAACTTCATTCCCTCGAACTATGCATCGCTCGAACTCAAACTCGATTCCGTTGCCGGTTCGAGCGATCGAAGTTCTACTGTATGTTCAAATTAATTTATTCTGCCTACTACACAAATGAGCCTGCGAACAAAGACCACCACACTTCCTATAGCTCAGCTGACCGTTATACACAATTTTCACTGTACTATCCTGGTGCCCGTTTCATTAAACTTTGTACGCTAAAAATATTTGTACAAATATTTCTATGAATTTGTTTCTGAAGTTAACGTGTTTCATGTTGTAGCCACATTGAGGCGAACCGAGGCAGTTGTCTCGGTAGAAATTTTGCCGATTTTTTGTTTACGATGCGGGTCGCGCTACGCGCTCCCACTGGATACACATTTCATAAGATTTGCCTCGGTAGATTTTTATCTCTGGCTACGGCCCTGCAGGTTCTGTCATTAAATGTAGCACATTCACAAATCATTTTCCAAAATCATCTGTCAGAAGAAATGTTATTGTGGATTTCTATTTTGCACTTATGAACTTCTTAGTCGTACAAAGTTTAGTGAAACAGGCCCCAGTGGCGTTACCAGGTTGTTACCGAGAAAGTGCAGTCTGTTCAGTGAGCATCCAAACCACTGAAAAAAATATTTTTTTCCTTCAGTTTCTGTTATATTCTGCTATTTTTGCTCATCATACACATACAGTGTGTGTTCAGGTATTACAGTGTTTGTGGTGATTATAATGAAGTTTGCAATGCTAAAAAAATTGTAGTAAAGCTGTTGAGGAGTTTCAAACGGGTGTGTCTACTCTTTGTATCTTATAACCCGCAAAGCAGGAGTCGGTGGTAACTGTGAATTGGTGAAAAGACTAAGTCACTACTAGCAGAGTTTCCAGCTAGATTATCAGAGCTCCAGGTAAGGTGTGTATTGGCATATTTTACGCACTTACAGTACAGCCACCGCGAAACCCGCACATTTTTTGTAATTGCGGCAACCAATTTAGCTTTAGCGCGGAATATTGCCGCAATCTCTCGCAAAACGTCCCGTGGCCGTTTGCGGCATAACGCGAAACTCCGCAAATTTTACGCGGTCGTTTCGCGGCGATCCTCAGCAAAACTCGGCAAAACTTTCCAGTGTGTACAACGTCTATGTACATGTTATCGCACCTTTACCGCCGCGTTTTGCGGCAAAATGGACACGGTAAAATGCGGCAAAACTCGGCAATTCACTCTGAAAATGTGTACATTGTTTGATTGAATGAAGTCAGTTTTACCCTTGTAGATATCAAACAGGCATATTCAGAATATTGATCATGTAGGATGTAGATATCAAACAGGCATATTCAGATTTTCACGGTGTGTAATCGATCGTATTTCCTCGCCACCATATAAAACCCGACTCGAGAAACACAAATTAAGTTGTTATTTCTGAATTTGTCAATCGTTTGCATGGTCTAAGAAATCAAACAAATGTGAAAACAATTTCGTTTTTACAAAATATTAGACTCGTCTAAGGAGACGATTCTTATGTGTTGCCAAAACATGTTTTATTAAGTCATCGGACAAATGTGAAAAGAAAACCTGAAAAACATATTTTGACAAAATATGAGAATCGTCTTACTTAGGAGACGATTCTCATGTGCTGCCAAATCTTGCTTTTATCAAGAAATCAAACAAATGTGAAACTGCACAAGCTGCATGCGTCAATTCGATGACGTGAGCGACTACATAGCGTGGTTTTGGTATGTTCGTTTCCGCCGAGTTCTAAAGGTCAGTTACACTTTGCACGTGAAAATGGATTACCGACTGATGAAGTAGTTATATACATGGTTCACAGTGGAGCCTCTCTACACCGGACGCCCTGGGATGTGCCCCAGGGTGTCCGGTTTAGAGAGGTTGCACTGTAGTTGTGGATGGGTGGGTACGGCGGTATATTTTTGTTTAATGTAAGTAATGTATTAATACCTTTAATAAATTAGCTTTTGTACCAACATTAATACTAGACATTATGCACTGTAGTTGTGGATGGGTGGGTACGGCGGTATATTTTTTTCAAAGGTAAGTACATGTATATGTATTAATACCTCTAATAAATTAGCTTTTGTACCAAAATTAATACTAGACATTATGTTTGTAAAACATGGATGTGCCCCTCTGGAATACCGACTCTAACTGGAGAAACTCTTACAAACTTGTTGATGTAAATGTACACAGATGGACGGACTTACGGAACCTCAAGAGCAAGGCAATATGCCCCCCCCCCCCTGGCTATCGCATAGGGGCATGACTAATCCAGGCAATCAGTTTTGTTGAGAATACGGTACATTTTAGTTTCAGCTCTTGCGATCACGCTTCGCGTTTTCTCGATCTACGCGCAAGATCGCGAAAGGAGACGATTCTCATATGCACAGTACTGTCAAAACATGTGTTGTTGTGAATATGTTAAATTTTCTTTTCGCGATCCATCACGCTTCGCGTTTTCGCGATCTCGGCCTATGTGCAAGATCGCGAAAACGCGAAACATGTTTTGTTGAGAATATGTTTCATTTTCGTTTCGCGAAATTGTAACATATGTACAAATCGTCTTAGGAGACGATTCTCATGTGCTGCCAAAACACGTTTTTATTAAGAAATGGAACAAATGTGGACAAACATCAATATTTCTGACAATAAAAACATGGTTTGACAAAACAGGAGACGATTCTGATGTGTGTACATATTTATTGAGTAAATAAGGATTCCGTTACCTTTTTTTTTTTGAGATTCCACACCTTCTCTCCGACCAATAAAATGGAAGAAATATTTTTATCAAACGCGGTGAAAACCGCTATGCTATAAGAGAGATATTAAAGTTCCATTCCATTAATAAATATGTAATTGATCGTAAATGTGCTGCTCTTGTGCACAGGTTGAAGTAACAGACCGAGGTCTATAAATACATTAAATATGCCTAAAAGCATCAATAAATGAAGAAAAAAAAATATTTTTTTTACCCCCTCCATCTAATCTATAATGATTAGATGGAGGGGGTAAAATATTTGTTTTACCCCCTCCTCTAATCATTATAATGATTAGATGGAGGGGGTAAACAAATATTTGTTTTCTTCATTTATTGATGCTTTTAGGTATATTTAATGTATTAATAGACCTCGGTCCGTTACTTCAACCTGTGCTCTTGTGTCGGCGTGTTTCAAAGATCCAATCGACACAATTTAACCTTTAGATGTCATTTTGTAACCTTTCATATCCCACTTTCCAACACCGACACACGTCCCAGTAGGTCACCGCACGTGCATATGATGATGTATGACGTGATCAGACAAAACCGGGCTTATTGCATATGTGACTAGCGAAGACCAACACGTGTTCACCATCAGTAGATTGTAACAGGACACGTAAATCGTTTTAGGAGACGATTCTCATATGCTGCCAAAATATGTTTATTAGAAAAAATAATATTATTTTTTTGACAAAACATGAGAATTGCCTCCTAAAACACGAGAATTATAATGGTGTTCTGTTAGTGTCGTGTAACTCGCATTTACTCGATTTCAACCTCTACACGAGATCGCGAAAACCCTTTCATATGTATCTGACATATTCCCCAATATCCACATTTCTTCTATTTCTTAATTAAAATAATGTTTTACAGCACATGATTATCGTTTCCTAAGGCGATTATGATACTACAGTGTCCTGTTAGGGCCAGTTACATTCTCGCGTTTTCTCGCACGGACAGACACGAGGACGGACATATTGACAAACTGTGTGGCGACAGTGTACCCGAGACTATTTTCGGCGAACATAATGCAAATCTCGGACAGATGGAACGCAAGGTGTGGGATCACGTGTTTCCGAACGACGTGACGTCATGTTTTTTTTATTTTTTAGATGTGTTCACAGTAGATTTCCTTAATATCTATCTAATGGAATGACATATTTTTATGAAATATATACCGAATCAAATGCGGTACACGCCGCCTTTTATTGTATCGGCGACATTATCTCATAATTCTGTCGTTTTGACGAAGAATCGGTTACCGTAAATGTAAATAAAAACTAAAGCACGTGAATCTAAGAAAAAAACGGTACTCGATTCTTTGTGAAAGTTATAAGTAATTTTAAATAACTTTCAGAGCATTGGAACCTAGATTTGCAATTGATAAAGCATAAAATAAAAAAGCAAAACATCGCAAAACGCCGCATTTTCTGTCCATCAAAATGCCGCAAATTGTGGCAAATGTGCCGGTGATCCGTTTTATGATTTCGCCGCGTTTTGCCGCAATTGACTTGGGTCACGATTGCGGCAATTTATTTTAACAATTGCGGCAATACCGCGAGAACTTTGCGACGCTTTGCGGCATTTCGCGGCAAACCAGCGATTTGCCGCAATAGGTAGGAAATTCTGCGCTGGCGAAAAACTCCGCAAAGCAAAAAATGTGCGGGTTTCGCGGTGGCTGTACTGTATTTTAGCAGAATATGCATTGATTATCAAAAGTTGGAGTACAAAATTCTTACAGCAATGTGAAACTAGAGCACAGTCGATGGCGAGCCATCGCAATACATGTATACCCATTTTTCCCAAATGCTAAGTCGAAAAGGAATATAAAATCGAAATTCACTTTGCGTATCTAGCCTAGCTATTACGGTTTAAAAGTTTTACTTCTTACAAGGCAAAATTTTAAACCGTAGTAGCTACAGACCTGAAACTTGGTATGTAGCTTCCTTATAATAAGTAGATGCGCAAAGTTTATTTCGATTTTTTATTTGATCCCCGGGTCATGGATTATCTCCCTTGATTTTATTTTGCCCAATTAAAATTTTGAAATACCCAATTGCTCCAGAAATGATGGAGTAACAATACTAAATTACTAATTCCTTATCTGGAGCCCTGGACCTGAAACTTGGTATGTAGTTTCCTTATGATGAGTAGATGTGCAAAGTTTATTTCGATTTTGATTCGACCCCCGGGTCATGGATTATCTCCCCCTTTTTGACATAGAATTTGCCAATTTTGGTTTGTAAGTCGTAAAACTTTTAAACCGTACTAGCTATACACCGGCAGCTTGGTATATAGCTTCCTTATGATGAGTAGATGCGCAACATTTATTTCGATTTTTTATTCGACCCATGGGTCATGGATTATCTGCCCTTTTGGACATGGAATTTTGCCTCTTTTATTATCAAAGCGATATCTGTCCGTGTTCTGTAAACACATTTTCTAGTTCTGTAAATATTCAGTTCTTGTTTTGGGATTTACACCCCCACCCCCCATCACAACAGGTAACATAATATTATGGGATTCGACCCCATTAAACCTGGAATAAAATGACCTTAGCTTTTGACAGGCCGTTAAACAGCATTAAATCAAATCTCAACTGTTTTTGTGAAACGTGCCTTCAGTTACAAAGTCAGCGACCGATGTATGTTACTATTTTTAGGTATCGCCATTTTATTTATCTATTTTTAGAAGCATTAACTATGGCTGTCGGTCGCCATTTTTGCTGACAGGTTTATTTGCCGGAACTCGTGTACATGTACTTTTTATGTGGTAATAAAACAGAACTTTTATAAACGGCTATAATTCATATTTCATAATGCTATTTTGATGGTAAATGTATCAATTTAAAGGTTTGTTTCTATGCTCCAATTTGGTAAAAATATGTATGTCTACGACGGGTGCAATTAATGCACCCCACACCAGATCAATATTAGTGATTATTCCTACTTTTTAGCTCGACTATTCGAAGAATAAGTAGAGCTTATGTTGTCACCCCGGCGTCGGCGTCGGCGTCACCGTCACGCCTTGGTTAAGGTTTTTAGTCAAGCTTGTATATGGAATACTACTGGCCCTACACCCACCATACTTGGACAACTTCATCTCCTAGTGATGTACATCAATAACCCCTGATCTATATTTCACCTTGACCTACATTTCCTCTTGAATTACTTGGTTAATTCCCCTTGGTTAAGGTTTTTAGTCAACCTTGGTTAAGGTTTTTAGTCAAGTTTGTATATGCAATACTACTGGCCCTACACCCACCATACTTGGACAACTTCATCTCCTAGTGATGCACATCAATAACCCCTGATCTATATTTGACCTTGACCTATATTTCCTCTTCAATTACTTACTTAATTCCCCTTGGTTAAGGTTTTTAGTCAACCTTGGTTAAGGTTTTTTTTTCAACTTCTACATTGAATACTATTGTGCATCCAGACACCATACTTCGACAACCTTTTCTCATGCGTATGTACATCAATAACCCCTGATCTATGTTTGACCTTGACCTACATTTCCTCTTCAATTACTTAATTCCTTTTGGTTAAGGTTTTTACTCAACCTTCTATATGGAATACTACTGGCCCTACACCCACCATACTTGGACAACTTCATCTCCTAGTGATGTACATCAACAACCCCTGATCTATATTTGACCTTGACCTACATTTCCTCTTGAATTACTTAATTCCCCTTGGTTAACGTTTTTAGTCAAGCTTGTAGATGGAATACTCCTGGCCCTACACCAACCATACTTGGACAACTTCATCTCCTAGTGATGTACATCAACAACCCCTGACCTATACTTGACCTTGACCTACATTTAACCTTGAATTACTTACTTAATTCCCCTTGGTTAAGGTTTTTACTCGACCTTGGTTAAGCTTTTTACTCAAGCTTGTACATGCAATACTATTGTGCATACAGACACCATAATTGGACAACCTTTTCTCATAGTGATGTACATAATAACCCCTGATCTATATTTGAACCCCTTGACCTACATCCTCTTGATACTTTGACCTGACTACAATTCCTCTTGATTTTACTTAATTCTCTTTGGTTAACGTTTTTAGTCAAGCTTGTAGATGGAATACTCATGGCCCTACACCAACCATACTTGGACAACTTCATCTCCTAGTGATGTACATCAACAACCCCTGACCTATATTTGACCTTGACCTACATTTAACCTTAAATTATTTACTTAATTCCCCTTGGTTAAGGTTTTTACTCAACCTTGGTTAAGGTTATTAGTCAAGCTTGTAGATGGAATACTATTGTGCATACATACACCATACTTGGATAACTTTTTCTCATAGGGATGTACATCAATAACCCCTGACCTTTATTTACCTTCACCTACATTTAACCTTGAATTACTTGGTTAATGTTTATAGTCAAGCTTGTATATGCAATACTTCTGGGCCTACATCAACCATACTTGGACAACTTCATCTCCTAGTGATGTACATCAATAATCCCTGACCTATATTTGACCTTGACCTACTTTTATCCTTGGATTACTTAGTTATCTCCCCTTGGTTTACGGTTTTTACTCAAGCTTGTATATGGAATACTCCTGGGCCTACAGCAACCATACTTGGAAAACCACGCACCTACGACTCCAAGGTCAAGGTCACTGTTGAAGGTCAAAGGTCAAACCTATTGAAATTCCCTTCCGCTCTATATCTTCTACACCGATGCATGGATTATCAAATGGCTTGGCACAAATGTTTCTCATGATGAGAAGGTGTGTCGCAATCAATAACCACGCACCTACGTCCAATGTCAAGGTCACAGTTGAAGGTCAAAGGTCAAACCTATTGAAATTCCCTTCCGCTCTATATCTTCTACACCATGCATGGATTATCAAATGCCTTGGCACAAATGTTTCTCAGGATGAGAAGGTGTGTCGCGATCAATAACGACGCACCTACATCCAAGGTCAAGGTCACAGTTGAAGGTCAAAGGTCAAAAATATTGAAATTCCCAAATGGCTTGGCACAAATGTTTCTCACGATGAGAAGGTGTGTCGCGATCAATAACCACGCACCTACGTCCGAGGTCAAGGTCACTGTTGAAGGTCAAAGGTCAAACCTATTGAAATTCCCTTCCGCTCTATATCTTCTACACTGATGCATGGATTATCAAATTGCTAACCACGCACCTACGTCCAAGGTCACAGTTGAAGGTCAAAGGTCAAACCTATTGAAAATTCCCTTCCGCTCTATATCTTCTACACCGATGCATGGATTATCAAATGGCTTGTCACAAATGTTTCTCATGATGAGACGGTGTGTCACAATCAATAACCACGCACCTACGTCCAAGGTCAAGGTCACAGTTGAAGGTCAAAGGTCAAACCTATTGAAATTCCCTTCCGCTCTATATCTTCTACACCGATGCATGGATTATCAAATGCCTTGGCACAAATGTTTCTCAGGATGAGAAGGTGCGTCTCGATCAATAACCACGCACCTACGTCCAAGTTCAAGGTCATAGTTGAAGGTCAAAGGTCAAACCTATTGAAATTCCCTTCCTGCTCTATATCTTCTACACCGATGCATGGATTATCACACTATGCCCAGGGTCAAGGTCACAGACTTGATGCGTTTGAAACCTTAACGCTCGGCTAAATGGCTTATAATAAAAAATGCCTCATTTTCTTTGGCTGCCAGTGGGGGTATTCGTGTGCCGACAGGCCACATTTCTAGTTTCTCTTGGTTAATGTTTTTAGTCAACCTTGGTTAAGGTTTTTATGCAGGCCGCAGCCACCTTCTTTGTCAAGCTATGTGTACATCGACAACACTCGTAGTCGAGCTATGCTGTTCTCCTACAGCTCTTGTTATACCCCCCGCAACGAGTTGTGGGGGGGTATACTGGAGTCAGGTTGTCCGTCCTTATACCCCCCGCAACGAGTTGTGGGGGGGTATACTGGAGTCAGGTTTGTCCGTCCGTCCGTGCGTCCGTCCGTCCGGATAAACTTAACATCAGAGAAATATTGTTATAACTTCTATTTCCTTCATCTAAAATGCTTGATATTTTACACATGCATTCCTGTAAGGCTCTACTACCATGCTGTGCCAAATCCACGACCGTCCAACCCCCGCAGATCCCAAGGTCAAGGTCAATTACTTAGTCCGTAAACTTAACATCAGAGAAATATTGTTATAACTTCTATTTCCTTCATCTAAAATGCTTAATATTTCACACATGCATTCCTGTAAGGCTCTACTACCATGCTGTGCCAAATCCACGACCGTCCAACCCCCACAGATCCCAAGGTCAAGGTCAAATACTTAGTCTCTTTACAAAACTTAACATCAGAGAAATATTGTTATAACTTCTATTTCTTTCATCTAAAATGCTTAATATTTCACACATGCATTCCTGTAAGGCTCTACTACCATGCTGTGCCAAATCCACGACCATCCAACCTCCGCTGATACCAAGGTCAAGGTCAAATACTTAGTCTCTTTACAAAACTTAACATCAGAGAAATATTGTTATAACTTCTATTTCCTTCATCTAAAATGCTTAATATTTCACACATGCATTCCTGTAAGGCTCTACTACCATGCTGTGCCAAATCCACGACCGTACCAACCCCAAGCAGATCCCAAGGTCAAGGTCAAATACTTAGTCTCTTTACAAAACTTAACATCAGAGAAATATTGTTATAACTTCTATTTCCTTCATCTAAAATGCTTAATATTTCACACATGCATTCCTGTAAGGCTCTACTACCATGCTGTGCCAAATCCATGACCATCCAACCCCCGCTGATACCAAGGTCAAGGTCAAATACTTAGTCTCTTTACAAAACTTAACATCGGAGAAATATTGTTATAACTTCTATTTCCTTCATCTAAAATGCTTAATATTTCACACATGCATTCCTGTAAGGCTCTACTACTATGCTGTGCAAAATCCATGACCGTCCAACCCCCGCTGATCCCAATGTCAAGGTCAAATAATCTTTACAAAACTTAACATCAGAGAAATAAGTTATAACTTCTATTTCCTTCATTGAAAATTCTTATTGTTTCACTTGTGCATTCCTCTAAGGTTGTACTATCATGCTGTCACAAATCTACGAGTGTCCAACCCCCGCTGATCCCAAGGTCAAGGTCACATACTTAGTCTCTTTACAAAACTTAACATCAGAGAAATACACATGTATGTTATAACTTCTATTTCTTTCATTGAAATACTTAATATTTCATATGCTGTGACAAATCCCCGCTGATCTCGAGGTCAACGTCACATACATACCGTATAACCTCGGCTTTAACGCCCCCTCCTAATAAACGCCCCCCCCCCCCCCCCCCCCCAAATAAAAAAAAACAAATAAAAAAAAAAAATAATTTTTTTTACCTTTTATCCTTAAATCCTTGAAATTGGCGGTCCTTGGTAAAAAGAATTTTTTTTTTTTTACTGGCTAATAAACGCCCCCCCCCCCCCCCCCCCAAATAAAAAAAAAAAAAATAATATTTTTTTTACCAATGACCGCCAATTTCAAACACAAATAATCCTTAAATCCTTATTTGTGTTTGAAATTGACGGTCCTTGGTAATTTTCTTTTTTATTTTTTTCTTTATTACTGGCTAATAAACGCCCCCCACCCCCCCAATAAAAAAATAAAAAATAAATAATTTTACCAATGACCGCCAATTTCAAACACAAATAATCCTTAAATACTTATTTGTGTTTGAAATTGGCGGTCCTTGGTAATTTTTTTTTTTTTTTTTTTTTTTACTGGCTACGGCTAATAAACGCCCCCCCCCCCTTTTGTAAAATGTAACGCCTCCGGGGGCGTTAATTCGAGGTTATACGGTAGTCTCTTTACAAAACTTAACATCAGAGAAATCGGTTATAACTTCTATTTCCTTGCTCGGATCTGCTTCACATTTCACACACTCATTGCTCCAATGGACCTCTACCACCCTGTGACAAATTCACGTTCATGCCGCTCACGCTAATCCCAGAGTGAAGGTCACAAGCCCACACACTTGGAAATTTGTACATATTTTAGGGGTACCTGGGCCCACGCGGGGGGTATTCCGTAAGCCTCGCTTACTGACCAATCTAGTTGTTTCTGGCCATACGGTTTCAGTTCTTTCGGTACTTTGATCTCATTTCTCACCCAAAGTATATGTTGTGACCACTCATTTGAACCGGCTCGATGAGACGGTTCAAATGATGGCTACAACACATACTTCTGTGAAGAAACAAGAGATATATTTAGAATTTTCCACAAGTAAAATGGAATACCCACAGCATATACAGGATTTACACCATCCATTACAGTGCCAGCATTATGGGCTATTTACCAAATTCTCCGTTCTCGGACGAAGAAATTGCGGTTTCGACAGAAGTGCGAGAGAGAAATCCACATTATAGACATAACTGAGGACTGGGAAGCGGTCTACCACAGGCTTCGTGAAGGAGTGCAAGCAATTAAGGTACTGTAGGAACCAGGATAATGTGACAGTCCTGGTACAGCTTAGCAACGAGGAGTAAATCCTCAGGACAACAGCATTGATTGTTATTATAATGACAGAGAGATTAATAAAATACAATGTAGATGCTGCAGGAAAGGTATGTCTGTGCCAAACATTTTATTATTTATTTACATGCTCTACACATGCAGGTTAAATTTTCTGTGTGCGACTTGATGTGGGGGTGAGATAGAGATTTTGAAACTGAAAGTAGACGGTTCCGCCATAAAAAGGGGAAATAACTCATGAAAATCAATCCACATGACCCAGTGTTTGGCATGAATCTAGAACCGGCTTAGGTCACTGTTTCCTGTAGGCAGTGCACCAGATAAGCTTTGTTTGTTAAAAGAGTAGTATACCTCCTGATTATCCCCTCGCCGAAATACAAGAGCGAATAGAGCGTTAGTCGAATGACTATGTACGTATAATCCAGAGCTCCAGATAAGCTTTGTGTCGAAAGCGTACTATACCCCCGGATTTCAAAATCATTGCTTATTATACCCACTTTTTAAAAAAAAATGGGTATATTGTTTTCGTCACGGGTGTCCGTCCGTCCGTACGTGCGTACGTCCGTACGTCCGTACGTCCGTCCGTCCGTCACGTTTCTTGTAACTCGAAAAACTTTTTCACCTTCATACCTACGCGCCTCATATTTGGTATGTAGCTTCGTTATCATGTGCAGATGCGCAAAGTGAATTCGGATTTTTCATCCGACCCTCCATCATGGATTATCTCCCCCTTTCGGACTCAGAATTTCCCATTTTCTCCTTGTAACTCGAAAAACTTTTTCACCTTCATACCTACGCGCCTCATATTTGCTATGTAGCTTCGTTATCATGTGCAGATGCGCAAAGTGAATTCGGATTTTTCATCCGACCCTCCATCATGGATTATCTCCCCCTTTCGCACTCAGAATTTCCCATTTTTTCCTTGTAACTCGAAAAACTTTTTCACCTTCATACCTACGCGCCTCATATTTGCTATGTAGCTTCGTTATCATGTGCAGATGCGCAAAGGGAATTCGGATTTTTCATCCGACCCTCCATCATGGATTATCTCCCCCTTTCGGACTCAGAATTTCCCATTTTTTCCTTGTAACTCGAAAAACTTTTTCACCTTCATACCTACGCGCCACATATTTGCTATGTAGCTTCGTTATCATGTGCAGATGCGCAAAGTGAATTCGGATTTTTCATCCGACCCTCCATCATGGATTATCTCCCCCTTTCGGACTCAGAATTTCCCATTTTTTTCCTTGTAACTCGAAAACTTTTTCACCTTCATACCTACGCGCCTCATATTTGCTATGTAGCTTCGTTATCATGTGCAGATGCGCAAAGTGAATTCGGATTTTTCATCCGACCCTCCATCATGGATTATCTCCCCTTTCGGACTCAGAATTTCCCATTTTTTTCCTTGTAAACTCGAAAAACTTTTTCACCTTCATACCTACGCGCCTCATATTTGCTATGTAGCTTCGTTATCATGTGCAGATGCGCAAAGTGAATTCGGATTTTTCATCCGACCCTCCATCATGGATTATCTCCCCCTTTCGGACTCAGAATTTCCCATTTTTTCCTTGTAACTCAAAAAACTTTTTCACCTTCATACCTACGCGCCTCATATTTGCTATGTAGCTTCGTTATCATGTGCACATGCGCAAAGTGAATTCCCATTTTTCATCCGACCCTCCATCATCGATTACCTCCCCCTTTCCGACTCAGAATTTCCCCTTTTTTCCTTGTAACTCGAAAAACTTTTTCACCTTCATACCTACGCGCCTCATATTTGCTATGTACCTTCGTTATCATGTGCACATGCGCAAAGTGAATTCGGATTTTTCATCCGACCCTCCATCATGGATTATCTCCCCCTTTCGCACTCAGAATTTCCCATTTTTTCCTTGTAACTCGAAAAACTTTTTCACCTTAATACCTACGCGTCTGATATTTGGTTCGTAGCTTCGTTTTCATGTGCTGATGCGCAAAGTGAATTCGGATTTTTTATCCGACCCTCCATCATGGATTACCTCCCCCTTTCGGACTTAGCATTTGGGGAAAGTGGGTATATTGCGATGGCGCGCCATCGACTTTTTCTAGTTTTACTTTTACAAATGGATTATTGATTTTCTGCATTACTAAATATGGAACAAATCTTAAAAAAATATAACAAATTTAAACATTCACTTAATATTTGAGCTGCAAAAAGCATACACTGTTTTCTTTTTTGCAGCTCAACTAAGTGAATTTTCAACTTTATGACAGTATTTGAAAATCAATACGTATTTTCACATTGCTGTGCGTATTTTGTACTCCCAATTTTGATAATCAATGCATATTCAGCTAAAATAATTGCGTAAAATACGCCAATACGCACCTTATCTGGAGCTCTGATAATCCACAATATAAGGAAACAATGTAAGGAAACCACATACCAAATATGGAGTTGCCAGCTATTTAAAAGAAGGGGGTATAATACATTGTGAAATACTGAGGCGGTCACACCAAGGATATGGCATTGGACTTCAATACTGGAGGTTGTGAGTTCAATCCTCCCCCTAGGAATGGGCTGTGGCCTAGGGGATATGGCATTGGCCGTGGCCTAGGGGATATGGCATTGGACTTCAATACCGGAGGTTGTGAGTTCAATCCTCACCCTAGGGATGGGCCATGGCCTAGGGGATATGACATTGGACTTCAATACTGGAGGTTGTGAGTTCAATCCTCACCCTAGGGATGGGCCGTGGCCTAGGGGATATGACATTGGACTTCAATACCGGAGGTTGTGAGTTCAATCCTCACCCTAGGGATGGGCCATGGCCTAGGGGATATGACATTGGACTTCAATACTGGAGGTTGTGAGTTCAATCCTCACCCTAGGGATGGGCCGTGGCCTAGGGGATATGGCATTGAACTTTAATACTGGAGGTTGTGAGTTCAATCCTCACCCTAGGGATGGGCCGTGGCCTAGGGGATATGACATTGGACTTCAATACTGGAGGTTGTGAGTTCAATCCTCACCCTAGGGATGGGCCGTGGCCTAGGGGATATGACATTGGACTTCAATACCGGAGGTTGTGAGTTCAATCCTCACCCTAGGGATGGGCCATGGCCTAGGGGATATGACATTGGACTTCAATACTGGAGGTTGCGAGTTCAATCCTCACCCTAGGGATGGGCCGTGGCCTAGGGGATATGGCATTGAACTTTAATACTGGAGGTTGTGAGTTCAATCCTCGCCCTAGGGATGGGCCGTGGCCTAGGGGATATGGCATTGGACTTCAATACCGGAGGTTGTGAGTTCAATCCTCACCCTAGGGATGGGCCATGGCCTAGGGGATATGATATTGGACTTCAATACTGGAGGTTGCGAGTTCAATCCTCACCCTAGGGATGGGCCGTGGCCTAGGGGATATGGCATTGGACTTCAATACTGGAGGTTGTCAGTTCAATCCTCACCCTAAGGGATGGGCCGTGGCCTAGGGGATATGGCATTGGACTTCAATACTGGAGGTTGTGAATTCAATCCTCGCCCTAGGGATGGGCCGTGGCCTAGGGGATATGACATTGGACTTCAATACTGGAGGTTGTGAGTTCAATCCTCGCCCTAGGGATGGGCCGTGGCCTAGGGGATATGGCATTGGACTTCAATACCGGAGGTTGTGAGATCAATCCTCACCCTAGGGATGGGCCGTGGCCTAGGGGATATGGCATTGTACTTCAATACTGGAGGTTGCGAGTTCAATCCTCACCCTAGGAATGGGCTGTGGCCTAGGGGATATGGCATTGGACTTCAATGCCGGCAGTTGTGAGTTCAATCCTCACCCTAGGGATGGGCTGTGGCCTTGGGGATATGGCATTGGACTTCAATACCGGAGGTTGTGAGATCAATCCTCACCCTAGGGATGGGCCGTGGCCTAGGGGATATGACATTGGACTTCAATACGGGAGGTTGTGAGTTCAATCCTCACCCTAGGGATGGGCTGTGGCCTTGGGGATATGGCATTGGACTTTAATACCGGAGGTTGTGAGTTCAATCCTCACCCTAGGGATGGGCCATGGCCTAGGGGATATGGCATTGGACTTCAATACGGGATGTTGTGAGTTCAATCCTCACCCTAGGGATGGGCTGTGGCCTTGGGGATATGACATACATGTAGGACTTTAATACCGGAGGTTGTGAGTTCAATCCTCACCCTAGGTGTGAAAAAATGCTTACATAGTATTTTCATCCCACTGGTCTGTCGGATGAGACTTTAAATTGTGGTCCCGTCTATATATGACCTTAGCTGTTGCTGGGATATTAAACATATTCACTTTCACTTTTCCATCCCACTGGTCTGTTGGATGAGACATTATATTGTGGTCCTGTCTATATATGACCATAACTGTTGCTGGGACGTTAAACCCTTTCACTTTTCCTCCCCATTTCCAGGCAGTGGGCTTTGACTGTGAGTGGGTGTTCTGGGGCCAGCGTCTACCAGTCGCCCTAATCCAGATAGCCACCTATGACGGCCTGTGTCTCCTTATACGTGTATATCGGATGGCCGACGCTATTCCCGAATCGTTGAGGAGATTCCTCGCTGACAGAAGGTCAGTTAGATTTCAATCCACATTCATGGATAATGTCCCCTCATCGAAGCTTTAGTGATGGATGAGGAGGCATTATGGAAGTAAAGCCGGAGGCTGAGCATGTATACAATAGCATATCGTTCCGATATAGTTTGATTGTTCGTGGTTCAAAGCTTGTATATAAGGGAATACTCTTCAATCTGGAAGTCATTATTTTCAAGATAACAGTGTTTTGTTGCAATACTCCAAGGGCGGGGACAAATAACATGCATCTACAATCACATCCCAATCAATGTCACCATATGAATATAAATCATGTAAATGGGTAGGGTCTAGACATGCTCAGCCTCCGGCTTTACTTCAATAATGCCTCCTCATCCTTCACTAAAGCTTGGACGAGGGGACATTATTTCTCGCAAAGCCTGCGACTTTCGCATGTATACAATAGCATCTTTAAATGGCAACAAAACAGAACTGAAATAAAGAATTTAATTGAAACAAATACAATGCAAATATCTATACTACTACTACATCCGATATATGTTATGCTTTAACAATTTAACTGAAATAAACCGTATAGAAGACGTACTTCCACACAACCCTATACAAGATATTTTTATGACATGCAGCTGATATCGGTGTATATACCATAAATGCAACACATGTATATACTAACACCTCACTGTCTATTTGCTAAATGTCAAATTACTTAGTACAGCTTCTGAAAAGGATAAGTCCTTGTTATTTAACGTCTTCCTGAAATAAAATTTCCTCCCTATACAAGATATTTTTATGACATGCAGCTGATATCGGTGTATATACCATAAATGCAACACATGTATATACTAACACCTCACTGTCTATTTGCTAAATGTCAAATTACTTTAGTACAGCTTCTGAAAAGGATAAGTCCTTGTTATTTAACGTCTTCCTGAAATAAAATTTCCTCCCTATACAAGATATTTTTATGACATGCAGCTGATATCGGTGTATATACCATAAATGCAACACATGTATATACTAACACCTCACTGTCTATTTGCTAAATGTCAAATTACTTAGTACAGCTTCTGAAAAGGATAAGTCCTTGTTATTTAACGTCTTCCTGAAATAAAATTTCCTGAAATTTTTATCCGATGTCCAATCTGCTGTATCTAAAATGTTTTTCAATGTACAGTGAAATCGCGATGGCTCGAAATGCTACGGGACCGCACATTTTGTTTGATTGATCGCATCTTTCGAGCCATCGCATCTTTCGATTTTGTTATATTTGCCGACTACTGTACCCGTCGGATTTAGGAAATAAAGAAAGCAAAACAGAATGTATCCATGTTTTAGATGATGATAATATTTATTCGCAGATTAGTTATCATGCGAAATTAAATAAACTGCATGTGTTTACAAAACTGTCTTTATTTCAATTATTATCAAAGTCGAAAAGGAGAAAAGGTCCAGTATTCACTATAAATAGCGGCGCACATAATTAATGCAGCAGGTGGTTGTGACGTCACTCGAAACTGTGGTCTTTTCAATGGGCGTTTTTCTTTTTAACTCCCGGGTAGCCTCTCGAATAACACGGGAGTTAAAAAGAAAAACGACCAATGACTTATGACAGACTATTAAATACTCCGAGTGGACGAAACCCAGAATATTTAATAAATCACTGTATGCCGTTGAGCTGTTATGGGACACAAAACAACAACAACAAATTAAGAATACAATAACTTTTATTTCACAAATAATGTACAAGCATAACAATAGAGTTTCCACAAATTATGTTGAAAGTTTCCAAATAATCTAATATACATGTAGAATTCACAAAATGATCGCCATCAACAACGTTAACGATCAAATTGCACCACTTTAGGCAATTAACAGCACTTGAAAAGAAATCACCTTTCACAGACAGGTAGAGCGCGGCTCGGCCTTTGATCGTAATAAGTCGGACGCGTAGGTGTGAAAATTAGCCAAACACAAACACATCAATTTCGAGTCATCATATAGCAAAATAGCGAGAAATGTGTCCGCTGGACTTGACAATTGTTTCAATGGATCGCATTTTTCGAGGAGTTGCATTTCGAGCCATCGCATGTAAAATACATTAAACATATAGGGAAAATTATCGGGACCGTGACGCCATTTCGAGCGAGCCCGACATTACGAGCCATCGCATTTCGAGCCATCGCGATTTCACTGTACATCCCTTATCAAAGGCCGCTGAAACTGCAGCCCCTCTAAATGAATGTGCCTTGAAATAAGCAGTATCAACACCTGCCGTTCTTAATACAGTTTTCAGCCATCTAGCTACAGTACTACTCGTAACAGATTTATATGTCACATATGAAATGAAAACACTAGACGATTTCCTAATCGCTTTAGTAACTTGCAAATAATGCAAAAGAGTATGCATAGCACATAACTCTTCCATGTGATAATGTTCAACTTGTAATTTTATAAGCGTGCCCTAATTTAGTAGCCTTTAATAACTTGGGAAACATAAAATCCATGGACACTAAAGTCTGCGCTCGTGGGGCTGTAGCAAGAGCTATTAAAGCTACCACATTCATAGTCAACAGTCTTAGAGGAAGATCACTCAGTGGAAATAGAGATGCTAAGTATTTTAACACCGTGTTCACATTCCATGTGATTTTGTAATGAGAAATAGGTGGTTCACATGAAAAAATCCCTTTAAATATCGCTTTATAAGAAAACAATTTCCAAAAAATGGTAGTGTCTGCAATAGCATCGATTTATGCACATTAATAAGTGAATATGATTTTCGTAAATGATCTAAATAAGCGACTACTGTAGTTTCAGTTGCTATAAAGGGATCAGCTTTCCTGAGCAAATACCAAAAATACCAGTTCCTCCATGTCAGATCATACTGTTTCTGTGTGCCTAGTCTCCAGGACCCAATGATAATGCCAGCTGCCTGCTGTGAAAGTCCTTGATTATTGAGTGCCGTCCTGGCAACACTGCGCCGACCATATTGATCTTCTTCGCCAACGGATGTTGTTGCCCATTGTGTGGAAGAACTAATAGATCTTGATGCCTGGGTAACCTGACAGGAAAATCAACAAGAGCATGGACCATGTTTGCGCTTTCCATAAAGGAAATATCAATATAGCTTTTTCCACCTTATCAGCTTTAATTTTTAGCTCGACTATTCGAAGAATAGTTAGAGCTTATGTTGTCACCCCAGCATCGGCGTCGGCGTCACCGTCACGCCTTGGTTAAGGTTTTTAGTCAAGCTTGTATATGGAATACTACTGGCCCTACACCCACCATACTTGGACAACTTCATCTTCTAGTAATGTACATCAATAAACCCTGCTCTATATTTCACCGTGACCTACATTTCTTCTTGACTTACTTAGTTAATTCCCCATGGTTAAGGTTTTTAGTCAAGCTTGTAGATGGAATACTCTTGGCCCTACACCAATCATACTTGGGCAACTTCATCACCTAGTGGTGTACATCAACAACCCCTGACCTATATTTGACCTTCACCTACATTTAACCTTCAATTACTTAGTTAATTCCCCTTGGTTAAGGTTTTTACTCAACCTTGGTTACGGTTTTTAGTAAAGCTTGTACATGCAATACTATTGTGCATACAGACACCATACTTGGACAACCTTTTCTCATAGGGATGTACATCAATAACCCCTGATCTATATTTGACCTTGACCTACATATCCTCTTGAATTACTTAGTTAATTCCCCTTGGTTACGGTTTTTAGTCAAGCTAAAGCAGGCGCGACTAGTCGGCGCTTTTTCCGTCGTCGTCGTCGTCCGCGTCGTCCGATTTTTTTGTAAGGCAAATGTGTTAAAGTTATTGTTTTTTCACAATATCTCTTTAACCCCTTGCCAGACATTGATAATATTTCACATCAATGTTTGTCTAGGGATGATGCTTCATTACGCACACACCCACATCCAAATTGTCAAGGTCAAGGTCATTTATTTACTTGTAATGTTCACCGGATTTGTAACAGAAATGCGTTAAAGTTATTGTTTTTTCACAATATCTCTTTAAAACCCCTTGCCAGACTTTGATAATATTTCACATCAATGTTTATCTA
>CM055272.1:28183701-28201394 GCA_029237695.1 Conchocele bisecta
AATTTTCGTATTTTTGAGAGCAAAAACACGCCCTTCTCATGATTGGTTGCAAAATTAACATATCAAAAGCCATTCCAGTTACTTAGGGGTGAAAGGGTTAATAAACCACCAAGCCACGGTCCCAACGTTTCGGCCTGTTATAAAAGTAGTATGATTAGTACTAATTGTTCTACTTTTTGGGAGGTGGGTGGCAGGTGGGAGCATGCGATGTGTAATTTAGCAATCGGGGTTCATCCTTACCGGAATTCCAACTGGAGACCTGGTTTGGCCCTCACATACGTCTTTGGCATTTTGTATATGACAGTTGAATCTGGTTGTACCCCTTATGTGAATATTACGATTATTCGTAATCCGATTTTAGGGGAAGGGGCCAAGTGACTTTGGTGTGGTATGGACCTGGCGCCAGGTCAAGTTATTATAATTTCAGGGCTGAATATATATTTTCTCGATGTAAATATTCCGTTTTGATTTTGGGATTTCGATAATCGTAAATATGTTCTATGTATTTTATTCCCCGTTCATTCCAATCTTTGTAATAAAATGTATTGCCATTACTTTTTAATTTAGAATTGTTCCACATGATTTGCTTCGAAATGTTCTCTAGATTTTCAGAATAATTAAGTTTGGCTCATGCTTCAAGTATATTTGATAAAAAAAGCATTTTTTATTAATATTTTTGCATCAAATTCGTGGAAGTTTCCTTCAAATATAGTACCAACAAATTTATGTAAATAATGAGTATACACTAATTTCCATTGCCCATCGTTTGTATCATTTGTAAGACGTTTAACCCAACTTGCTTTTAAAGAATTTATGAAACATACTAGATCGATCATTTTCAGCCCTCCATTTTCATAATTTTGCACAATGACTTTTCTGCTGATTTTATCTGGTTTGGAATCCCATAGAAAGTCAAACATCATGTGTGTAATTTGTTTTATAACATCATCTCCAGGAGTATCTAACACCGTCAATGGAAATATTTGTTTTGGAAATGCGAAGCTTTTCAGAACAGTTATTTTACCCATAGTTGTCAGTTTTCTACGTTTCCATCTGTCTAAATATTGTTTAAATTCTGTTACTTTTGTTAATAAGTTTATATTATGTATTCTATTTTTGTCATTATACCTAGTGTTTTTGCTAATGTTGAGCCAAAACGTTGGAACGGTGGATTTCTGGTTTATTAACTTATTCAACCCTAAATAACCTGAATGTACTATGATCTGTGAATTAAAGGACCAATCCAATCGCCACAAAATGATTTTCAGACAAGTCCATTTATGAGAAGGTGCTGTGTTTTTATCTTAAAGATTTGGAAATTATTATAGTGAGATTCCACCGTGTATTAAAATAATTGAAATAAAGTGGACTCGTACCCTGTTGTCATGTACACTCTAGTGACTACATATGTATATATTTCCTATTATGTAACATGTATGTTTGTGACTAAACAGAAAATTAATATATATATAATATTTTTTTATTCAACCCTAAATAACCGGAATATACTATGATCTGTGTATTTCAGGACCAATTCAATCGTCACAAATTGTGACACAATTATACACTTATTTAATTGCTATAAAGAACATGTTATGCCTCCTGCGTGGGCATGTACCTTTAATTTCCAATAATTCATCTAAATTAAACGTGTATGTTCAATGGAATAGATTTCGGGTTAAAAATGAAAACATTTCTGGGATCGGTACTTTATTGCCGACTGTATTTTACTGCACTGTTTCAACATTTTGATTGTATTTTACATTCATAATATCCACTAATTCATTTGAATTAAATATTTCAGCTGATCAGAAGAGATCTCGAGTTAAGGGAAATGTTTTTGGATCCGTACTTTAACTCTTTGCAGGCTAGCGATGAAAATATCCGCCAAACAAATTAGGAGTAAATTTTTTATTTCTCTCTGTAAATATGTCTTTGAATTTCATTAGAATTGAGTCCTGAAATTCGAAAACATATTCATATTATTACAAGGAGAAATAAAAGAAAATATGATGATTTGTGTCCGCTATTTTATAACTATTTATAGCCCACACGTTTCCCAGCATTCAAAGAGTTAAGTGCTGATAAAATTGATATGTTCATAATACATGTATTATAATTTCCAATATTTCATCTAAATTAAATTTTCATCTGATTGAATTGATCTCAAGTTAAAGGTACGTGCCCACTAAGTAAAGACAAAATGTTCTTTATAGGATTAAATCAGATAGTTTTGTATATTCTGTAGATATGACATTTTCTGGCAAAATACTCATTCATTCACCAATATTTACAGTGTCCTTAAGTGGGTGGCAGGTGGCAGCAAGCGATGGGTAATTTAACGATCGGGGTTCATCCTTACTAGAATCCCGACTGGAGTTGGCCCTCACATACGTCTTTGGAATTTTGTATGTGACAGTTGAATCTGGTTATACCCCTTATAAGAGTATTACTTTTAAATAGGGGAAGGGGCCAAGTGACTTTGGTGCGGTATGTCAGGTTATTCTAATTTCAGGGCTGAATATATTTGTTCTCGATGTAAATATTCCGTTCTGATTTTGGAAATTTCCCCCCAATGCAGCAGGTTAAATACGGGATTGAACCCGTTGGCCCGGCCTTAAATGACCTTAGCTGTTGATAGGCCGTTAAACACCAATAAACAAACAAACAAACAAAAAGTGTCCTTGAACTCATAATGGAAATGCCCATTCAATGTATTGCATTTATATTCAAGTAAATTGCGGCAACATCGCTGTTCTATGTATGCGACAAAATGACATAAAGCAATAAGATTCCTAATTTTAACACCGTATTTGGTTACTTACATTTTTGAAACTATCCGAAAACGCAATGTAAATATAAGTAACCAGATGGCCGCAGCCCGCATGTCGAGCCCGCCGAAGCATTTGATGGTATTTTTAAAACTTTACCGCAGTTTTCGGACGCACGGACGCACGAACACCCGGACGTCATTGTGATCACTATGTCTCGCTTTCCGCAAGCGGGCTCGACAATAAAACCATGGGCAGTTGTGTTTACAGTTGCAGTTGCGTTTACTGTATTATGAACAACATTTGGTCTGTTTAAAGTTTGCGAGGAGTCCTTCGGACTTCAGACCAAATGATGTTCATAATACGGTAAACACAACAGTCCATGCTTTTATTCCTTAATTACCCCATGTACTGATTGGCATTATTATAGCAGACGTAAATTTCCAAACTGTTTAATAATAAATAATTAAAAAATAGCATACCTCATTTGCATATGAAAATAGCCTGATACCACCGCGTGTCCCTATCAGTACATTAAATATTACGAAATGATTATACATTATAGAACCGAACAGAACAGAACAGAACATATCTTCATTTTTACAAGATCTCAGACCACAACATGCGGTATATGAATACATAAGCATGATGTAAGCTTGGCAAAAAGGCGACAGTGTGTCTGCTATAATTCAAAGGTTGCATGCATTGCAAATGATGATATTCATATTTTGTTGTATTAAGCATCTTGATATAATCATGGTAATGAGCATGATGAGAGAAATGAAGTACATATATTTTGAGAAAGATATTAAAGAAACATATATGACTGGTAAAATGGGCGGGAGAAACTTCATAATGTGGTTGATAAAGATATATACATTGTAGTTAGAGTTGTTCTTACATTCTATTTTTCATGTTGATTTGTTTTTAAAAGAATGCAGCAAACTCTGTGAATAAAATAAGTTCACCAATTGTATCATTTCTAGATATGGATATCAGAATTTGAGATAAATAACCATTGACCTCTAGCAGACTGATGGTACATGTAGCAAATATTTACAATATATTTGTTAGTGGGTATACTAACATAACCAAACGGTATTCCATCTCCATAAGTTAGAAAGAAACCAGGGTTGGTTGTTGATTGTTTATCCTGTTGTTTTCACCCTCACGTTGAAAGCGAAATTCGAAAGCACGTGGGAACGCCAATAACATGTGTAACCATTTCAACACCATATACCTGAATTGTGGTATTGGCAAAACGTGTAGATCCAGATGAGCCGGCTCGTGACGAGCAGTCTCATCAGGATCTACACTCCCCGCAAGTAATTTCCATATTTTTGGGAACAAAAACACAGCCTTCTCATAAATGGATTAGTCTGAAAATCGTTTTGTGACGATTGGATTGGTTGAAAAAGTAATATATCAAAATCCATTCCAGCTACTTAGGGGTAAAAGAGTTAATTAATATATTGTTTCGTTTGCTGGAAATTTCATTAATGCAGATCTCAACTTATTTATCTGGATGTTAGACACAGATTGTGGCGTGGCGAAAGTGCCCGGATTATCAAACAGTGAGTGAATTCGGCGATTGCAGGCTGCAACCACAGCAACTACAATATGTCCCTGTGTTTGCAGTGTGAAATCGTCCATTCACAGTGTAGTCATATGGAAGTAGCATGTGTTAGTTGGTATTCTACATGATATATACGGATACATAATTACTTATGTTTATATTATCCACTTACATGTATAACATAATTAGATCACTAGTTACGAGAAATATGTATCTGTATAGCGGGTACTCGTAATTTGTAGAACTGGTGGAATAGTGACACCATTATATACTTAATGTTTTTAGATCGGTACTTTAAGTGCCGATTTAATTCTTTTTACATGATATAATATTATAATTTCCAATACATGTATTTACTCTAAATTAATGTTATGCTCAATGGACTCTGGTTAACCCTGAGAAAGTGGAAAACAAAAAGAAAAATGTGTCTGCTGTTGTTATGCCCCCCCCCCGCCACGGAATGGTGAGGGGCATATAGTAGTTACCGGCGTCCGAACTCCGTCTTTCCGCCCAGAAAACTGTAACGCTTTGGTAAATGTCTTACAAGTTCTCACACACGCATTGCTCTAATGGTCCTCTACCGCACTGTGACAAATCGCACCGCCCCCGCTAAGCCCAGGGTTCAAGGTCACATACTTGGTGCATTCAAAACCTTAACGCTCGGGTAAATGTCTTATAATTTCCTTGCATGGATCTGCTTAATATTTCAAACACGCATTGATTTAATGGTCCTCTACCGCCCTGTGATAATCCATGATTCACGCCCTGTGGTCATCTACCGCCCACGCTAAGCCCAGGGTCAAGGTCACATACTTGGTGCATTCGAAACTCTGGTTTACAAGTGTCTTATAATGTACGTTTCCGTTTATGGATCTGCTTGACATTTCACACACCCATTGCTCTGATGGTCTGCTTTCATGCTGTGACAAATCCACGCTTCTCTGGCTCTCTGTGTTTTCAAATGTGCCTCGTTTTCATTGGCTGCCAACGGGGGCATTCGTGTGCCGACAAGCCACATTTCTAGTTATATTTTTACGTCGATCTGTTCATTTTTTTTTAAATACAGTATGCCACAGAGAGCATACCCATGTTTTACAAACATAATCTCTAGTTTCTTTCTATGACCCACCCATGCGGCCCCTGAACTCAAGGCCAAGGCCAAGGTCAAAGAAATGTGTGCTAAAGTGTTTTTTCTTCAAATTTGTGTTCAAGTTTTTAAGGGGTACATCCATCGAGTGATTTCTTGTTTACAATGTATGTAGAGTTATCAGGGAAACACAATATGTTGTGAATGAACAAGTATAATTGGGGGATAACCATGTTCGATTTGGAGCGGTATGTGGGAGGTTTTATGGTCTGAGAATCAGTTTTACGGCACTGCGTTAGCGGAGCCGTAAAACCGATTCTCAAACAAAAAATACGGATACAAACATCCTCCATATAGGAATCACGATTTGTCTGGTTTGGCCCTCGGTATGTTTTCTATCTTTGGCTCTTTTGTTACCTGCGAGTTGAATTGGGTTATCGCCCATTATAAAAGTAGTAAGATTATTACTGATCCTCCTGCTTTGGGAGGGGGTCAAGTGATTCTGGTGTGGCGAGGACCTGGTTTATTTATTGTAAATATTCAGCTCTGATTTTGGGATTTTCCCCCATTTGTACAGGTAATATATGGGATTTAGTACTAAACCCACTGACCCGTCCTTAAATGACCTTAGCTGTTGACAGGTCATTAAACCCCAACAAACAAACCAAATTGAATAACTTGGCATGGTTATCCCCATTCTAATACATTATATTGTGCTACCTGTTGTCTGAAATGTCGGAGCATATCATGAACCAGGATTTTTTTCAAACGCCATTGTTTACTAACACGCCTAGGGATATACATGTACATAAATCTGGGTGTTTAGGCACTGGCACAAGTGAGACTGTCGAGTTGTAAAACTGCTAAAACAGGGATTTTTATTTGTCTTTTGAAGGTTAGTGAAATATACAAAGTTCTCATTTCATCCCTGAGCCTATGAAATTGGGCACCCCAGTTAGAGATGTTCAACTGTATCTTCGTGTTTTCAAACATGAACAGACATGCTCCAGATAAGCTGCATATTTGCCTAAATACCCAATTAAAATTGCCAAAAACCCAATTGAAATAAGAAGTAGTGAGTGTCAAAAAGCAATAAAAAAGTTGTGGTACCTTTACCATGCTGCAGAAAACAATAAACATACCACAAATATAGCATATTTTTCTTATTTTCCATGAAAACACA
This sequence comes from Conchocele bisecta, assembly GCA_029237695.1. Lineage (NCBI taxonomy): Eukaryota > Metazoa > Mollusca > Bivalvia > Lucinida > Thyasiridae > Conchocele > Conchocele bisecta. Next base: position 28,190,319 of record CM055272.1, read on the forward strand.
TCTTGGTATTTCATTAGAATTGTCTCCAAGGAGACAATTCTAATGAAATGCCAAGACATGTTTTCATTTCGAAGCAAACTATTCAATAATTGCTAGTGGTGTGATTTTATTTTATCGAATTAAAATTTTGAAATAACCAATTGCTTCAGAAATGAAGGAGTGACAATACTCAATTACTAATTCCTTATCTGGAGCACTGTTCAACTGCATCTTCATGTTTTGAAATCATGAACAGACATGCTAATTATGCCTACATTATATAGAAACCAATTCAAATGAATAACAATAGAGGAAGCTTACATGAGTGATAATATAATATAATATTTGTTAAACATGTTTACTGATTTCATAAGAAACGAGTGGTCGGTTGGATGGGAGCATGCGAAGGGTAAATTTAACGGGTTTCATCCTCAACGGAATCCCAATATCCCTGGTTTGGCCCTCAGGTACATTTTGGCTCCCTTGTTACTTGAGAGTCGAATCTGGTTATACCCATTATAAAAGTAGTAGTACTAATGCTATTGCTTGTATGGAGTGGGGCTAAGTGACTCGTATGGTGAAGACCTGGCACCAGGTCAGGTTATTATAATTTCATGGTAGAATGTATATTTTTTTCTGATTTTGGGGTGGGTGGCAGGTGGCTGCATGTGATGGGTAATTTAACGATCAGGGTTCATCCATACCTGAGTATCTGGTTATACCCCTTATATGAGTATTATGATTATTTGTAATCATATTTTAGGGGAAGGGGCCAAGTGACTTTGATGTGGTATGGACCTGGCACCAGGTCAGGTTATTCTAATTTCAGGGCTGAATATATTTTTCTCGATGTAAATATTCCATTCTGATTTGCATATCAAATGCGAAATAGAATTCCACATTTGCTATGAAAATTTCGTCGAATTTCGACGTCATTTATGGAAAATATTTTTATATTGTTATGTACAAAATCACTTGGGGGGTGTGGCTGGCTACATTGCTGACCAAACTCAATGTTCTTTTCATTGTGGTGACAAACGCAGCTGTAGCTTTAAATTATAAATTTATAAATAAAGTATAATAATACAAGTCGACTTTTTGTTTTGATCCCATTCAAATGGACACCTGGACGAAAGAATGGATGTTCAGTACTGCAGATCATAGAAACAAAATTGCTACCTCTGCTGATACTCTCCCCTAGATAACCATATCGTAGGCAACTCTTGTAGCTATGCGTATCACAGTCTAATCAGGGTCTGTACGGCTCGCCATTCAGCACTATTGCCTTAAGCCTACACGACACGACGTCACGCCATTCGGAAACCACGTGATCCTCAACCTTGTCGAGGTCACTGGAGAACTGAGGCTTATAGGACTGTATGGCTCGCCATTCAAATATTCAGTTATGATTTTTGGATTTTTCCCCCATTTGTACATGTACTTGAACATGTACTTGTACAGGTAATATATGGGATCTAGTACTAAACCCATTGACCCGGCCTTAAATGACCTTAGCTGTTGATAGGCCGTTAAACCCTAACAAACAAACAAACAAACGGCTCGCCATTCAGCACTATTGCCTTCAGCCAATACACGACACATCAAGCCGTTCGGAAACCACGTGATCCTCACCCTTGTCGATATCACTGGAGAATTGGGGCTTAAAGGTTTTGCGACCAGTGTAGATCTAGATCAGCTTGTGCATCTGCAGAATCTGATCAGGATTGGCACTATTCGCCATTCCATCCATGAAACACCCTGTCATGCATCTAACAAGCAATATAGATCGTTATCATGCTACAAAGTGTGCTATTTGATCACAAGTGCACACAAACCATATAAGCTCCATTCATCCAATCGTGGGTGGTTGGTCGGGCGAACGCGATAACGTAAATTAACGGTAGGGGTTCTTCCTTATAGGAATCACGATTTGCTTGGTTTGGCCCTCAGGTACGTTTTTATCTTTGGCTCTTGTGTTACCTGGGAGTGGAATTGGGTTATTGCCCATTGTTACGCCGGGATTACGATAACGTGCAATCAGACACTGGGATTTGGGTAACTATTGAAGGGATTCTGCAAAGCTGAAATTACACATTAATGTATTCCGCATGTTTACAAATTATAAAGTATTTTACACATACATACCACATTCATTCCCATGAGTATTTATAATAAATATATAGTCCTACATTTAAGGATAAGGATATATAGTCAGTTCATTAGTCAATTCGTAATACACATCAGCAATTAATACACTGTTCACATTCCGGTTCACTCTCCACCATAAGTTATATAATATCTAGATCCCTCAATGATCCATATGTATAGTTAGGTGTCCCGTATCTGAAGCCCCACTGTAGCACTCGAATATCACTAGGGCTGACACCACCTCGACCTGGCCCCGACTATCAAATCGCCCTGGATCTCGCCTAGACTACGCATCTATTAAACTAGATTTGCGTATCCCTATGACGTCTGTCCGACTACGACCTCGCCGTGACCTCAACCTGGACCTCGACGCTGAAATAGACAACAAACACTAATAAGCCGTTGTCTCACTACATGAATATCTGACAAAATTCACTAATCTGCAATTCCAGATCCATTTCATTATTCTACACTATCTATTTCCTTACCTGAACATATCTTCAGCATGCAATCCACTATCCTGCCGTTCTCGACAATCACATCATATGGACGCAAATCTGTCTTCACTATCCTGGCTTTCTTTACAAACACATCCTATTGACACAAAACTGTCTTTGCAACTCCCCAGATTTTATTTTTTTTATATTTAAGGGTAGGAATTGGCTCGAGGACCTTCCAAACCCGGGCATTTGAACCCAAAAGTGGCAGGCCAATGACCGTTGACCCGTTTGTCTCCGAATTTACTAATATCTGCCATACAGTCGAAATATGTGCATTAAACGAAGGAGGCAATGAGGCGGTTAATTTAACCTAGCTAGTTCATTCTCCTATCGCACGAAGCCGGTATGTAAGACCGTGAAAAAGGCTGAGTGTGAGTGCATATTATATATGGAGATTCAGCCGTAACAGTGTTATCCTATATAATGATGATATTTGACGGTTGGTCAGGGCATAACATATCAGGCTGGGAATGATCGATATTTGGTTATGCAATGTATGATGTAATATGTTTTCGGGCCCAGCTACTGTCGTTTCGCGGCTTATCGTTATATACGATTTGCTATTATTCGAGTTCAGGTGCGGCGTTTATCTGTTACTATTTGGTTAGCTGACAATGTGTTTCACATTCTGAAGACGAAAGAAAAAGAGAAGATAATACACGTCGGTATAGCAATTGCCCATATATTAGTGAGTGGCCCATACCATACCGCCGGTCATGGTCCAACATGTTAAATTTGATTTCAGACAATGCATATTACAGTAAATAATGTTTAATAAGAGTAATGCGTGCGGCCAATTCCGGTCTAAACTGCATTACTCCGTGAGATGAATGGTGGGGAAACCGGAGTACCCGGGGAAAACCACCTCCTCCGGCAAGTAATGACAACTTCACATACGTCAGTGTAGAGGTGAAGAGCTGTGATCCCCAGATTATCATACAGTCACCGTATAAAACACCACCACAGCCCACCTTCCAATCAAATAATCAAGCTAACACCATACATCCATTGACCATTTTGCCCTAGGCGAAACTTACCAATCAGTCTTATCTATACTCATCTGAGTATACGACGCCCGGCGTATGCCATCAGATATGTATACACGTATACATATCTATTTACTAACAGAAACAAGTGATTAATGCATTTTAGCCGTGCGTGTCTAGGGCTTTTGACAAGCGACATAGTGGCATGTTTATTACATGTATATATATACAACAAAATGTTATTTTCGATCATATACATCGAATCAAAAACTTGACGCTCAAGCAAACACTATATCTGCGTCACTGCTGACGCGCGTTTATGTCTGTATTTTATGTAAAAGCTGAACAAAACACCTATCCACGATTTTACTCGCCCAGGTAAAACCAGAGATAAAAAACCTCGTTTTAATGATATTTTTGTAGAGGTAAAAACTCTGGAACCCTGTACCCATTTGTCAATGTAAAATCGTACTATCTGTTGGGTCTCATAATTGTGTAGATGCTCCTATCTATTATGAACAATTGTATCCACCAATTTATATAAAACCACATGCAATGTCGTAAACCATGACTTAATGCAAATTACAATTGCTATGTAATGTTTGCCAATATATGTAGTCTGATCCGGCAATGCAGAATGCGCAGTCTGATCTGGAGCTACGTTAGTTGCATACATCGTAAGGTCCATTTTCCCAGCCTACAGACAACATATATGCTCGTATCTGACCAAAGAATAACCATATTACGATGTACATTCGATCGTTTTGTTTGATGTTCACCCTACGAACACTGGCTAGAAAGTGATTTTAAACTTCCCGCTGACATCATATTCACATCATAGCAATTCAAGTCTCGCGAGACTTGCCAAAACATATACCAGATATACCCACCGATAAGACAGTAATATTTGTATATACGTTGTAACGACAAATATATTAATTCTACACAATAGCCTAAGCTGGTCAAAAATCCTGGCTAAAGTGACCCTTGCATCTATTTACAACATACCTGGAAACAGCATATAGCCCCTCTAATATATAATTGCAACCAATACTATTCCCATCTTCCTTATCATGCTCATGTTCCTAGAACAATACATGTATTTACACTGGCTGAGATTTCTGCGTGACACCCATTATAAAAGTAGTAAGATTTTACTGCTCCTACTTCTTTTGGGAGGGGGCCAAGTGATTCTGGTGTGGCGAGGACCTGGCATCAGATCAGAATTATTAACACCACACAAACCTACTGTACGAGGGCTGATCCAAAAGTTTGTGGACACCGTCTGTAATTAATGAACACCACGTTAGAGATGTTTCAATATTTGCTCACAATCAAGTTTTATATACTCAAATCATTTTAATACTTTTAGCGACTTTATATAAAAATGTGGATTTTTTGTGCACGCTATTAAAGAGGGTGTGGTCTGGATATGCGGAGCAGTCGCAAAATTGACGTCAAATCAAAATTATTCTTGCGACATCCACATTAATATTTATAATTCCCTTAAAGTAAATTACATTGACCAACGTTTGTAATGTTCATCCAACGACATCATTGAATATTATGACGTCATTTGATGTTATGGTGTGAATTTGATAGCGAAAACAGCGACAGCATATAGTGATTTACTCGAATACATGCACAAAAATAGTGTCATCAGAAAGTGAGAAAACGAGGACTATCTTTCAATATTGTGTAAACATCGAGACAACGCCCGTAGAAACAAAACAAATTATGGAAATGGCACCAGGATTGAAAAGGGTGTGGCAGATTAATCTCTTGTTTATAAATGATATAAACGGATTCCCGTTAAATCTTCCCGTGAAATAGGCTACAGAATTGTTGAAATTTCTACAGGATTAACGATTCGAATACGCCATCAAAATGTGCTTTAATATAGGAATAAAACGTATATTTACATCTGTACATTGAAAAAAAATACAGCTTGAAATAAACATTGAGGAACATAACGCCATATAAAGTTAATTTAGAGAATATTATGGAAAAAAATGGGGCAGGTGGGTGGCTTTTATTAAAATTTGTTGTAAGTAGTGTTAACAAGAGTTGTCAGAAGACAACGAAGCTCGCCTGTTGGCAGCCTGAACTCAAACTTGGCATAGTTGCATAAAAAACATGAATATTGTATATCTTGACCTTGGGTTAAGGGGTGTGCTGTGGACCTTGACATTGGGGTCAGTGGTGCAAGGTGGGTCGTGGGTTTGCTATAGCATGATATAGCATATTAAGATGAATGCATGTATATCAATGCGCTCCCTGAAAACAGAAGTAAAACAAAATTTAACCCAACGTTAAGTTTATGAACGCATGATAGCTATTCACGTGAGGAATGCATGTATGAATGTGCTAAGTTTGTGACCTTGACCTTGGGGAAAGGGATGGGAGGTGAGGGGGTGGGTGGGTCATGAATTTGCTGTAGCAGAATAGAGGATCATCAGATGAATGCATGTATGAAATATCAAGCGTTCCCTGTAAAGAAACAGAAGTTATAAAAATAAATTTAGTCCAACGTTAACTTTATGATGTTGATCTTGGGGAAAGGGGTGGGGGGGGGGGGGGTGGATCATAGATTTGCTGTAGCACAATAGAGGATCATCAGATGAATGCATGTATGAACAAGAAACGAGGCAAAGCCACGAAGGCCAGGTTTTTTCCAAGCATAGACACTTGGATAACATAAGTATACCCACTTTTTGTAGACTAGATGGCCGTGGCCTGCATGTCGCGCCTTGGGGCGAGGCATGGACAGTAAAAAAATAGATATAGTAGCTGGAAAAACTTTAACCAAAAAACTTTAACCAGACACACGGATGTACGGACGTACGGACGGACGTGTGCCAAAATTCCGACGATATCGCGCTGACAATGATGATAAACACCCATGTGAAGTATCAAGGTAATGGGTGAAGCAGTTGCAGAGATATAGTACACGAAAAAACTTTAACAAACACATTCAAAGTAATTTGACCTTGACATTGGGCATAGGGGCCGCACGGTTGGGGGGTAGAATGAAAATATGGATGATGATAAACACCCATGTGAAGTTTGAAGGTAATAGGCGAAACAGTTGCAGAGATATAGTATAACTAAAAACTTTTAACCAAAACACTTTAACCAGACGTATGTTAAAAAGTTAACGTTGAAAATGGCTAAGACAATTACGTAGAAATAATAGGTGAAGGTAAGAAAAAAAAAAGGTCACATGTTGGATAGATGTATGTGGTAGGCACCCCTTGGTTATGAAGCTGTGAAAGTTTGGTGGTCCTAGGTGGCACAGTACCAAAGAAATGGACTTAAACACGAAAACATAACATTGCAAACGCGAAAACTTAACATTGAAAATGGCTAAGTCGACTGAGCGGAAAAAATGGGTCAAGTTAAAAAAAAGGTAACATGTTGGATAGTGATATGTGGTGGGCACCCCTTGATTATGAAGCTGTGAAAGTTTGGTGGTCCTAGGTGGTACAGTAACAAAGAAATGGACTCAAACACGAAAACTTAACATTGATTGTGGACGCCGCCCGCCCGCCCGCCCGGCTTTCGCCAATCCAATAGCCTGGATTTTTTTTTTAAAAACCTGGCTAAATATCAAAGCGTACCCTGTAAAGAAACAGAAGTTACACAACATTTACCCCAACATTAAGTTTATGAACATGCTAAGGTTGTGACCTTGACCTTGGGGTAAGGGTTGGGTGGTGGGTTGTGGATTTGCTACAGCATGATAGAGGGTCATCTGAGGAATGCATGTATGAAATATCAAGGCGTACCCTGTAAAGAAACAGAAGTTACCCAACATTTACCCCAACATTAAGTTTATGAACATGCTAAGGTTGTGACCTTGACCTTGGGGTAAGGGTTGGGTGGTGGGTTGTGGATTTGCTACAGCATGATAGAGGGTCATCTGAGGAATGCATGTATGAAATATCAAGGCGTTCCATGAAAGGAAACAGACATTATAAGAGATTTACCCCAACGTTAAGTTTATGAATGTGCTAAGTTTGTGACCTTGACCCTGGGGTAAGGGGTAGGCGGTGGGTCATGGATTTGCTATAGCACGATAAGAGTTAAAAAAAACCTGGCTAAATATCAAAGCGTACCCTGTAAAGAAACAGAAGTTACACAACATTTACCCCAACATTAAGTTTATGAACATGCTAAGGTTGTGACCTTGACCTTGGGGTAAGGGTTGGGTGGTGGGTTGTGGATTTGCTACAGCATAATAGAGGGTCATCTGAGGAATGCATGTATGAAATATCAAGGCGTTCCATGAAAGGAAACAGATGTTATAAGACATTTACCCCAACGTTTATGAATGTGCTCAGTTTGTGACCATGACCTTGGGGAAAGGGGTGGGGGTTGGTCATGGATTTGCTGTAGCACAATACAGGATCATCACATGAATGCATGTATGAAATATCAAAGCGTTCCCTGTAACGAAACAGAAGTTACACAACATTTACCCCAACGTTAAGTTTATGAACATGCTAAGTTTGAGACCTTGACCTTGGGGTAAGGGTTGGTTTTTGTTTGTTTGTTGGGGTTTAACGGCCTATCAACAGCTAAGGTCATCTAAAGCCGGGTCAATGGGTTTAGTACAAAATCCAAGTACTTGTACATTTTCAAGTATATGTACAAATGGGGGGAAAATCGCAAAATCAGAACTGAATATTTACAATAACAAAACTATATATATTCAGCCCTGAAATCAGAATAATCCTGATCTGATGCCAGGTCCTCGCCACACCAGAATCACTTGGCCCCTCCCAAAAGCAGTAGGATCAGTAATAATCTTACTACTTTTATAATGGGTAATAACCCAATTCAACTCCCAGGTAACAAAAGAGCCAAAGATAAAAACGTACTGGAGGGCCAAACCAGGCAAATAGTGATTCCTATAAGGAGGAGCCACTACCGTTAATTTAAGCCGACCACCACCCACGATAAGGACTGGTTGGTGGGTTGTGAATTTGCTACAGCATGATAGAGGGTCATCTGAGGAATGCATGTATGAAATATCAAGGCGTTCATGCACACAAGTTCCTTAATCAGAAATCAGCTGTCTTAAGTTACTCCCACCGACGTATGATGCATTCAGCCAGCATGTAAAACGGTCTGCACTTGCCACTATTATTGACAAACGTGCCCACCTGGCAAAACCGACTTTGCCAGCCTTCAACAGCTTCGGCTGGTGTGACGACGACACCGGAAAATCACCCGGTTGTACAAGTAAACGATGCTCTTGTTCGCGAAGAGGATTTCGCTGTTACGTCGGTTGCAGATGCACCAGAACACAAGGAAAGTGCCATCGTATTTAGAACACAGAGTCAGATTCGGATATTGATTGAACTACTAGATTTTACATCAGTATTATATTATTGATTGTAGACATACTATAATTTATGGAAAACGGCGCCAACATTACAGACACATGTCCATAATCATTAAATTGTGTAACGAACATGGATAAGATGATACATACAGCCAGTATGTGGCGGCCATTTTGAATGATGAAACAAAATGTTCACTAATTGGAACGGTCGGTGGACATTTAACTGTATCATATAGTGATGTTTAAACTGACATTGTTGAATATCGTTAGACCAAACACGTGTTTCGTGCTTATATAAATGTTACTTGTTAGGTATTTGTAGGTTTCACCAACATTTGCGGCCATCTTCACGAATTAACTAATTGAATCATGATGAATCATCACAAACTGATCGGTCATTTGACGGTAATAATTACTAAACGACCAAAGGTCAACTACGTGATGAAAGTGCGAAAGTCAATTAGTGATAAATACCATTCAACTATAATCGCCTAATTGATGAACCGGTAACCAGTTGACGGAACCACTCGACTTTTCACTCTATTTTGCCTAATTGACGAAACCTCCAGTTGATGGAACCTCCTGAATCCGGTTATTTCTAGGGACTCTAAGACTTGCATCAACAACAATTTTGGTGAATTCCTTATGTGCACTCTTAGACTAACATGCCATGTCTCTATATCATGTTTAACTTCTATTTTCCATCATCTGACTTTTATTATTTATTATTTACTTTGCTATAGACACTGGCTTCAATTTTGTTTAGCATTGCCTACTTCATTATAGTCACCACAAATACTGTAAGACTTTAGAAGAGTGTAACTTAGATAATCTCATAATCTAATCTATACAAATGACTTTTACTATGTCATTTGTCTTTTATATTATCTGTATCTTTATAGCTGAGACCCGGCCATTATAAAATATGGTCACAATAACAGCACATTCTTTCCTGGCATTTTGTGACGAATGAGCATATACTGCACAAAAAGATACCAACTGGCAGGAGGTCCCCATTTTGTTACGGTGTAACAGTGTAACAAGTGTAACGAAGGTATTTTCCCCCTTGTTACAGTAACAACTGTAACGAAAAGACACATTGGGAATAATATCACTGGAGATTCTTAGCCTTGTTATTTTGCATTAAAGTGACATCGTAAATGTACTAATACAGTTTCTATAATGCCTAGGCAATCAATGTACTATATATGAAAAGTAAATATCTAAATTGTATCACTGGTTCAAATAAGAGAAGTGCGCCAATGACACTATTTAATTATAATACTATCGCTATCTTTAAAAATATTGAATCACGTGACACGCACTGATTTGGTTGGCTAATGGGAAATGACGTCAGTCTCCAGTAACCAACCAAACCACTGCATGCACGTGATTGTAATATTTTCAAAGATGGCGGCTAACATTCATTTTTAATCAGGAAGCGAAGATGTATGATTTAAAAAGCTAATTTAGGTTAGTGATAGACTAACATGCCATGTCTCTATATCATGTTTAACTTCTATTTTTCATTATCTGACTTTTATCATTTATTATTTACTTTGCTATAACGGTAGTAAAGTCATAGTGCTATGTCTAGGTTAGTGAGACGCGTTTTTAGTGCAGTTTACACTCAGTCTTCGAGATTTATGTTAATGTATTAGCAACTGTAAAATCTATGCCGAAAACCCACCCCAAGCAGCGGTTTCGACACGCTGTAATGCGTTGTATAGGCGAGTTCCAGATGTCTAGGTACATCGCGTGGGATTTTGTTTCAATGGTGGCGAATGGGAGTTTTATACCTTTCTAAGTACTATTATGTTTACACCGGGCGCATTTTAATTGTTTTGTACCTTGTTTAGAAAGGTGTTTCATGTATTCTGGAAGTCGGCATGACGTATCACTAGTCAAGTGACCCGATACGGTTGGGGGTAAATCGATACGTTTTGCTAAAAAATACATCATCTTTATGCCAGAATATTTCACATTTAGAACTACGAAAATACTAAATGGTGATAAGAATATTTTTTAATGACCATTTAACATTATAAATCACCATTTCAATTTGATTTAGCGATTGTAATTTAGTTGTATGAAGCGTTAAAAAATGACTAAA
>CM055272.1:28201894-28281154 GCA_029237695.1 Conchocele bisecta
ATAAACTTAATCACTATCCTGGTAATCTTAAAATACATTGCACTGAATTTGAAGCCAACAAACCCTGGCATTCTCTCTGCATCTCACCTCGGGTGGTAGAGGTCGACCCATTTTACTGTGACCTCCGCCACGGGCTGGCGTGGGCGGAAGTTTACTTGGCATCCTCGGTTACCTGCAAACAATCAACATGGCTTGTGGCTGTTACTGGAGAAATGGGGCTTATGGTCAGTCTAGCTCCTAATCTGTGGGTGTCACTGGACAAATGGAGCGAATAGTTAGTCTAGCTCCTGATATGTAGCTGCCACTGGTGAAATGGGGCTTATGGCCAGTATAGTCCCTGATATGTGGCTGTAACTGGAGAAATGAGACTTATGACCCATCTATTCCCTGATCTGTAACTGTTAAGAATATATGATGTTTGTTTGAAATATAACATGTGTTGTGCTCACTGAATGGCAAACAGTGCAGACCTTGATCAGACGAAGGGGATTCACATGCAGATATGGGTGGTCAAATTAGTGTTAGCCCAATTTATTCGGTCGTGCATTGCTATACTTAACATATTTGTGAACGGTAACTCTTGCAATCAATGTTTCAGTTAAACAAGAAACGAGGCAAAGCCACGAAGGCCAGGTTTTTTCCAAGCATAGACACTTGGATAACATAATTATACCCACTTTTTGTAGACTAGATGGCCGTGGCCTGCATGTCGCGCCTGCGAGGCATGGACACTAAAAAAATAGATATAGTAGATGGAAAAACTTTAACGAAAAAACTTTAACCAGACACGGACGGAAGGACGGACGTATTCCAAAATGCCGACGATATCGTGCTTTCCGCAAGCGGGTGCGACAATGATGATAAACACCCATGTGAAGTATCAAGGTAATGGGTGAAGCAGTTGCACAGATATAGTACACGAAAAAACAAAAAATTTAACAAAAAAATTCAAAGTAATTTGACCTTGACATTGGGCACAGGGGCCGCATGGTGGGGGTTGGGGGTTAGAATGAAAATATGGAGATGATGATAAACACCCATGTGAAGTTTCAAGGTAATGGGCGAAGCAGTTGCAGAGATATAGTACAACGAAAAAGTTTTAACCAAAAAACTTTAACCAGACGTACGTTAAAAAGTTAACGTTGAAAATGGGAAAAGGGGTAAGTCAATTACGTAGAAATAATAGGTGAAGGTAAAAAAATGGTCACATGTTGGATAGTTGTATGTGGTAGGCACCCCTGGGTTATGAAGCTGTGAAAGTTTGGTGGTCCTAGTGGTACAGTACCAAAGAAATGGACTTAGACACGAAAACTTAACATTGTAAATGCGAAAACTTAACATTGAAAATGGCTAAGTCGACTGCGCGGAAAAAATGGGTCAAGTTAAAAAAAAAGTAACATGTTGTATAGTGATATGTGGTGGGCACCCCTTGATTATGAAGCTGTGAAAGTTTGGTGGTCCTAGGTGGTAGTATACCAAAGAAATGGACTTAAACACGAAAACTTAACATTGAAAACGCGAAAACTTAACATTGAAAATGGCTAAGTCGATTTGCGCGGAAAAAAATGGGTCAAGTTAAAAAAAAAAGTAACATGTGGATAGTGATATGTGGTGGGCACCCCTTGATTATGAAGCTGTGAAAGTTTGGTGGTCCTAGGTGGTACAGTAACAAAGAAATGGACTCAAACACGAAAACTTAACATTGATTGTGGACGCCGCCCGTGGTAGAGTCCTAGGTGGTAGAGTACCAAAGAAATGGACTTAAACACGAAAACTTAACATTGTAAACGCGAAAACTTAACATTGAAAATGGCTAAGTCGACTGCGCGGAAGAAATGGGTGAAATTAAAAAAAAAGTAACATGTTGGATAGTGATATGTGGTGGGCACCCCTTGATTATGAAGCTGTGAAAGTTTGGTGGTCCTAGGTGGTACAGTACCAAAGAAATGGACTTAAACACGAAAACTTAACATTGTAAAACGCGAAAACTTAACATTGAAAATGGCTAAGTCGACTGCGCGGAAAAAATGGGTCAAGTTAAAAAAAAAGTAACATGTTGGATAGTGACATGTGGTGGGCACCCCTTGATTATGAAGCGGTGAAAGTTTGGTGGTCCTAGGTGGTACAGTACCAAAGAAATGGACTTAAACACGATAACTTAACATTGTAAATGCGAAAACTTAACATTGAAAATGGCTAAGTCGACTACGCGGAAAAAATGGGTCAAGTTAAAAAAAAAAGTAAAATGTTGGATAGTAATATGTGGTGGGCACCCTTTGATTATGAAGCTGTGAAAGTTTGGTGGTCCTAGGTGGTACAGTAACAAAGAAATGGACTCAAACACGAAAACTTTACATTGAAAATGGCTAAGTCGACTACGCGGAAAAAATGGGTCAAGTTAAAAAAAAAGTAACATGTTGGATAGTGATATGGTGGGTGGGCACCCTTTGATTATGAAGTTGTGAAAGTTTGGTGGTCCTAGGTGGTACAGTAACAAAGAAATGGACTCAAACACGAAAACTTAACATTGATTGTGGACGCCGCCCGCCGCCCGCCCGCCCGCCCGCCCGCCCGCCCGCCCGGCTTTCGCCAATCCAATAGCCTGGATTTTTTTTCCAAAAAACCTGGCTAAAAATATAAAGAAAATCTTTCACAATTATTTAAACTGTGGAAGTGCAAATCAGATCCGATTCACAATTCTGCTGCGTGCATAGGAATCCTATGAGTGGAATCGTAACTCTGGCTATGGATGGTACGGGAGTAGATTACAACAGTTACCGTTCGCAACTATACTAACGTATGTCTGATCATTCCCAATTTTACTGTGTTATGAAGGAAAAATAAACTAGAAATGGACGCTTGTCGACAAGCGCATGTGTATCCCCCTCCCCAGATACACAAGTAGTTTGAAAAAAGGGTGTTTGAGTTATGCTCCGGAGAAAAAATCAGTGACGAAAAAAAAAAAAGGGAGATAACTAAAAAATTAGTGATGCAAGAGTTGTCATTCTTGCGTGACACGCCTTTAGGGTTGTGGTCTATGCATGTGTGAAGTTTCATGAAAATATTCCAAAGGGTGTTCGAGTTATGCTCCAGACACGAAATCAGTGCACGAAACAACAAAGGGAGATAACTAAGAAATTAACGACGCAAGAGTTGTCATTCTTACGTGTGACACACCTTTGCATGTGTGAAGTTTAATAAACTAGAAAATGTGTTCATAGAACACGGATGTCCCACATATCGCTTTGATAATAAATGAGGCCAAATTCCAAGTCAAAATTTTCTTTTACCTGAGCGTTAAAGTTTTTGAAGCACCAAGTATGTGACCTTGACCCTGGGCTTGGCGGGGGCAGGACAAACGTGGATTTGGCACAGGGCGGTAGAGGACCATTAGAGCAATGCATATATGAAATATGAAGCTGATCCGTGGCGGGGGCGGGACGAACGTGGATTTGGCACAGGGCGGTAGAGGACCATTAGAGCAACGCATATATGAAATATGAAGTTGATCCGTGAATGGAAAGAAAAATTATAAGATATTTACCTGAGCATTAAAGTTTTTGAAGAAAACACCAAGTATGTGACCTTGACCCTGGGATTGGCGGGGGCAGGACGAACGTGGATTTGGCACAGGGCGGTAGAGGACCATTAGAGCAACGCGTATATGAAATATGAAGATGATCCATGAAAGAAAACAGAAATTATAAGATATTTACCCGAGCGTTAAAGTTTTTGAAGCACTAAGTATGTGACCTTGACCCTGGGCTTGGCGGGGGGGGGGCAGGACGAACGTGGATTTGGCACTGGGCGGTAGAGGACCATTAGAGCAACGCGTATATGAAATATGAAGTTGATCCGTGAATGGAAATAAAAATTATAAGATATTTACCTGAGCGTTAAAGTTTTTGAAGCACCAAGTATGTGACCTTGACCCTGGGATTGGCGGGGCAGAGGACCATTAGAGCAACGCGTATATGAAATATGAACTTGATCCGTGAATGGAAATAAAAATTATAAGATATTTACCTGAGCGTTAAAGTTTTTGAAGCACCAAGTATGTGACCTTGACCCTGGGCTTGGCGGGGGCAGAACGAACGTGGATTTGGCACAGGGCGGTAGAGGACCATTAGAGCAATGCGTATATGAAATATGAAGATGATCCGTGAAAGAAAACAGAAATTATAAGATATTTACCTGAGCGTTAAAGTTTTTGAAGCACAAGTATGTAACCTTCACCCTGGGCTTGGCGGGGCAGGACGAATGTGGATTTGGCACAGGGCGGTAGAGGACCATTAGAGAAATGTGTATATGAAATATGAAGCTGATCCGTGAAAGAAAACAGAAATTATAAGATATTAACCCGAGCGTTAAAGTTTTTGAAGCACCAAGTATGTGACCGTGACCCTGGGCTGGCGGGGGCAGGACAAACGTGTATTTGGCACAGGGTGGTAGTGACCATCAGAGCAATGTGTATATGAAATATAAGCAAGATCGGTCGAAGGATGAAGAAATATGAGACATTTACCCGAGTGTTTAAAGTTTTGTGACGGACGGACGGGACGCACGTTCCTACGAATGAATACTTGTTGGGTTTTTACTGTATAAAAATACCCAACAAGAGTACCCAACACTATCCTAACCCTACCCAATAAGATCCCCGTACGCTTACAACAAGTACCCATTCGTGTGTGCGGACGGACGGACAGACAAGGTTAACACTAAATGCCCCCCCCACTATCGTGGTGGGGCATAAAAATATTCCAAAGGGTGTTCGAGTTATGCTCTGGATACAAAATCAGAGCACGAAACAACAAAGGGAGATAAGTAAACAAGAATTCCGCGGAATCAGATGCCTCGCCTTGTCCCGCCTTGACCTCGAGCCTGGGCCCGAAAGCAATTTTCACTGGCCCGAACACATTATACAATTATTGACTAGTGAGCCATAGAATATCAGATTATATATTCTATGGGCTCACTAGTCAATAATTGTTTTATTATATGATAATAGTCTGTATATAGCACTTACAACCTTATGCTACTAGACAAAAATTGAAAAAGAATTTGAAAAAAAAAAATGGAAAAAAAAGTTTAAAAATTAAAAATAATAATGCTTGCTACTGGAGCCCAGAATTTTGTTTTAATAGTCCTATATTTATCTACATATATCTGCACAGGTCCACATAATGCCACAATATTTTCAACACAGTTTACGGAAATGTAATATACAAAAAAAAATAAAATAATAATGCTCGCTACTGGAGCCCAGAATTTTTGTTAATAGTCCTATATTTATCTACATATATCTGCACAGGTCCACATACTGCCACAATATTGTCAACACAGTTTACGGAAATGTAATAATGTACCTGTATAAATTACCTGTAATAAGTTAGTGGTCAGTTAAAAAATTGAAAAAGAATGTAAAATAAAAAATGGAAAAATAAATTAAATTTAAAAAAAATAAAAGAATAATGCTCCCTACTGGAGCCCAGAATGTTTTCTAATAGTCTTATATTTATCTACATATCATATATACACAGGTCCACATATTGCCACAATATTTTCAACACAGTTTACGGAAATGTAATATAATCATTTACCTGTATAAATTACCTGTAAGTGGTCAGTTGCACATGCTAGCACATGCACAGGTGAATAGTAGATGTATATAGCACTTACGACCTTATGCTACTAGACAAAAATTTAAAAATAATTTGAAAAAAAAATATGAAAAAACAAAATGGAAAAAAAAAGTTTAAAAATAATAATGCTTGCTACTGGAGCCCAGAATTTTTTTTTAATAGTCCTATATTTATCTACATATATCTGCACAGGTCCACATAATGCCACAATATTTTCAACACAGTTTACGGAAATGTAATATCCAATGTAGTAATTTACCTGTATTAAATATACCTGTGGTCACCAGTGGTCAAGCACTGGACATTTGCACATGCTAGCCCATGCTAGCACATGGTTCTCCCAGTCTCTATTGTTCTCTCTACAGGTAAGGTGTACAGAGCACAGGAGAAAAGGTGTACAGAGCAGACGAGAAAACAGGTCTTCATGCATTATTGTCCAGTTTGTAGAGTGCGCAAAACAAAAAAGGGAGATAACTAAAAAATTAGCTACGCAAGAGTTGTCATTCTTGTGCGCGACTAACCTCCGGGTCGTGGTCTATGCATGTGTGAAGTTTCATGAAAATATTCCAAAGGGTGGTCGAGTTATGCTCCGGACAGGAAATCAGTGCGCGAAAACAAAAAATGGAGATAACTAAAAAATTAGCTATGCAAGAGTTGTCATTCTTGTGCACGACACACCTTCGGTTCGTGGTCTAATTGAATGTGTTAAGTTTCATAAAAATATTCCAAAGGGTGGTCGAGTTATGGTCAATCAGTGCGCAAAACAAAAAAGGGAGATAAATAAAAAATTAGCTATGCAAGAGTTGTCATTCTTGTGCGCGACACACCTTCGGGTCGTGGTCTATGCATGTGTGAAGTTTCATGAAAATATTCCAAAGGGTGGTGGAGTTATGCTCGACACGAAATCAGTGCGAGAAAGAAAAAAGGGAGATAACTAAAAAAAATAGCTATGCAAGAGTTGTCATTATTGTGCGCGACACACCTTCGGGTCGTGGTCTATGCATGTGTGAAGTTTCATGAAAATATTCCAAAGGGTGTTCGAGTTATGCTCCGGACAAGAAGTGTCTGCGGCGGACGCGGCGCGCTGTCAAATCCATAGTATCCCCAGACGGAGTCCGGGGGATACAATAAACCAGTTGAAATTCAGACATAGTAACAACTGTCGAGTAATAGATAAGTGCGACTGCTAACGTATGATGTAAATGCAGAATTAAAAGCTTAGGACCCCCATGATTTTTGTGAATTCACTATGTACAATGGCTAATTCTGCGCACCTATAAGGCTTTCCAAACAAATTTAAATGCCATTAACATCCCCATAGTCAGTCAAAATTCCCTGAATATTCAACGCAGTTCAAGGAAGTCTGTGCAGGTAAAATGTCATAAAGTAAGTGACGTAAATTGTGTGATGTATGACATCACATGCATGTTTGCAACGTCATATTTTTTTCTGAGAATGCTGCGCATCAGGTAGTGTAAACAAAATGGCGAGCAGCATACTGGACCAGCATAGGAAATTTGGTATTAATCTTGAAGTAGAACTATCCAGTGACATCATGACAGGTTAGTTTCTTGGTTGACTTGAACTGTTAATTTAGTAAATAAGACAGCTATGCCATATATATGATTCCATAAGCAGGGTCATATTTTTACTATATTCTGAATAACTTTTTACCAAACTAAAATTGTGCCACAGTGTAGCTTTTAATCAGAATCTTTATTCCAAAATCCACATATTTTATTATGACGTATGCAAGGCTAAATTTGACGTGAATTGCGCATTAGCCGATGCGCAGAATTAGCCGAAATGACAGTACTTAATCTGTGAATAGGAACCACTCTTTAGGATTGTTTACACTATTGCCTTTCAAATTACAATCTGTAGAGAGTTTCATTTTACCCAGATCCCGTACGTATCAGAACAACTTAAGTCTACAGCATACAAAACCCTGGTAACGACCACAACTAGAGTACTGGTCCTCAGTTTGGTGGTCCCCCCACACACAAAACTCTATCTATCAACTCGGAATTGTCCAGCGCAGAGCCGCTCGCTGGGCAACTCGTACATACCAGCGCACATCCAGCGTAACAAATACTTTACAAAGGCTTGGATGGCGTCGCTTAGAATTAAGACGGATAGATACCAGGCTATCCATGCTATACAAGATCACCAATGATCTTGTGGCCATCCCAGCAGAACACTACTTAACGCAAAACACCAGACCATTACAACACTCAGATCCACTCCAGTACAGAATTATCTCAGCTAACACAGACTACTATAAGTACTAACCTTCTTCCCATACACTGTAGCCATCTGGAATTCCCTACATATGGGTATTCCAACCCTACCCACATTTAAACCAGTTCAATCAGGCTGTCAGCTGATTGAACACACCACATGTGCCTAAATCCCAGCCCTGTTTTTACTTTTATCTAGAATAACACTCCCCTGTATATACTGCCTCTGGCTTTTACTGCTCAACTTTTACTCCTACTAACACTCTTGTCAGTTTGACGCGCATACATTCATCTATAAGTCCCCAACAGCGGTTCTAGATTAACGGAAGATAGATAGATAGTATCACATTTCCCAAGTCTTTCCAATCACACCTCCACTAACGTGGGACGACATCACCCGGAGCGACACAGATTTAAAATTAAGGTGAGATGGCCCAATCCCCATGTGACGGACATCAGTCTTGATTTTTCAGTAACCGTGGCACTTAATACAGCATGACAACAAAATACCCAATACCTGCATGTAATACATTTTGGTAATATAAACCTTCAAAGTTAAGAAAATTACTAACTTTTCAATTAATTTAAATAAAATGTCCCATTGGCTTCGATAACTTCCTGGTTGTTTACTTCCTGATCAGGCGCCCTCTATCAAAAATCCGGACTTGATTTACAGAACAGTTCGGCTAAATTAGAAAATTTTGTACACAATCCACATCGCACCCAGTTTAATGGAAATACAAAACTTCCCACATTTGGTGTTAAAAAATACTAAAACTATAACTATAAAATAGTAAGAGTAGGCTACGATTATTGTATGCCCATTTATACTTTGTAGCGTACACTTACAAGAAAATGTGAAGCAATCCATGACACAGTCTCCCGTCAGATGTAGTCAGTGCTGACACAATCATTGGGTTTAAGTCAGCACTAGCTACATTGACACTCCCATACATATGCTCCCATAGGCAACTTCAGGCTCTTTTCTTTTAACCGTACTAGCATTATTTTCACACCATATCATACACACTTTCATATATTTAGTAAAGATAGGTTTTAGGGCAGCACCAGAAGAAGAACTGTGATTTAGTATTCAATGACCATATACCTTGAGCCAGCAATAACCCCCCCCCCCTCCCCCTACCCCCCTCCACCCCCCCCCCCATATGGCATTTTTGGTGAGTATGATTTTCGGAGTCAGTAGTCTATCAATCATGGCTGTGTTCGCTCAAAAAGCCGCTGAATGAACAAATGGCGGATATTTTACAAGATGGCCTCCGAACAGTATTATATTGTTTTATTAAGGACTGTTAACTTTCAGTCTGATCAATATTAACCGGGTAAATTGCTATAATTAAGTCACAATTGTAATCTAAAATGATTTAGAACACATCTTACATTTAATTACATCCGTAAATGACAATATATTTCAAAATGGCTGCCGAAATAGGCTGTTTTACAATATTGTTCTGCGACTCATGTGCTTTTACGAACAAATACAGACATTCATAAAGTTAAAACACACATACATTGCTTTCCCTCACAAATAAATGGAAAATACAGGAGATAGTCATGCAATAGCCTTTCACAATTGTCAGAACAGTCAAAATGGCCGTAAAAATGTTCTTGTTTTGTTCTATTTTTTAATGTATGGAGTTGTTATAAACAGCATTCCATGAACATATTACATGTATACATACCAGTTTGAGGTAGACAAATCAAATCATTGATAACATATACATATACAGGTATGCAATGCTATAATATATATTCAAAATAGCCGCCAAAATGATTAGATGTTCAATAATATTGATGATGAAGCTGCAGTTTTCAGTAATTAAACAACACTAACATTTTTATGTATAGAGTGTGATATTCTGCTTATTTTCAAAGACAAATATATATGAGCCGCGCCGTGCGAAAACCGGGCTTAATGACAACATTTTCAGTTTTTACTTTTTCGAGTATTCTGAATTGTACATCTTTTAAAAGCCATATGCCGCTAAAATTATCAATGTATCCCAATTATGTTTCATTTTAGAAGTAGTTTTATGACGCGTGGTAAAAACTTATATGACGTTTTAGATCAATGACGTCGAAATTACGACGTTTTTATCAACGGCGTATACAAGGGGTGTTGATCCGGACAAGTCCTATAGATTTGTCATCTTTTATCGCATGTCAACCAAATTTGGATATCTCGTAGCCTGGCAAAGTGTCTCCCATTAGGCCAAGACAAAGTATGAAAATAATGTTTATGGCTCGTGTTGCAGTTGCTAATGTAACGTCATGTTTTGGATTGCGGCCCAAGTAACGTAATTTCGCATGAATAATTATTTTCAAACAAGGCAGAGTGAGAAGTGTTGGCGTTTCCTTGTTGTTTGCTGCTGTCTGAAATACTTTTGGGGAATAATAGCGACATTATTTAACATTTCGTATGCGACGACATATTTTAAAGTAGGCAGTAGGCCGCTTATAAAAACATTAACTGTGTGACAAAACACGACGTCGGGCAGATGTGTTAGCTTGATAGCGTGATAACTTTCGCCGTGTGTCTTTCTTGAGGATCGCATTGCCATCACCTGATATCCATTATTATGCAGTCAAGTGATAAGCTGAAGATTTTATACTACAAATCGTACGAAAAGCAAGTTTATGACCATCACATTTCAAATTAATTTGAAGACTTTTAGAAAACTGCACCGACCTCACTGTGTGTTTTGTGTGCATTATGTATTGCTATACACAAATAAAGAAGAAGCTGCAATGAAATCACAGATTCTGAATCTATTAGAGAGATGTTGATGCATTTGTTTTGCCAAATTCAATACAAACACCGGATATGTATGTAATTACATAGCTGCGTGTCTACCTCCGATTATGATAAAATAAGTGGCATTAAATGGCATATCGTTCGCTAAGTACTGGACAGAATTGTTCAAAAGTCTCAATTTACTAATATCGTTTGCATACACTAGGTTCTTCATATTTAAGATTATGTATGAATCAAAGTGCAGTGTAAGCGAAAACTTCACTGATATGTAACCAGTTAAATTATGCGTTCACCATTTTGAATTCATAAGGACAAACGACGAAAAAGAGTGACAATGTCAAAGAACGACAGTTAGGCGACAATGTACAGCGCCTGAAGTCATTGATGCTGCGAGGAAGTCGTGCAAGTTTCCTTGCTATAATATTTTGTCACAACACCATGGCCATAACGTCAAACATGTATTCACGTTCAGTGACGTCACAAGTACGTGACGTCAACTCATGACGTCATACTATGTGTACTGAGGTACAAGGCATCGCGTCTCATATTAGTGAAAGTTTCAGTAAGTTTTCATTTTCCGTTTTCTGTTCACACTTAATGTTAACCGACACCAGTAAACGTAAATGGGAGGGCAAAATGTGAACTTTTACGGCGACGTTAGACAATTTGAATCGTCGTTTTTCCGACGTCGTTTACCGCTTTCCATAACGTTGTCATTAAGCCCGGTTTTCGAATGGCGCGGCCCATATGTATTTCAATCAGTTTGAGCATTGAAGAACTGTTTCAACGTGTGTCCAAAAGGGATTGACAGTTGAAAAGGAATACAATGTTAGTATTGTTAATGAGCACACTTCTGACAATTAAGCGAGCATGATGATCATTTGGCCAAGGCAGTATGTAGTATGGTATGATGAATGGCATGGGTATGCTTATTGAAAACATGCATGACTTTCTCCCATATTAAGCATCTAGTGTATATCTTCACATGTGACAATAATTTAAATTAACCCTTGATCGTCAGTTGCATTGGAAATTAAATACAATACATGGTAACGATATGTAATTCATGTAGTCAATGATGTAATCAGTTCTACATTAACCACTGTTGCTGTATACTGTGCTGTATTCATTCTTCTAATTAAACATTATTGAAACTAATGCACCAAAAACCTAACCATATACAGTGTTACCATGACTATCGATCAGTTTCAAGATGACCATCAACATGGTCGTTTTTGCAATTATGAGATGTGATATTTACGGATTTATATGTACACTTTTAATACAGCTTACATTTCTCAAAAATAGTTGGTAATACCCTTAGCCAGAGGAGGCCCCACATCTTGCGATGACACCAAACTATGCTAGCCCATGACATATACTCGAATACATGTCTCTGGTTGATATAGTAATGGAATATGATTGTCTATCAGCGGTGTAATAACTTTGAAAGACAAGATTGTTATGCGGATTCAATGCCACATAGGGGTATATGGAGGCAAAGACGTGTCTATTAACTACAAACTATACGTGTGGTAGGCATGTGCTAAACAGGTATAATGCAAATATAATTCTGCATTCGGTAAATAAATAACGAATGACATTACCTGTTGTCAAATAGAGAAATATATATTCAGACGACCCCAAAGAGCCAGCAAAACACACAACCGTGGTACAATGCGGTAGAAAACGCCTTCCACAAAGCTGATCCTTACCGCCTACGTAAATAGTTAGAATGCCATGTAGACAATAGTTCAATTGCATGGTAAACTCCAAAATTTAATGTGTCTCGATAGAGGCTATGTGATATTGTTTAGATGAACATTTTGATACATTGCATAATATGTTATGGAGATACGTTATCATTCATGGGGATTTAAATGTATATTGAGGTCCTATGAGTGTGTGTGGCTACACGTGGTAGATGTGCATACTTCTTAAACTGGACTAGATATATGTTTGACTACTACCCCGGAATCGCTTTTTCGGACTACATACATACTAATATTGGTTTGTATATATAGTATTGGTAATTTGACACAACATGACCTGGTGTAGAATAACACGTGTGCTATAATTAAGAACACAGAATAATGTTGAAACATATTAGACAAAATAGTTTATGTATGCGTACATAACAGCTATATGAATATAGTGGATATATTTGAAGAACATGTGCTTGCTTTTAGAAAAATCATGCTCCTACAATAAATTTATATAAAAACAAGAAACGAGGCAAAGCCACGAAGGCCAGGTTTTTTCCAAGCATAGACACTTGGATAACATAATTATACCCACTTTTTGTAGACTAGATGGTCGTGGCCTGCATGTCGCGCCTTGGGGCGAGGCATGGACACTAAACAAATAGATGGAAAAACTTTAACCAAAAAACTTTAACCGGACACACGGACGAACGGACGGACGTATGCCAAAATGCCGACGATATCGCGCTTTCCGCAAGCAGGTGTGACAATGATGATAAACACCCATGTGAAGTATCAAGGTAATGGGTGAAGCAGTTGCAGAGATATAATACACGAAAAAACTTTAACAAAAAAATTCAAAGTAATTTGAACTTGACATAGGGCACAGGATCGCGCTTTCCTCAAGCAGGTGCGACAATGATGATAAACACCCATGTGAAGTATCAAGGTATTGGGTGAAGCAGTTGCAGAGATATAGTACACGAAAAAACATTAGCAAAAAAATTAAAAGTAATTTGACCTTGACATTGGGCACAGGATCGCGCTTTCCGCAAGCAGGTGCGACAATGATGATAAACACCCATGTGAAGTATCAAGGTATTGGGTGAAGCAGTTGCAGAGATATAGTACACGAAAAAACTTTAACAAAAAACAAAAAAATTCAAAGTAATTTGACCTTGACATTGGGCACAGGATCACGCTTTCCGCAAGCAGGTGCGACAAGATGATAAACACCCATGTGAAGTATCAAGGTATTGGGTGAAGCAGTTGCAGAGATATAGTACACGAAAAAACTTAAAAAAAAAAATTCAAAGTAATTTGACCTTGACATTGGGCACAGGGGCCGCACGGTTGGGGGTTAGAATGAAATAAAATATGGATGATGATAAACACCCATGTGAAGTTTCAAGGTAATGGGCGAAGCAGTTGCAGAGATATAGTACAACGAAAAAGTTTTAACAAAAAAACTCTAACCAGACGTACGTTAAAAAGTTAACGTTGAAAATGGCTAAGTCAATTACGTAGAAATAATAGGTGAAGGTAAAAAAATGGTCATATGTTGGATAGTTGTATGTGGTAGGCACCCCTTGGTTATGAAGCTGTGAAAGTTTGGTGGTCCTAGGTGGTACAGTACCAAAGAAATGGACTTAAACACGAAAACTTAACACTGTAAAGGCGAAAACTTAACATTGAAAATGGCTAAGTCGACTGCGCGGAAAAAATGGGTGAAGTTAAAAAAAAGAGTAACATGTTGGATAGTGATATGTGGTGGCACCCCTTGATTATGAAGCTGTGAAAGTTTGGTGGTCCTAGTTGGTACAGTAACAAAGAAATGGACTTAAACACGAAAACTTAACACTGTAAAGGCGAAAACTTCTTAACATTGAAAATGGCTAAGTCGACTGCGCGGAAAAAAAATGGGTGAAGTTAAAAAAAAAAGTAACATGTTGGATAGTGATATGTGGTGGGCACCCCTTGATTATGAAGCTGTGAAAGTTTGGTGGTCCTAGGTGGTACAGTAACAAAGAAATGGACTCAAACACGAAAACTTAACATTGATTGTGGACGCCGCTCGCCCAGCTTTCGCCAATCCAATAGCCTGGATTTTTTTTTCAAAAACCTGGCTAATTATGAAATGGTATATCAACCTTACAGGTTATCAAATATCACTACTATGAAAGCATGGTTAAATATTTACTTACAACGCCTCACTTACAAAATACAATATCGTCATGGGTGCCTCTCAACTAAGAATAATGTAGCAATATACCAGCATGTATTAGGCAATGGCCATGATGCATGAACTGGTTTGCACTTGAACTGGTAATTAATGACGGTCATACATATTGGAACACACACATTCTCGTATGACACATACTGTATTTCAGTAGCTATACAAGTTATAAAGTTTTACTATATACATGATTTTATAAGTAAAGATGCCAACTACACATTTTAATCCTGTTCCTGCTGATGACTCGGAATGGGTTGAGGGAATATTATTAGAATGCACGATAAATAGTGTGTACATTATGTGGAACCGGGATATATCTCAGTTTCAACGGTTCTACTACCTAATTTTATTTGTAAGTCACACAAACTAATTTACTTGCTGGCTGTCATCTTGAAAGTGTATAACAATATATTTGTCCTGTTTTACTCCAGCTTAACTTGCTCGTATTATATACAGCTATCTTAATGTTCTGTATTTTAATATTTACTGTGTCATACATGGAGTAATATGTGCTACAAATCATCAATTCAGCACTACATGCAAAATGGTCATTGTAAAATCAGTGGGTGGGGAATATATAGTTAGAACTACATTGTTTTAACATTTCATCATCTGCTGTAGACATTATGTACTCAGAGTATGGGCATTCACTATATATTGCAACAGTAGTAAGTACAATGACCATTGATACAATTAATAGACACCGAGAGAGATTTGCATAATGAGACATATAGCGTAGTTGTTACCATCACTAAGAAAATGCGAAGCGGACGGACAGACGGACGAACACTACGATACACTGTATCTCTGGTGTGCACGAATAGCTATCAGTAGTACATATGGCACGCATGATGAATATGCATGTATTTACTAGTGAATCAATACATACTTCACCACTGTTTGTCGTCTTGTGATAAAATATATTTTGTTGTATTATATTGTATGCTCAAGGGCCAGTAGGCCTATTGCTGAATAAACATTACATTATAAGTAGTTGCATTTATGCATTATGTAATTTATAAGTAAGTGACAGTGCATAACATAAATGAAATTCATTACATGTAAAATTACCATTGTAAAATATGTGGGTGGGGAATAGTGAAAAATACTTTCTTTTTAACATTGTATCATACACTGCAGACATCAGATAATCGGCACACATGCAATTAACATGTCTAATGAACACTACTAGGTACCATTGACATGAAGAAATACAAAAGTACCATACTTTTATGGAGTTATTAAGGTAGGTGTTTCGCCATTGAAATTCAGTGGGTGGGGTAAGAAAACGTGCAAAATTCTTTATCTGAATTAGCAGATATTATGTATTTGAACATTGTATAGTTATGAACACATCAGAACACATACAAAACTGTCATATCAGTTGTTTCTAATGATAAAAAACAGTCGATTTTCAATAAAAACTGATTTTTCACAATTGCGAAGAAAAGTCCGAGGGTGGTATACTTCCACATGGTGCCAAACATTCACCCAGCAGGTTACAGAGCGCAGACATACGGCATAGAAAAATAATGTCTGCACAAATCCCACAGTGGGGGGGGGGGGGGGGGGGGAGGGGGGGGGGGGGGGGGGGGGGTTCATTTCTGGCTGACGGCATATCATGTTTGATGGACTACATGTTATTGACGGAGACATTGCCAAAGGTAACGTTTAGTCCCGTATATTGGACACGAGAATTCCCTAATTTCGGCACGCTTATCATATACTTGGTACCTTATTGCGAACAGTAATTATACTTTTGTAATCTACTCCCGTACCGTCCGTTGATTTCAAGAGTGACTGTTTTTAAATATAATTACAGACATTTTGTACTGTGGTTCGTTGTGACTATACGTCTACATCGCAAATTCCCCACATCACACACAAGGGTCGTAACCAGAGGTAACCACAATTCCGGCACGGAAGCGATGTCGCGCCTGCCGAGGTCAAGGTTGAAGAAACATGTTGACATAAAACAAAGTTTTTCCGCAAAAATGTGAAGGTAAAAAATGTCAAGGTCATATTGATGGCGGCATGAGTCTGTTCCAAATGCTTACATGTATCGAATGTCCAAACATTGAAGCAATCCATCAAGTAATATTAATGTTATACGATGATAAAGAAACTTGTACAAACTTTTTTGACGCAAACAAATGGCTAAGTGTTTCCGAAAAAAAAAATTGATGGTATAAACAATCAAGGTCATGTTAATGGGGGCATGAGTGTGTTCCAAATGCTCACTGTATCAAGTGTACCAAATATTGAAGCAATCTGTCAAGTAATATTAGTTATATCATGATGAAGAAACTTATACAAACTTTTGCTAAAAGAATGACTACGGCCAAGGTCCAAATATTGAAGCAATCCGTCAAGTAATATTAAAGTTATACCATGATGACGAAGCTTGTACAAACTTTTTGACATTTCTGACGACAACGAAGACGCGAATGACGACGACGCAAAAAAACCGGCGTCATCAGTTACATCCTGGAAACGGTACTGCACACAACAAAAGTCTGCCTCTTTGGGAACTTGTATGTGGCTGTGACTGGAGAAATGAAGCTTATATGTTTGGCGACCAGTGTAGATTCCGATCAGCCTGTGCATCCGCACAGTCTGATCTGGATATACACTGTTGGCCAGTACGTCCATCAATGAACCACTCCTAACAAGCACTATAGTTCGTTAACAGGCTACATGAATGCGCTATTTGATCAGGGACTACATTGGCCACACATCCCATAAGCGCCATGTCTCGAGTCACAGCCACAAATGTCCGGGGGTGGAACAGCCAATAATCAAACTTCGATATAAGCTGACCAACGAACCCGACCCAATCACGTCATATGCAATGCACAATGCAATAAGCCATACATAGTTTTCGTCATCCTTCACCCAGATTTCCAGCGTCGCTAACGTGTCCAACAGGGGCGGCGGAAGCGGGGGCCTAGCCCCCCCCCCCAATAATTTTGTTTGGGGG
Source organism: Conchocele bisecta (assembly GCA_029237695.1). Lineage (NCBI taxonomy): Eukaryota > Metazoa > Mollusca > Bivalvia > Lucinida > Thyasiridae > Conchocele > Conchocele bisecta. The sequence goes on from CM055272.1 coordinate 28,219,469, forward strand.
GGGGGGGGGGCCTACCCCAATAATTCTGTAAATTTTGGATTTTTTATTCTAATATATTTGTGTAATCATGAGTACTGGGAACTTTTCTGAGAACTTTGCTGAGAATGCAGGAAATGGCGTTTCACACCACTTGGATTTCAAAAATTTCCGGGGGGGGGGGGGGGGGGGGCGGGGGGCATGCCCCCGGACCCCCTAGCGCTATCGGGCCCTCAACATTGCCCCCCCCCCAACAATAATGTTCGGCTTCCGCCGCCTATGTCCAATAGCGTCCATAAGAACCGATGACAATCACACTGTCTGGGTAAATGTACGCACCACTTTCCAAACCCTGTCTATAATATGCGCCCTCTTTGACAAATACCTGGCTACGCCACTGTCATGGCAAACTGGGGCCCGTTTCACTGAACTTCGTACGACTAAAATGTTCGTAAATGCATATTTAGGATCGTCTGGAAATTTAAATTGATGGATTTACATTTATTGATCATATGCAGCCTATGCTCAATAAATGAAATCCCAATACTTGTTTACAAGAAAACAGTGGTAATGTAAATTTTACAGACTATCATAAGTGTTCACTTACGAACATTTTAGTCGTACGAAGTTTAGTGAAACGGCCCCCAGGACTTTAACTCTTTAACTAGAGTGTGTGTAAAAAAAAAAAAAAACAACAAAAAAAACTTTTAAATTGATACAAGTCATTTGAGAAACTTTTTTGACGTAATAAAATGGCTAAGTGTTTCAGCACCATTTTTAAGGTCACAAAGGTGAAGGTCGTGTCATTAGTGGTGTGATTGCGTCACACATGTTCATGTGAATGAAGTGTCCAAATATTAAAGCAATCCTTCAAGTAATATTTTATGGAGATGTGTTTCAGCGACATTTCGAAGGTGACAAATGTCAATGTCGTGTTAATGGTGGCGCGAGTGTATGACAAATGTCCATGTGATTCAAATGTCCATGTATTGAAGCAATTACTTGCGTAATATTGAAAATATTACATGTTGGAGAAACTCGTTCAAACTTTTGAAGTAAAAGTACACGGACAGACAGACGGACGTACGAACGGACGTACATGTACACCACCTCAGGCTCAGCCAATCAAGCTGCTTGATTTCAAGCACGATGTTCAAATTTGTCCAGAATAGCGCAGGAGGTGGTGTACAAGCTGTATTAGTCCGTATTGCTCAACACCACCACCACCGAGTCTCAGTCCGTATTGCTCAACACCACCACCCCGCGAGTCTCAGTACCACCCCCGAGTCTCAGTCTGTATTGCTAAACATAGACACCAAATCAATGTACTGAAAGTAGTGAAATATGTTATCTCCACAAAAACTGATCACTTGCGGAACTAGAGACTGAAAGTTGCATATTTTCTCAATCATCATACAGGGGTAAATGTACTGTAATGGTGCAAACCCATTACCACCCATACGTTTTCTCAAGAATAAATTACCTTTTGAAAACTCCCTAGGCTATTAATGTACTATATATGAAAAGGAAATATCTAAATTGCATCACTGGTTATAATAATAGAAGTGCGCCAATGCCATTATTTAATTATAATAGAAAAGCTGTAACACCATGGTAGTTGCGGGAAGTAGCTCTGCAATACTACAATATACTACGGTACCGTTCATAGCATACTAACATCATGGTAAACATGGTAAAGCTATCAATTGGTAAATTTAGTTTCATACACTAACGTAGCCGTCATAGGTAGTTTGTTTGTTTGTTTGTTTGTTGGGGTTTAACGGTCTATCAACAGCTAATGTCATTTAAGGCCGGGTCAATGGGTTTAGTTCTAAATCCCATATATTACCTGTACAAGTACATGTGCATGTCCAAGTACATGTACAAATGGGGGGAAATCCCAAAATCAGAATTAACTGAATATTTACAATAATAAAACTATATATTCAGCCCTGAAATCAGAATAATCCTGATCTGATGCCAGGTCCTCGCCACACCAGAATCACTTGGCCCCTCCCAAAAGCAGTAATATCAGTAATAATCTTACTACTTTTATAATGGGCAATAACCCAATTCAACTCTCAGGTAACTAAAGAGCCAAAGATAAAAACGTACCTGAGAGCCAAACCCGGCAAATCGTGATTCCTATAAAGAGGAACCCATACCGTTAATTTACGCTGTCTCATTCGCCCGACCACAACCCACCCGTCATAGGTAGTGCCTATTCCATATTAGCTGCTGTATTCATACGCACGAAACGTGTTGATTCGTATTTTCCAACTGATAACTGATAAACTGAGCCCAAAAACTGAAAACTATAGAGAATAGTATATATGTATAGTGTTAGATACAAAGCAAGACATACCAGAACGCCATAGGATAAGTTGGCACAGGGAACTATTTTCTTGGTCGTACTCGACGTTTAGGCGTAGCACGACAATATGGCTGCCCCCATAGAAATTTGCGTGTCATAATATGCTATCTCAGGCGCGGATACAGGGGGGGGGGGGGGAGGTGAGGTCCAGGGGGTCCGGACCCCCCCTGCTCCCAGGCAAAAAAAAAAGAAGACGAAAATCTACAATACTCAAATAGTTGGATGACCTTTTTCGTGGCCTAGGTGTCAGGAAATCGCATCTGCGGCGATCTGACATCTCAAATTTTCCTGGGGGAGGACCCCCAGACGCCCCCTACTTTACGATTTCGCGCTCGCGGAGGTCGGCTATGCCGATTTTTAATTACAGACCCCCCCCCCCTGCCTGCAATTATTTATGTATCCGCCCTTGGCTATCTCCAGATAACATACTAATCGCTGATTGAGAGTCAAACTAGGTTAAAGGTACATGCCCACGCAGCAGGTTACACTGTACTACTACTTTTAATTTTCTGTCATGCCTTATATGAGCCATTTGTCCACCCATTAACGAGTTATTTTTAATTACGGCGCGTGTTAATTGGTGTTAAATCGCATTTTATAGAAAGGGTATTTTCCGACCTCGTGCTATTTTTACCAACACGCGTCACGTGACACGGTCAATCATATCACATATTTGACATGCGCAGTGAATTATCAGAAGTTGAGAAGAAAAATCTCTGTTCGAGTCCAAATCTAAATCTCCACGTAACTCTTTCCATTTGGTGATCTGGTCGCCAATATTAACCACTCGAGATCTTTCTCTGTACTGCCTGTCCCTCGGACATTTCGTATTTTTTTTTGGCCGACGCCGTTTCATACAATTTCCGTCCTGGACGTTTCGACATGTTTTCTTTAGCTTATATTTAACGGCGGCACTGGCTCTAGGACCTTGCATGCCGTCTCCCAAGAATGGGAGAAAGAACGGAGGTAGAGATGTTTTGAGAGAAGCCGGTAATTCGTATTTACAGAGCAACTACGAATTATCGGTACCCATCGGTACCTGGCGCGCGTAGTATACTGCGCATGCGCACCGCAAGCCGTGATGTGAAAGTCGTCATCCCCGCACATTATCAAAACAGACTGATACCGCCGCGCATCGCTAACAGTAAATTGATAATTAATTAATGATTATATTTGTATAGCGGGCACTCGTAATTTTTAGAACTGGTGTAATAGTGACATAATTAATTATACACGTTATTTAATTCCTATAAAGAACATTTTGTGCCTACTGCGTGGGCATGTACCTTTAAGTCATTATATTAATGCTCATGGACGTGTCAAATTCAATTGAGTCATAATAATAAATTAATAATCGCTCATTGAGTCAAACTAGGTTAAGTCAGCATAGTAATCGCTCATAGACGGGTCACAATTCTGTTACTGCCCGCAATTAGGTTATCGTTCACTGAAATGGAATCCTCCATGAATGATTACTATCACTAGATTTGGACTCTTCCATGAACAATTGCTATAATAACTCAACAGACGAATCCAATTAACTGGCAAGATATGAGACTGTGGGGTACAGTGCGATAGGAGAATGAACTAGCTAGGTTAATTTAACCGTTTCATAACTTCATTAAATTAAAGCACACATTTCGACTACATTGCAATGCAACCAATACTAATATATTGTAGCATTTTACTTATTATATATTCTAACTAATGACATCGCTACTTTTATGGTATGACGTCACAATATTGTATGTGTGATATTACTGATATTTCAAAGAATTCTTGAACATTGGTCGAAGACTGTTAGAAAGTTGAAACGCGATCGATAGCATCGGAAAATGAGTATGAAATGTTACAGCAGACTATTTGAACCATTAACCGTATACAAAGGTAATATTTTTATGACTGATGGATGAATCATTAAACTGAAACACATCTATTCTACAGTGCATTGGATGTGTTGTTACATGCAAGTAGTTTTGTTTGTTTGTTTATTGGTGTTTAACAGCCTATCAACAGCTAAGGTCATGTAAGGCCGGGCAAACGGATTTGATCACATTTTAACCAAAAATCATAACGGAATATTTACATCGAGAAACAATATATTCAGCCCTGAAATGAGAATAACCTGACCTGGTGCCAGGTCCATACTACACCAAAGTCACTTGGCCTCTTCCCCTAAAATAGGATTATGAATAATTGTAATACTCATATAAGGGGTATAACTAGATTCGACTGTCACATACAAAATACTAAAAACGTATATGAGGGCCAAACCAGGTCTCCAGTTTGAATTCCGGTAAGGATGAACCCCGATCGTTGAATTACCAGTCACGTGCTCCCGACCACCACCACACACATGCAAGTAGTAATTGGTTGATTGTGTCATATTTCTTTGAACAATGTACATTACGTAAAGGAAGAACATTTATAATTAACATATGTAATGAAAATTATTATTTGTTATGAAGGCCGAGTAACACAGATGTTGACCTTATGATGATTTTGTGTTTGTTTGTTGGGGTTTAACGGCCTATCAACAGCTAATGTCATTTAAGGCCGGGTCAATGGGTTTAGTACTAAATCCCATATAATTCCAGCACAAAAATATTTACACAATTCCCTAACATTTGATTGGCCCGTAGCAAGTCTCTATCCAAAATTTATATCCCAGTAAACTCCCATATGCCGAACTACTTTCCGTAACCGTGAGGCGCAGTTAAAATAATTCTTAAGAAAACGGAAAATAAACACATTTTCTTGATGAATTTATGTCAAATGCTGGAATTATAAGGAATGAATGGCCTTTTGTGGAATTTATCGGGGATATAAACTTGGAAAAGTCGCGGGAATACTGGACGAGGCCTTCCGGCCTTCGTCCAGTATTCCCCGCGACTTTTCCAAGTTTATACCCGATAAATTCCACAAAAAGGCCATTCATTCCAATAATATTACCTGTACAATACCATATGATGATATAAGTATATACCATATGATGATATACGTATATACCATATGATGATATAAGTATATACCATATGTGGTTTTGTTTCATCAGAACAGAACTATGTCTGTAAAACAGCTGAGGATGGTCTTAGAAACAGGATTATCAATATTGTTATTATTCCTAAAACTTGTATTCTTGTGAACACGTATGGAATGAATCCCTCATATTCCATATCTAAACTAGCTTAGTATGTGCATAGCTTGATAAAGGAAAAGTTGTTCCATCAGCAAATAATTCTAGCACAAAAATATTTACACAATTCCCTAACATTTGATTGGCCCGTAGCAAGTCTTTGTCCAAAGTTTATATCCCAGTAAACTCCCACGCAGTTAAAATAATTCTTAAGAAAACGGAAAATAAACACATTTTCTTGATGAATTTATTTAAAATGCTGGAATTATAAGGAATGAATGGCCTTTTTGTGGAATTTATCGGGGATATAAACTTGGAAAAGTCGCGGGAATACTGGACGAGGCCTTACAAAAATTACAATTTTCTAAAAATTGTAATTTTTTAATTTTTGTAAGGCCTCGTCAGTATTCCCGCGACTTTTCCAAGTTTATACCCGATAAATTACCACAAAAGGCCATTCATTCCTATAATAAAGAAACAACTAAGGAGATGCACTGTTTCACAAATCAAGTCCCTGATCAAATAGCGCATTCATGTAGCCTGATAACGAACAATAGTGCTTGTTAGGAGCACGACGGGCGTCTCATTGATGGACTGGTGGCCAACAGTGCAGATCCAGATCAGACTGTGCGGATGCACAGGCTGATCGGGATCTACACTGGTCGCAAAACACATACGTTTGTACAAGCTTCGCAATCGTGGTACAACTTTAATGATACTTGACCGATTGCTTCAATATTTGGACACTTGATACATGTAGGCATTTGGAACACACTCATGCTGCCATTAACATGACCTTCACATCTTTTACCTTCACATTTTTGTGGAGACACTTAGCCATTTTTTGTGTCAAAATATTTGTACAAGTTTCTTCATCTTCGTATAACATCACCATATTACTTGATGGATTGCTTTAATATTTGGACACTTGATACATGTAACAGACTGATGCCACTATTACCATGACCGTGGCCATTTTTACCTTCACATGTTTGCGGAAACACGTAGCCATTTTAGATAATAGTATTATTTTGGAGAACGGGTTTTATAGGCGAAAATAAACAATTATTTGTTTAATTTCATTTTTTTTGTATTGCATCAATGGGATGGTATGATAAAACGTGTTTATTACATGAAATAGGTGTAAGCAGTGTAATAATAACAAGATGGTCGGTAAATCCGACAAATGCTCCCGGATGACACCTGCATTGAAATTGAAAGTCCTTGACCAACAGTACCTGTGCAGGTATGGTTGTAGTACGCTTATTGATCACAATAAATGGTGATCAATGTAGGAATGAATGGCCTTTTTGTGGAATTTATCGGGATATATAAATTGGAAAAGTCGCGGGGAATACTGGACGAAGCGATAAAAAATTTACAATTTTCGAAAAAAAAATCAAAAAAAGATTGATTTTTTTAAATCTTTTTTTCGAAAATTGTAATTTTGTTAAGGCCTCGTCCAGTATTCCTGCGACTTTTCCAAGTTTATATCCCTGATAAATTCCACAAAAAGGCCATTCATTCCTTATAATTCCAGCATTTGAAATAAATTCATCAAGAAAATGTGTTTATTTTCCGTTTTCTTAAGAATGATTTTAACTGCGCCTCACGGTTATGGAAAGTAGTTCGGCGTGGGAGTTTACTGGGATATAAATTTTGGACAGAGACTTGCTACAAACCAATCAAATGTTAGGGAATTGTGTAAATATTTTTGTGCTGGAATTATTGTGTGTATTATCAAGTTTATATCGCAAGTGGTCACAGAGATATAGCAATTTGAAAAACTTTTAAGGTAAAACTTTAACAAAAATTTTAAAGTAATTTGACCTTGACCTTGGCCTCCTGGGCAGCACAGGTAGAGTATACAATGAAAATGTGAATGGTGATCAATGTGCGTATGAAGTTTCAAGTTGATATCCCAAGCAGTCACAGAGATATAGCAATTTGAAAAACTTTCACGTCAAACTCGGACGGCAGACGCCGGACAAAGCAGTAACTATATGTTTTCGGAGAGCATAACAACAATTACACTACATACAAAAGTGTAACACTTATGTGGCTGTGGCTTATGTGATTTAAGCCTAGAAAAGTATACTTTGCAATGTTGGTGAAATAGGCGACAGATCAAATAGCACTCCTGTAGCCTGATAATGATCTATATTACTTGTTAGAAGCATGATGGGTGTTTCATTGATAAAATGGCGACCAGTGCAGAGCCTGATCAGACTGTGCGGATGGATCTACACTGGTCGCAAAACCCATTAGCCCCATTTCTCCAGTCACAGCCAAATATATGAGACTGCTACAGAAAACATGTCATCAGTACACATTCAGTCACAGGTGATGGGAACAACTAATCTGATAGTCTGTTGTATCTTGTATAGATACAATATCTATATATATACACCGTCATGTGATTTTTTTCCCGTCACCTGTGCATTCAGTGTATGATAATGTGCTTATGCAATAAATAGAATGTAAAATTTATGCCGATTTAATATCGTATTTATTAACCCTTTAAATGAGGGGAAACGTGAGAAGTCGTCTGCTGTTGTTTTTTATTACGTCCCCCTTCTCCATGTAAACATGGTTTGACAACACTTGAGAATCATTTCCTATGGAAATGATTCTAAAGTGTTGTTAAACCATGTTTCTGATGAGGGAAATGGAAAATGAAAAGAAACAGCAGATGGCAAAATTTAATTCGGCATTATAGCTAGCGTTAAACTTTTTTATTCATAAACTGGTTCGTATGAAGTAAAAAAGCTTTTAATAAATAAAGACTCTTGAACGAGATTCCAGTTGATATGAGATTTATGAAACGAGTCACACAAAATAACATTGCTGACGAGTTTCATAAATCTCATATTGACTGGAACCAAGTTTGAGATTTTGTTTATAAAATGACTTCACCCTCTATAGTGCAGAAAACGTATACATATCCAGTAGGTTTCTGTGTCAGAGCAGACACCATAGACTATTTTCGCATCTGGTTGAAATCTCCACATAGGAAAATAGTGTTAATACTAGCCATACAATTAGTATACACATCCAATGTCATAGGTTCCTGTTCTCAGAACATTCAGCATCTTTTTTCATATATTAATTTAAATGTAAATCATGTAATGGAGATCAAGGTATGTTCTCATCCGCCTGTATACGACTAGTAGGAGCCGGGTCCAAGTAACCATTGAGCCTTTAGTTAACTTATCAACGAAGTATGTTTTCATATTACCAGCGCTAAACTTAAATGGATACGTTAGACACGACTTCAGCCTTCAGTCTGGCAGTGTTGAGCTTGCCTATGTCTTCAGATTATCTTATAAATACCAATGTTTCGCACCATGATAAAGCGGTCAACGTTTTAGCTAAGTGCCTTCTGATCGCAACTGCTAGCACAAATGCGACGTCTGAACACCACATGTGCTTCCATCATGGTGTGACGCATTCATTTTGATGTACACATTTTGTTTTGGTTTGTTCAAACAATGTTACAATATTTCACCAATTTGTTCCTTAGCCATATTGTAAAATTGCTTAGCCATATTTTAAAATTGCTTAGCCATATTGTGAAACTGCATAGCCATGTTGTAAAACTGATCTTCTCCAGGAGAAGAATTCACATAAGTGTAAAAGCTTGTTTTCTAATCCTGTTCTCAATTGTATGTATATATATATCTCACTTGCCTTAACTTGAAATACATATTGTTTAAACTAATGTTATAGGTTCCTGTTCTTTGAAAACACTTCTTATTACCATCATAATTCCGGCACAAAAATATTTACACAATTCCCTAACATTTGATTGGCCCGTAGCAAGTCTCTGTCCAAAAATTTATTTATATCCCAGTAAACTCCCATGCCGAACTACTTTCTGTAACCGTGAGGCGCAGTTAAAATAATTCTTAAGAAAACGGAAAATAAACACATTTTTTTTGATGAATTTAATTTCAAATGCTGGAATTATAAGGAATGAATGGCCTTTTTGTGGAATTTATCGGGGATATAAACGTGGAAAAGTCGCGGGAATACTGAACAAGGCCTTCCGGCCTTCGTCCAGTATTCCCGCGACTTTTCCAAGTTTATACCCAGATAAATTCCACAAAAAGGCAATTTATTCCTATACTGGAACACATTAAAACATTTGCAGTTTATAATTTTACTGAGTCACTGATGCACTGATTGTTTGGTAAATCTTATTTTCATCAATACGACGGCGGTTTCTTCGTTTTAATGATGACCATGTTCCAGCCGTTAACACTACTAGTCCGCCAATACCAAATTTAGCAACATTACTTATGTAGTTAGTCTGAACATTCTGCAGAGAAATTTGAATCAAATGGAATCAAACATTGTTTAAACTTTGTCCGAGTCTAATTTTTCTGCAGAATGTTCAGCACAAATCCTTAACATCGAATGGCATCATTCGCCCAAGTTAATCTATATCACAGCGCCATAATTTAGCTAAAAATCGTTTACAACAAGAATTCCGACACGAAAGCGGTGTCGCGCCTGCCGAGGTATTTGACCGTAATATGATCATGGGCATGTGCTAAAGTAAGCATCACAAAAACATGTCACAGCAGTTCATGCTTAAATACAAAAAAGGTCAATATTGAAGAATTGTTTTACATAATAAAATGTTTCCACAACTAAAAAGGTCAAGGTCATGTTAATGGCAGCATGAGTGTGTTCCAAATGCTTACATGTATCAAGTGTCCAAATATTGAAGCAATACATCAAGTAATCTTAATGTTATGATGATGAAGAAACTTGTACAAACGTTTTAAAAGCAAAAAAATGGCTAAGTGTTTCCGCAAAGATATGAAGGTACACATGGTCAAGGTCATGTTAAGGGTGGTATGAGCGTGTTCCAAATGTTTACATGTATCAAGTGTCCAAACATTGAAGAAATCCATCAAGTAACTTTAATGTTATGATGAGATGATATAACCTGTTTGTACACAATTTTGACGGAAAAAAATGGCTAATTGTTTCCTCAAAAATGTGAAGGTAAAAAAGGTCAAGGTTATGTTAATGGCGGCATGAGTGTGTTTCAAATGCTCACATATATCAAGTGTCCAATATTGAAGCAATCCGTCAAGTAATAGTAAAGTTTATAACCATGATGAAGAAGCAGTACAAACTTGACGCAAAAAAATGGCTAAATGTTTCCGCAAAAATGTGAAGGTAAAAAAGGTTAAGATCATGTTAATGGCAGCATGAGTGTGTTCCAAATGCTCATATGTATCAAATGTCCATTAAATTAAAGTTTATATCATGATGAAGAAGCTCGTACAAACCTTTTGACATTTCGGACGATGACGACACTGATGACGACGGAAAAAGTGCCGACTATAAAGCAGGAGCGACAAAAATTATGTCATTCATTCTGGTTTATGTTCCACAGAACTGAGAGATTGAAGTAATCAAGATGTATGATCTCCATAGTTACAATTTCAATATCATAGTCGTCATTGAGCTAAAAATCGTCTACATCACATGGCATCATTTGCTCCAGTTTATGTTCCACAGAGCAGAGAGATTGAAGGAATTGAGATGTATGTATGATCTCCATACAATGTCTATATCACAGGGTCGTCGTTTAGCTCAAAATCGTTTACACCAATTGGCGTCATTCGCCCCGGTTTTATGTTCCACAGAGCAGAGAGATTGAAGGAAATTGAGATGTATGTACGATCTCCTAGTTACAATGTCTATATCACAGGGTCGCGTTAGCTCAAAAATCGTTTTACATCAAATGAGTCATTCGCGGTTTATGGTCCACGGACCAGAGAGATTGAAGGAATTGAAAATATGATCTCCATACAATGTCTATATCATAGGGTCGTCATTTAGCTCCAAAATCATTAACATCAAATGGCGACATTCGCTCCGGTTTATGGTCCACGGACCAGAGAGATGGAAGGAACTTTGGCGCCATTGTGTCCATAAACTGACGTCGCCACATTTTCTCGAATTCGAGCAGACCGCCATGCTGTTTCCTGTAGTATTCCACGACCTTCTGACCATGTGGGATGTGGTACGGGTTATATACCCTGAAATAGTGGGATATAAAACATGTACATGAAGAATATGGTTTACAGAGCTCCAGACAAGGTGCGTATTGGCGTTTTTTACGCACTTATTTTAGCCGAATACGCATTGATTATCAACAGTGGGAGTACAAAATACTCACATTGAAAATAGGCATTGATTTTCAAATTGAGTAGTGAAAATACTGTAATAATGTTGAAAATTTACTTAGTCGAGCTGCAAGCTTTTAGCAGCTCAAGCAAGTGAATTTTTAAATTTGTTATAATTTTTATCATTTATTCCCCATTTAATAACGAAGAAAAGCAATAATGCAGTTGTAAAAGTAAAATACACATTGAATTTGAAATTTGGGGGTATAATACGCTTTAGATACAAAACTTATGCGGTATCCGGAACACTGTATTTACACTATCGACCAGCCTTATAAATAAGTTACTGAAAAGTGAAATTGAACATCCCAGCAATAGCTAATGTCATACATACATGTATAAGTGGGTGGAAGGTGGGGAAAATACGATGGGTAATTTAACAATCGGGGTTCATACCGGAATTCCGACTGGAGACCTGGGGCCTGTTTCACTAACGACTAAAATGTTCGTAAGTGAAAAATTATGATAGTCTGTAAAGTTCACATTAACAATGTTTTCTTGTAAACAATTGTTGGATTTACATTTATTAAGCATAGGCTGCATATAAAGAGTGCCAAAATTAACAAGAAACGAGGCAAAGTCACGAAGGCCAGGTTTTTTCCAAGCATAGACACTTGGATAACATAATTATACCCACTTTTTGTAGACTAGATGGCCGTGGCCTGCATGTCGCGCCTTGGGGCGAGGCATGGACACTAAAAAACTAGATATAGTAGATGGAAAAACTTTAACCAAAAAACTTTAACCGGACACACGGACGAACGGACGGACGTATGCCAAAATGCCGACGATATCGCGCTTTCCGCAAGCAGGTGTGACAATGATGATAAACACCCATGTGAAGTATCAAGGTATTGGGTGAAGCAGTTGCAGAGATATAGTACACAAAAAACTTTAAAAAAATTCAAAGTAATTTGAACTTGACATAGGGCACAGGATCGCGCTTTCCGCAAGCAGGTGCGACAATGATGATAAACACCCATGTGAAGTATCAAGGTATTGGGTGAAGCAGTTGCAGAGATATAGTACACGAAAAAAGTTTAACAAAAAAATTCAAAGTAATTTGACCTTGACATTGGGCACAGGATCGCGCTTTCCGCAAGCAGGTGCAACAATGATGATAAACACCCATGTGAAGTATCAAGGTATTGGGTGAAGCAGTTGCAGAGATATAGTACACGAAAAAACTTTAACCAAAAAAATTCAAAGTAATTTGACCTTGACATTGGGCACAGGATCGCGCTTTCCGCAAGCAGGTGCGACAATGATGATAAACACCCATGTGAAGTATCAAGGTATTGGGTGAAGCAGTTGCAGAGATATAGTGCACGAAAAAGTTTAACAAAAAAATTCAAGTAATTTGACCTTGACATTGGGCACAGGATCGCGCTTTATGCAAGCAGGTGCGACAATGATGACAAACACCCATGTGAAGTATCAAGGTATTGGGTGAAGCAGTTGCAGAGATATAGTACACGAAAAAACTTTAACAAAAAAATTCAAAGTAATTTGACCTTGACATTGGGCACAGGATCGCGCTTTCCGCAAGCAGGTGCGACAAGGATGATAAACACCCATGTGAAGTATCAAGGTATTGGGTGAAGCAGTTGCAGAGATATAGTACACGAAAAACTTTAACAAAAAAATTCAAAGTAATTTGACCTTGACATTGGGCACAGGGGCCGCACGGTTGGGGGTTAGAATGAAAATATGGATGATGATAAACACCCATGTGAAGTTTCAAGGTAATGGGCGAAGCAGTTGCAGAGATATAGTATAACGAAAAAGTTTTAAAACCAAAAAACTTTAACCAGACGTACGTTAAAAAGTTAACGTTGAAAATGGCTAAGTCAATTACGTAGAAATAATAGGTGAAGGTAAAAAAATGGTCACATGTTGGATAGTTGTATGTGGTAAGCACCCCTTGGTTATGAAGCTGTGAAAGTTTGGTGGTCCTAGGTGGTACAGTACCAAAGAAATGGACTTAAACAAACACGAAAACTTAACATTGTAAATGCGAAAAATTAACATTGAAAATGGCCAAGTCGACTCTGCGCGGAAAAAATGGGTGAAGTTAAAAAAAAAAGTAACATGTTGGATAGTGATATGTGGTGGGCACCCCTTGATTATAAAGCTGTGAAAGTTTGGTGGTCCTAGGTGGTACAGTAACAAAGAAATGGACTCAAACACGAAAACTTAACATTGATTGTGGACGCCCCGCCCGCCCGCCCGCCGCCCACCCGGCTTTCGCCAATCCAATAGCCTGGATTTTTTTCTCAAAAAACCTGGCTAAAAATGGCAATATGTACAGATATATCTTACACAACTTTGAGAGGTTTGGAGACCACAACAAGATGCAATCCTTAGATTTTATGTATTATATAACCATATTCCGTAATAAGTTGATCACTATTTAACCCCCCGGGCCATGCCCATTTTTGACCCAGAGGTCACCATTTTAACAGCTTTGAAAAAGCATTGTACATGGATCATTCCTGTCAAGTTTCGTCGAAATCGGTCTGGTGGTTCGTGAGAAGATTTTTTAAGATTTTATGCTATTTTTAAATGGCGGCCATCTGGGACTAACGACGAGCGCCATTTTAACAAAACTGAAAAGGCATTAACCAATGAACTATAACTGCGAAGTTTGGCCACCAATGGCCAAGTGGTTTGTATGAAGAAGACATTTGAAATCTCTAATAAAAGAACGACCTTTTGACCTTTCGGCGGCCATCTTAGATGATGTAATCATCCGATTCGATGAAAACAGCATCACAGCGATCGTCTCATCAATACCTTTGATTTGATATATTATAAGACCATATTCCGTCAAAAATGAAATTTGACCTCTATTTGACCCCATTTTTGACCCAGGGGTCACCATTTTAACAAATTTGAAAAGCATTGTACATCGATCATTTCTGCCAAGTTTCGTAGAAATCGGTCTGGTGGTTCGTGAGAAGATCTTTTAAAATCTTGTGCTATTTTTAGACGGCCGCCATCTTGGATTAACGATGACCGCCATTTTAACACAAGAATTCCGCCACGGAAGCGGTATCGCGCCTGCCCAGGCATTTGACCCATGTTGTGTTAATAACATTAACGCATTTGCCTTACAAAAAAAACGAAGCGGACGACAACGCCGCCGACGACGGAAAAAGCGCCGAATATAGTCGCGCCTCTGCTAAAGCAGGTGCGACAAAAACTGAAAAGGCTTTACCAATGGACCATAACTGCGAAGTTTGCTACCAATGGCCAAGCGGTTTGTATGAAGAAAAATCTCTAATAAAAGAATGACCTTTAACCAAAAAACTTAACCAAAAACTTTAAAGTAATTTTAACTTGACATTGGGCACAGGGGCCGCACGGGAGGGGGGTAGAATGAAAATATAGATGATGATAAACACCCATGTGAAGTTTCAAGGTAATGGGCAAAGCAGTTGCAGAGATATAGTATAACGAAAAACTTTAACCAAAAAACTTAACCAAAAACTTTAACCAAAGAACTCAACCAAAAACTTTAACCAAAAAACTTAACCAAACAACTTAACCAAAAACTTTAACCGGACACACGTATGTACGTACGTACGTACGTACACCAAAGTGCCGACTATATCGCGCTTTCCGCAAGCGGGCGCGACAAAAACTTAAAGAAAAACTTTAACCAAAAAACTTAACCAAAAACTTCAAAGTAATTTGACCTTGACATTGGGCACAGGGGCCGCACAGGAGGGGGGTAGAATGAAAATATAGATGATGATAAACACCCATATGAAGTTTCAAGGTAATGGGCAAAGCAGTTGCAGAGATATAGTATAACGAAAAACTTTAACCAAAAAACTTAACCAAAAAACTTAAACAAAAACTTTAACCAAATTCTTTAACCAAAAAACTTAACCAAAAACTTCAAAGTAATTTGACCTTGACATTGGGCACAGGGGCCGCACGGAAGGGGGGTGGGGGATAGAATGAAAATATAGATGATGATAAACACCCATGTGAAGTTTCAAGGTAATGTGCAAAGCAGTTGCAGAGATATAGTATAACGAAAAACTTTAACCAAAAAACTTAACCAAAAACCTTAACCAAAAACTTTAACCAAAAAACTTAACCAAAAAACTTAACCAAAAACTTTAACCAAAAAACTTAACCAAAAACTTCAAAGTAATTTGACCTTGACATTGGGCACAGGGGCCGCACAGGAGAGGGTAGAATGAAAATATAGATGATGATAAACACCCATATGAAGTTTCAAGGTAATGGGCAAAGCAGTTGCAGAGATGTAGTATAACGAAAAACTTTAACCAAAAAACTTAAGCAAAAAACTTAAGCAAAAACTTTAACCAAAAAACTTAACCAAAAAGTTCAAAGTAATTTGACCTTGACATTGGGCACAGGGGCCGCACGGGAGGGGGTAGAATGAAAATATAGATGATGATAAACACCCATGTGAAGTTTCAAGGTAATGGGCAAAGCAGTTGCAGAGATATAGTATAACGAAAAACTTTAACGAAAAACTTTAACCAAAAAACTTAACCAAAAAACTTAACCAAAAACTTTAACCAAAGAACTTAACCAAAAACTTTAACCAAAAAACTTAACCAAACAACTTAACCAAAAAACTTAACCAAAAACTTTAACCAAAGAACTTAACCAAAAACTTTAACCAAAAAACTTAACCAAACAACTTAACCAAACAACTTAACCAAAAACTTTAACCGGACACACGTACGTACTTACGTACATACGCCAAACGGCCGACTATATCGCGCTTTCCGCAAGCGGGCGCGACAAAAAATGAAAAGGCTTGACCCACTGACCATTACTGTGAAGTTTGGCCAATATTGGCCAAGTGGTTCACAAGAAGATGTTTGTAATCTATATTGAAAGAACAACCTTTTGACCTTTCGGTGGCCATCTCGGATGACGTAATTACCTGATTTTGACCAAAAAAAGCTCCAGAGTGACCGTCTCGTTGATACCTTCGATTTGATATATGACATGACCATATTCGGTCAAATGTGACATTACTTGACCCCTCCTGTCCCGCCCATTTTTGATCCGGGGTCCACCATTTGAAGGAATCTGAACCAGCCTTAACTATCGAGCATTCATACCAAGTTTCGTAAAAATCGGCCTGGCAGTTCGCGAGAAGAGATTTTTTTAAGAATTTGACCTACTTTTCAACAGCGGCCATCTTTGATTTCGCGATGACCACCATTTAAACAAAAATGAAAAGGCTTGACCCAATAACCATTACCTTGAAGTTTGGCCAATGTCGGCCAAGCAGTTCACGAGAACAAGACGTTTGAAATCTTTATTAAAAGAACAACCTTTTGACCTTTCGGCGGCCATCTTGGATGACATGACCATCCAATTTGACAAAAAAAAAAATGTACCAGAGCGATCGCCTCTTTGATACCTTCGATTTGATATAGACATGACCATATTCGGTCAAAAATAAAATTTTACCCCACGGGCCATGCCCATTTTTACAACTTTGAAAGAGCATTGTACATCGATCATTCCTACCAAGTTTTGTCGAAATCCGGTTGGCTGTTCTTGAGAAGAAGATTTTTGAAGAATTTGTGTTATGTTTAGATGGCGGCCATCTTGGATTACGTAATGACGTCATTTTAACAAATTTGTATTCCCCCTACCGAAGGACCATGACCATGAAGTTAAGTTTGGTGACTATAGGCCCAATGGTTACCGAGGAGAAGACGTTTGAAACTGTTCACGGACGGACGACGGATGACAGACGGACACATTGAGGTACCAATAGCTCACATGAGCTTCGCTCAGGTGAGCTAAAAAAATTGCATTTGACCATCCTCTAGCATAATGTTACCTGATAAATAGTATACCAGCCTAATGTCTGTTTCACGAAAGCTGCCCAAATTTTACGGCCATATAAACAATTCAAAAACAATAAAAAAATTTGATAATATTAAATTAAAGGCAAATTAATAATGAGCCTTCTTTTTATTTCGTGAAATTTGGTCAAATATTAATTTTATTGTCAACAAACTATTTCCCCATGCTTAAACATCTTCACTTTAACATGGGGAAATTTTTTAGTTTTTCAGAAATACTAGACCGATTTTCAAACTTTAACTTGTTTTCTTAGATAGATCATTTCCAAGCCATCTAGCCAATTTCTTTTTTTTTCCCTGACTCCTCCTACAGCACCTCCACCTCCTTTCCCCCCATGTTATGGTAAATTCCCAGACAAATAATTTTTTTGTAATAAAATCAATATTTGACCAAATTTCACGAAATAAAAAGAAGGCTCATTCTTAAATTTTTATCAAATTTGATATTATCGAAAAAAATACTGTTTTTGCATTGTTTATATGGCCGTAAAATTTGGGCAGGTTTCGTGAAACAGTAGTGTCTGTTGATATCAAGGTTCTCAGGCTTGGCTCGGAAATGGTAGGATAGAGAATACCAGGCTAGTGTCTTTGGATATCAAGTTCATCAGGCAAGGCTAGGAAACGCGTAGGAAAATCAGAGGCTTGTCGAGGAATTCCTACCATTTCCGAGCCGAGCCTGATAAACTGGATATCAAAAGACACTAACCTGGTATTCTACTTATCATGTAACATTTTAACGGTGTAACGTAGGCCATTGTCCACTTACAATGAAACAATGCTGTGCATGGGGTCAATTAAGGAAAGCCAAATGCCCAGGGTGACATCAGTCGCTCTAATTGCCATGGGGGTGGGGTGTTGTTTGAAGATTGTGTCAACATCCGCTGTACTTATCAGAGCGATTAATTGCCCCGCCAATGGTCCCTGCCATCGGGCACTGCGACTGAGAAGGTGCAATAAACCAAACACAACACGGGCCTTATAGGGCGTTTGCGACCAGTGTAGATCCAGTTCAGCCTGTGCATCCGCACAGTCTGAACAGGATCTGCACTTTTCGGCATTCCTTCAATAAAACACACTAACATGCAATCTAGATCGTATTTAGACTACAGGAGTCTTATATTTGATTAGGACCTACACTGGTCACAAATTACACAAACCCCATTTCTCTTGTCACAGCCACATATAGGACCAAGCTATGTTTAATCGACGTAACCCCCATTTGGCATAACAACGATTTTCTTCTGGAAAACATGTTTAGTTTTTAACATCAAGTCCAAACATTTTCTATTTATTTGAAACAAGTCAGTAGGCAAAGAGATTAGAAATAGTAAAGAATTTACTATCCATGTGAAAATTGAATATATACTTTTAATTATTTTTATCTGTCAAAGAACAAAATATGTGATTTAGTTATATTTTAGTATTCCAAAACAGTATTTATGGAAAAATAAGCGAGTGGACATTCAAGTTACACAATTTTAGTCCTGCAATATAACATTCATCCATGTGTAAAAACAAACACATCACGATTGGATTTTCGGAACTGTAGAAAGCATCCTGATGTGCATAGTGTATCTATTCTCCCATGTCTGTCAAACTGGACTCAACCAATCAGCTTGGCATAGGTGTGGCCTCGCTGATTCAATATACACCTGCCGCATTATTGTTGACATCCGGTGGGCAACCGTTTGAACGTAGCTTCACACGTATGTCACTGATTAGGTCAGATAAACAAAATGGATTCCACCAATCAGCATAGAATAGGTGTGGCTTCATTGAACTCAGAATACACCTGTCCCAAGATCCACTTCCCTATTTGCCTGTGGTCAAATCATCGGATAAGTTGTTTGCTATGCCAAACTATTAATGACCTCCGGTGGCATCCGTTTGAACATAGCTACACACGCGTGTCACTGATTATTTCAGCTCAAAATAAAGAATAAATTTCAACTCGAAATTGTCAAAACACAAGTATGAGGAACTAACATTCTGCAAAGCATTGCATAATCAATTTACGAAATGTCGGAGATTATGTCAGCATTTTGTAAACAAATATATTAGAAATATAACATTTAATTTCACATTTTTTATGATTCTGGCTCGGCTGTCTGTTTCACCGTGAATTACAACCGAATTCCGCACAGATAGTCATCGCCGACAATTTCAACCAACGTATAAATAATCCAAGTATAACTAGGAGAAGGAAAAAATAATGATTAACGTATACATGTATATTAAACGACAAAAACGAAGAAATTATACAACAAATAAATGATGTCCGTAAATCCAAACGATATTATATAAGAAACCTTCATCCACCAATCAGCTAAGCTGAATGACTTTCCAATCATGGAAATGATTCTAAAGTGATGTCAAACGATGTTTTTATCGAGAAAGAAGACACGAAATAAAACAACAGCAGACGACAATTTACGTTTCCCGCACACTACAGTGGCCTTGATTGCGGCTTTGATTGGCTGTTGTACCTTGTATCAAGTGAGACAGTTTGGCATAGCAAGTCCTCGGAGAGCGATGTTACACCGTAGAAGTTTTTCACTCGGTCTTGCAGCTCCTCTAATCGTTTCTGTGGAATCTTCGCTTCGTTGTTGACTAACGCTCTAAAACATGTTGAAGGAATGGGAAAACGAAAAGTAAAAGTGAATGGGTTTAACGTGCCAGCAACAGCTACGGTCATTTAGAGACGGGACCACAGCTTAAAGTGCAAGTGAATGCGTTTAACGTCCCAGCAACAGTCATATAGAGACGTGACCACAGCTTAAAGTGAAAGTGAATGGGTTTAACGTCCCAGCAACAGCTAAGGTCATATAGAGACGGGACCACAGTTTAAAGTGAAAGTGAATGTGTTTAACGTCCCAGCAACAGTCATACAAAGTCGGGACCACAGCTTAAAGTGAAAGTGAATGTGTTTAACGTCCCAGCAACAGCTAATGTCATATAGAGACGGGACCACAGTTTAAATAAGTGAAACAGTGAATGGGTTTAGACACGTCCCTGCAACAGCTAAGAAACATTGTAGAGACGGGACAACAGTTTAAAGTGTTTAAAGTGAAATGGGTTTAACGTCCCAGCAACATTCATACAGAAACGACACATAATCGCAGCCTTTAAAGTGAAAGTGAATGTTTAACGTCCAGCAACAGCTAAGGTCATATAGAGACGGGACCACAGTTTAAAGTGAAAGTGAATGTGTTTAACGTCCCAGCAACAGTCATACAGAGTCGGGACCACAGCTTAAAGTGAAAGTGAATGTGTTTAACGTCCCAGCAACAGCTAATGTCATATAGAGACGGGACCACAGTTTAAAGTGGAAGTGAATGTGTTTAACGTCCCAGCAACAGCTAATGTCATATAGAGACGGGACCACAGTTTAAAGTGAAAGTGAATGTGTTTAACGTCCCAGCAACAGTCATACAGAGTCGGGACCACAGCTTAAAGTGAAAGTGAATGTGTTTAACGTCCCAGCAACAGCTAATGTCATATAGAGACGGGACCACAGTTTAAAGTGGAAGTGAATGTGTTTAACGTCCCAGCAACAGCTAAGGTCATATAGAGACGGGACCACAGTTTAAAGTGGAAGTGAATGTGTTTAACGTCCCAGCAACAGCTAAGGTCACATAGAGACGGGACAACAGTTTAAAGTGGAGTGAGTGAGTGAATGGGTTTAACATCCCTGCAACAGCTAAGGTTATATAGAGACGGGACAACAGTTTAAAGTGAAAGTGAATGGGTTTAATGTCCCTGCAACAGCTAAGGTTATATAGAGACGGGACCACAGATTAAAGTGAAAGTGAATGGGTTTAACGTCCCTGCAACAGCTAAGGTTATATAGAGACGGGACCACAGTTTAAAGTGAAAGTGAATGGGTTTAACGTCCCAAGCAACAGCTAAGGTCATATAGAGACGGGACAACAGTTTAAAGTGGAAGTGAATGGGTTTAACGTCCCAGCAACAGCTAAGGTCATATAGAGACGGGACAACAGTTTAAAGTGGAAGTGAATGTGTTTAACGTCCCAGCTACAGATAAAGGTCATATAGAGACGGGACCACAGTTTAAAGTGGAAGTGAATATGTTTAACGTCCCAGCAACAGCTAAGGTCATGTAGAGACGGGACCACAATTTAAAGTGGAAGTGAATGTGTTTAATGTTCCTGCAACAGCTAAGGTCATATAGAGACGGGACAACAGTTTAAAGTGGAAGTGAATGGGTTTAACGTCCCAAGCAACAGCTAAGGTCATATAGAGACGGGACAACAGTTTAAAGTGGAAGTGAATGGGTTTAACGTCCCAAGCAACAGCTAAGGTCATATAGAGACGGGACAACAGTTTAAAGTGGAAGTGAATGTGTTTAACGTCCCAGCTACAGATAAAGGTCATATAGAGACGGGACCACAGTTTAAAGTGGAAGTGAATATGTTTAACGTCCCAGCAACAGCTAAGGTCATATAGAGACGGGACAACAGTTTAAAAAGGAAAGTGAATGTGTTTTACGTCCCAACAACAGCGAAGGTCATATAGAGACGGGACCACAGTTTAAAGTGGAAGTGAATGGGTTTAACGTCCCAGCAACAGCTAAGGTCATGTAGAGACGGGACAACAGCTTTAAAGTGAAAGTGAATGGGTTTAACGTCCCAGCAACAGCTAAGGTCATATAGAGACGGGACCACAGTTTAAAGTGAAAGTGAATGGGTTTAACGTCCCTGCAACAGCTAAGGTCATGTAGAGACGGGACAACAGTTTAAAGTGAAAGTGAATGGGTTTAACGTCCCAGCAACAGTCATACAGAGACGGGACCACAGCTTAAAGTGAAAGTGAATGGGTTTAACGTCCCAGCAACAGCTAAGGTCATATAGAGACGGGACCACAGTTTAAAGTGAAAGTGAATGTGTTTTACGTCCCAACAACAGCGAAGGTCATATAGAGACGGGACCACAGTTTAAAGTGAAAGTGAATGGGTTTAACGTCCCTGCAACAGCTAAGGTCATGTAGAGACGGGACAACAGTTTAAAGTGAAAGTGAATGGGTTTAACGTCCCAGCAACAGCTAAGGTCATATAGAGACGGGACAACAGTTTAAAGTGGAAGTGAATGGGTTTAACGTCCCTGCAACAGCTAAGGTCATATAGAGACGGGACAACAGTTTAAAGTGAAAGTGAATGTGTTTTACGTCCCAACAACAGCGAAGGTCATATAGAGACGGGACCACAGTTTAAAGTGGGAGTGAATGGGTTTAACGTCCCAGCAACAGCTAAGGTCATGTAGAGACGGGACAACAGCTTAAAGTGAAAGTGAATGGGTTTAACGTCCCAGCAACAGCTAAGGTCATATAGAGACGGGACCACAGTTTAAAGTGAAAGTGAATGGGTTTAACGTCCCTGCAACAGCTCAGTCATACAGAGACGGGACCACAGCTTAAAGTGAAAGTGAATGGGTTTAACGTCCCAGCAACAGCTAAGGTCATATAGAGACGGGACCACAGTTTAAAGTGAAAGTGAATGTGTTTTACGTCCCAACAACAGCGAAGGTCATATAGAGACGGGACCACAGTTTAAAGTGAAAGTGAATGGGTTTAACGTCCCTGCAACAGCTAGTCATGTAGAGACGGGACACAGTTTTAAAGTGAAAGTGAATGGGTTTTTAACGTCCCAGCAACAGCTAAGGTCATATAGAGACGGGACAACAGTTTAAAGTGGAAGTGAATGGGTTTAACGTCCCTGCAACAGCTAAGGTCATGTAGAGACGGGACAACAGTTTAAAGTGGAAGTGAATGAGTTTAACGTCCCTGCAACAGCTAAGGTCATATAGAGACGGGACAACAGTTTAAAGTGGAAGTGAATGGGTTTAACGTCCCTGCAACAGCTAAGGTCATATAGAGACGGGACCACAGTTTAAAGTGGAAGTGAATGGGTTTAACGTCGCTGCAACAGCTAAGGTCATGTAGAGACGGGACAACAGTTTAAAGTGAAAGTGAATGGGTTTAACGTCCCAGCAACAGCTAAGGTCATATAGAGACGGGACAACAGTTTAAAGTGGAAGTGAATGGGTTTAACGTCCCTGCAACAGCTAAGGTCATGTAGAGACGGGACAACAGTTTAAAGTGGAAGTGAATGAGTTTAACGTCCCTGCAACAGCTAAGGTCATATAGAGACGGGACAACAGTTTAAAGTGGAAGTGAATGGGTTTAACGTCCCTGCAACAGCTAAGGTCATATAGAGACGGGACCACAGTTTAAAGTGGAAGTGAATGGGTTTAACGTCGCTGCAACAGCTGAGGTCATATAGAGACGGGACCACAGTTTAAAGTGAAAGTGAATGGGTTTAACGTCCCAGCAACAGCTAAGGACTTATAGAGACGGGACCACATCTTAAAGTGAAAGGGTTTAACGTCCCAGCAACAGCTAAGGTCATATAGAGACGGGACCACAGTTTAAAGTGAAAGTGAATGGGTTTAACGCCCTGCAACAGCTAAGGTCATGTAGAGACGGGACAACAGATTAAAGTGAAAGGGTTTAACGTCCCAGCAACACAGCTAAGGTCATAATAGAGACGGGACCACAAGATGTTAAAGTGAAAGTGTAATTGGTTTAACGTCCCAGCAACAGCGAAGGTCATAGAGACGGGACCACAGTTAGTGAAAGTGATTGTTTACGTCCCTCGACCACAGTTTAAAGTGAAAGTGAATTGGTTTAACGTCCCTGCAACAGCTAAGGTCATGTAGAGATGGGACCACAGTTTAAAGTGGAAGTGAATGGGTTTAACGTCCCAGCAACAGCTAAGGTCATATAGAGACGGGACCACAGTTTAAAGTGAAAGTGAATTGGTTTAACGTCCCTGCAACAGCTAAGGTCATGTAGAGACGGGACAACAGTTTAAAGTGGAAGTGAATGGGTTTAACGTCCCAGCAACAGCTAAGGTCATATAGACGGGACAACAGTTTAAAGTGGAAGTGAATGGGTTTAACGTCCCTGCAACAGCTAAGGTCATATAGAGACGGGACCACAGTTTAAAGTGGAAGTGAATGGGTTTAACGTCCCTGCAACAGCTAAGGTCATATAGAGACGGGACCACAGTTTAAAGTGAAAGTGAATGGGTTTAACGTCCCAGCAACAGCTAAGGACTTATAGAGACGGGACCACATCTTAAAGTGAAAGAGTTTAACGTCCCAGCAACAGCTAAGGTCATATAGAGACGGGACCACAGTTTAAAGTGAAAGTGAATGGGCTTAATGCCCTGCAACAGCTAAGGTCATGTAGAGACGGGACAACAGATTAAAGTGAAAGGGTTTAACGTCCCAGCAACAGCTAAGGTCATATAGAGACGGGACCACAGTTTAAAGGGAAAGTGAATTGGTTTAACGTCCCTGCAACAGCTAAGGTCATGTAGAGACGGGACAACAGTTTAAAGTGGAAGTGAATGTGTTTAACGTCCCAGCAACAGCTAAGGTCATATAGAGACGGGACCACAGCTTAAAGTGAAAGCGAATGGGTTTAACGTCCCAGCAACAGCTAAGGTCATATAGAGACGGGACAACAGTTTAAAGTGGAAGTGAATGTGTTTAACGTCCTAGCAACAGCTAAGGTTATATAGAGACGTGACAACAGTTTAAAGTGAAAGTGAATGGGTTTAATGTCCCAGCAACAGCTAAGGTCATATAGAGACGGGACAACAGTTTAAAGTGAAAGTGAATGGGTTTAATGTCCCAGCAACAGCTAAGGTCATATAGAGACGGGACAACAGTTTAAAGTGAAAGTGAATGGGTTTAATGTCCCAGCAACAGCTAAGGTCATGTAGAGACGGGACCACAATTTAAAGTGGAAGTGAATGTGTTTAATGTTCCTGCAACAGCTAAGGTCATATAGAGACGGGACAACAGTTTTAAAAGTGGAAGTGAATGAATAAGGGTTTCAACGTCCCAAGCAACAGCTAAGGTCATATAGAGACGGGACAACAGTTTAAAGTGGAAGTGAATGGGTTTAACGTCCCAAGCAACAGCTAAGGTCATATAGAGACGGGACAACAGTTTAAAGTGGAAGTGAATGTGTTTAACGTCCCAGCTACAGATAAAGGTCATATAGACGGGACCACACAGTTTAAAGTGGAAGTGAATGGGTTTAACGTCCCAAGCAACAGCTAAGGTCATATAGAGACGGGACAACAGTTTAAAGTGAAAGTGAATGTGTTTAACGTCCCAGCTACAGATAAAGGTCATATAGAGACGGGACCACAGTTTAAAGTGGAAGTGAATGGGTTTAATGTCCCAGCAACAGCTAAGGTCATGTAGAGACGGGACCACAATTTAAAGTGGAAGTGAATGTGTTTAATGTTCCTGCAACAGCTAAGGTCATATAGAGACGGGACCACAATTTAAAGTGGAAGTGAATGGGTTTAATGTCCCAGCAACAGCTAAGGACATATAGAGACGGGACCACAGTTTAAAGTGAAAGTGAATGTGTTTAATGTCCCAGCAACAGCTAAGGTCATATAGAGACGGGACCACAGTTTAAAGTGAAAGTGAATGTGTTTAATGTCCCAGCAACAGCTAAGGTCATATAGAGACGGGACCACAGTTTAAAGTGAAAGTGAATGAGTTTAACGTCCCAGCAACAGCTAAGGTCATATAGAGACGGGACCACAGTTTAAAGTGAAAGTGAATGGGTTTAATGTCCCAGCAACAGCTAAGGTCATACAGAGACGGGACAACAGTTTAAAGTGAAAGTGAATGGGTTTAATGTCCCTGCAACAGCTAAGGACATATAGAGACGGGACAACAACTGTTAAAGTGAAAGTGAATGGGTTTAATGTCCCTGCAACAGCTAAGGACATATAGAGACGGGACCACAGTTTAAAGTGAAAGTGAATGTGTTTAACGTTCCTGCAACAGCTAAGGTCATATAGAGACGGGACCACAGTTTAAAGTGGAAGTGAATGGGTTTAATGTCCCAGCAACAGCTAAGGTCATACAGAGACGGGACAACAGTTTAAAGTGAAAGTGAATGGGTTTAATGTCCCTGCAACAGCTAAGGTCATATAGAGACGGGACCACAGTTTAAAGTGAAAGTGAATGGGTTTAATGTCCCAGCAACAGCTAAGGTCATATAGAGACGTGACAACAGTTTAAAGTGAAAGTGAATGGGTTTAATGTCCCTGCAACAGCTAAGGACATATAGAGACGGGACCACAGTTTAAAGTGAAAGTGAATGTGTTTAACGTTCCTGCAACAGCTAAGGTCATACAGAGACGGGACCACAGTTTAAAGTGGAAGTGAATGGGTTTAATGTCCCAGCAACAGCTAAGGTCATACAGAGACGGGACAACAGTTTAAAGTGGAAGTGAATGGGTTTAATGTCCCAGCAACAGCTAAGGTCATACAGAGACGGGACCACAGTTTAAAGTGGAAGTGAATGGGTTTAATGTCCAGCAACAGCTAAGGTCATACAGAGACGGGACCACAGTTTAAAGTGGAAGTGAATGGGTTTAACGTCAGCAACAGCTAAGGTCATATAGAGACGGGACCACAGTTTAAAGTGGAAGTGAATGGGTTTAATGTCCCAGCAACAGCTAAGGTCATATAGAGACGGGACAACAGTTTAAAGTGAAAGTGAATGGGTTTAACGTCCCAGCAACAGCTAAGGTCATATAGAGACGGGACAACAGTTTAAAGTGAAAGTGAATGGGTTTAACGTCCCAGCAACAGCTAAGACATATGAGACGGGAGACAACAGTTTAAAGTGAAAGTGAATGGGTTTAATGTCCCTGCAACAGCTAAGGACATATAGACGGGACCACAGTTTAAAGTGAAAGTGAATGTGTTTAACGTTCCTGCAACAGCTAAGGTCATATAGAGACGGGACCACAGTTTAAAGTGGAAGTGAATGGGTTTAATGTCCCAGTAACAGCTAAGGTCATACAGAGACGGGACAACAGTTTAAAGTGAAAGTGAATGGGTTTAATGTCCCTGCAACAGCTAAGGTCATATAGAGACGGGACCACAGTTTAAAGTGAAAGTGAATGGGTTTAATGTCCCAGCAACAGCTAAGGTCATATAGAGACGTGACAACAGTTTAAAGTGAAAGTGAATGGGTTTAATGTCCCTGCAACAGCTAAGGACATATAGAGACGGGACCACAGTTTAAAGTGAAAGTGAATGTGTTTAACGTTCCTGCAACAGCTAAGGTCATACAGACGGGACGGGACCAGTTTAGTTTAAAGTGGAAGTGAATGGTTTAATGTCCCAGCAACAGCTAAGGTCATACAGAGACGGGACCACAGTTTAAAGTGGAAGTGAATGGGTTTAATGTCCCAGCAACAGCTAAGGTCATACAGAGACGGGACCACAGTTTAAAGTGGAAGTGAATGGGTTTAATGTCCCAGCAACAGCTAAGGTCATACAGAGACGGGACCACAGTTTAAAGTGGAAGTGAATGGGTTTAATGTCCCAGCAACAGCTAAGGTCATACAGAGACGGGACCACAGTTTAAAGTGGAAGTGAATGGGTTTAATGTCCCAGCTACAGCTAAGGTCATATAGAGACGGGACAACAGTTTAAAGTGAAAGTGAATGGGTTTAATGTCCCAGCAACAGCTAAGGTCATACAGAGACGGGACAACAGTTTAAAGTGAAAGTGAATGGGTTTAATGTCCCTGCAACAGCTAAGGACATATAGAGACGGGACAACAGTTTAAAGTGAAAGTGAATGGGTTTAATGTCCCTGCAACAGCTAAGGACATATAGAGACGGGACCACAGTTTAAAGTGAAAGTGAATGTGTTTAACGTTCCTGCAACAGCTAAGGTCATATAGAGACGGGACCACAGTTTAAAGTGGAAGTGAATGGGTTTAATGTCCCAGCAACAGCTAAGGTCATACAGAGACGGGACAACAGTTTAAAGTGAAAGTGAATGGGTTTAATGTCCCTACAACAGCTAAGGTCATATAGAGACGGGACCACAGTTTAAAGTGAAAGTGAATGGGTTTAATGTCCCAGCAACAGCTAAGGTCATATAGAGACGTGACAACAGTTTAAAGTGAAAGTGAATGGGTTTAATGTCCCTGCAACAGCTAAGGACATATAGAGACGGGACCACAGTTTAAAGTGAAAGTGAATGGGTTTAATGTCCCAGCAACAGCTAAGGTCATACAGAGACGGGACAACAGTTTAAAGTGAAAGTGAATGGGTTTAATGTCCCTGCAACAGCTAAGGTCATACAGAGACGGGACAACAGTTTAAAGTGAAAGTGAATGGGTTTAATGTCCCTGCAACAGCTAAGGACATATAGAGACGGGACCACAGTTTAAAGTGAAAGTGAATGTGTTTAACGTTCCTGCAACAGCTAAGGTCATATAGAGACGGGACCACAGTTTAAAGTGGAAGTGAATGGGTTTAATGTCCCAGCAACAGCTAAGGTCATGTAGAGACGGGACCACAGTTTAAAGTGAAAGTGAATGTGTTTAACGTTCCTGCAACAGCTAAGGTCATATAGAGACGGGACCACAGTTTAAAGTGGAAGTGAATGGGTTTAATGTCCCAGCAACAGCTAAGGTCATGTAGAGACGGGACCACAATTTAAAGTGGAAGTGAATGTGTTTAATGTTCCTGCAACAGCTAAGGTCATATAGAGACGGGACCACAGTTTAAAGTGAAAGTGAATGGGTTTAACGTCCCAGAAACAGCGAAGGTCATATAGAGATGGGACCACATATTAAAGTGAAAGGGTTTAACGTCCCAGCAACAGCTAAGGTCATAGAGACGGGACAACAGATTAAAGTGAAAGTGAATGGGTTTAACGTCCCAGAAACAGCGAAGGTCATATAGAGATGGGACCACATATTAAAGTGAAAGGGTTTAACGTCCCAGCAACAGCTAAGGTCATAGAGACGGGACCACAGATTAAAGTGAAAGTGAATGTGTTTAATGTCCCAGCAACAGCTAAGGTCATATAGAGACGGGACCACAGTTTAAAGTTTCATACAACAGACCAGTGGGATGGAAATACTATGAAAGTATTTTTGATGGCTAAGGCCCGGTTTGAACCCACATCCTCCGGATTGGAAGTCAGGTGTTCTAACCCTTAGGCCACACACAACCCATCCCTGTGAAACAGGTTGAAGGAAGGGGGAGTTCATATGAGACACGCCATGTGATTTTGTACCTAAGAACATGTGCGATATCTCATATGAAAAATAGTTACACGAAAATCAAAAATAACATTTGCTATGAAAATTTCATCCACTTTCCACGTCATTTACAGAAAATATCACATACATTGTATTCTGTAAATATGTTTCATAAAAAATCATCCATGTTCTTATGTACAAAATCACATGGCGTGCCTCATATATGGCTGTGACTGGAAAACGGGACTTACGATTTGATGTGACCAGTGTAGCTGCTGATAACAAATAGCACACTCCTGTAGCCTGATAATCATCTATATTGCTTGTTAGGAGCATGATGGGTACTTCATTGATGGAATGATGAACAGTGCAGATCCTGATCAGACTGTGCGGATGCACAGGCTGATCTGGAGCTACACTGGTCGCAAAACTGATAATCCCAATTTCTCCAGTTACAGCCACATATATATGATATCGTGCTATTTATTAGTAAAAAGTTTTGCAGTGTCTGGTACATACTGACTGATAACAAAGTGTCCTGCACTGAGTAACAAGGTGCATGATCACGTTGTTACAACAACAACAACAACAATGTCTGAATGTGTTGACAGCGCGCCCACTCCAAAGTAAATTTGATAGTTTCCTTAATATGCAACGGATTTTGATGAAATATTGCGCAGAAAATGCGTCTTTATGACCTGCATTTGGTGGTCTCAAGACTTCGGCACATACTTATGTAATTTTTGCGATTCTTGCAAAAATGACAGAAGTTTGGGCCAAAGTACCGAGACCACCAAATGTAGCTTAACAAGACACATTTGATGAGCCATATTTCATCAAAATCTGTAACATAATAAGGTGAATATAGAATCTAAAAAAAAGTAATTTTTCATTAATAACAAAAAGTGCATCAAATATTGATTTTCTTGAGGAAAAAAAAACTGCTATTGGGAATTTAACATGGAGCAAAAGCAAGCTGGGGATTAAGCGTGAGGGTAAAAAAGCGAACAATTTTGGAAATTGGCTTAGAAACCTGCTAGATCTAACTAAGAAAACAAAAGTTAGTCAAAGACACATATCACTTTGAATATAACTTACTTGGCGGCGGACACAATTTTCTGTAGATCATGATCTGTACTGGTTCCTGTGTCCTTCCCAGCCTCCATTGGTGCATCACATTCCACGGCGAGCCGTTGCCGTAGAGACGAGTCGTACGCAGAACTCTTCTGGTGGCACGGTAAGCACATCAGGACAACATCATGGGAGGAATGGTCTTTCAGTAGTATTGGGAAATACCTGTTGTAATGGGAAATACCTGTGAAAATGGTAAATATCTGTGGTAATGGAAAATACCTGCGGTAATGGAAAATACTTGTGGACATGGGAAATACCTGTGGAAATGGGAAATACCTGTGAAAATGGTAAATATCTGTGGTAATGGAAAATAACTGCGGTAATGGAAAATACTTGCGGAAATGGGAAATACTTGTGGACATGGGAAATACCTGTGGAAATGGGAAATACCTGTGAAAATGGTAAATATCTGTGGTAATGGAAAATACCTGCGGTAATGGAAAATACTTACGGAAATGGGAAAATACTTGTGGACATGGGGAAATAAACCACTGTTAAAATGGTAAATACCTGTGGAAATGGGAAATAACCTGTGAAAACAATGGTAAAATATCTGTGGTAATGAAAAATACCTGCGGTAATGGAAAAATACTTGCGGAAATGGGAAATACTTGTGAACAATGAGAAATACCTGTGGAAATGGGAAATACCCTGTGGGAAAATGGTAAATATCTGTGGTAATGGAAAATACCTGCGGTAATGGAAAAATACTGTGGAAATGGGGAAATACTTGTTGACATGGGAAATACCGTGGAAATGGGAAATACCTGTGACAATGGTATATCTGTGGTAATGGAAAATACCCTGCGTAATGGAAAATACTTGTGGACATGGGAAATACCTGTGGAAAATGGGAAATACCTGTGAAACTGGTAAATATCTGTGTAATAGAAAAAATACCTGCGGTAATGGAAAAATATCTTGCGGAAATGGGAAATACTTGTGGACATGGGATAAACATGTGGAAATGGGAAATACTGTGAAAATGGTAATATCTGTGGTAATGGAAAATACCTGCGGTAATGGAAAATACTTTACGAAATGGGAAATACTTGTGGACATTGGAAATAACCTGTTAAAAATGGTAAATACTGTGGAAATGGAAAAATACCCTGTGAAAATGGTAAATATCTGTGGTAATGGAAAATACCTGCGGTAATGGAAAATACTTGCGGAAATGGGAAATACTTGTGGACATGAGAAATACCTGTGGAAATGGGAAATACCTGTGAAAATGGTAAATATCTGTGGTAATGGAAAATACCTGCTGGTAAATGGAAAATACTTGTGGAAATGGGAAATATACTTGTGGACATGGGAAAATACCTGTGGAAATGTGAAATATCCTGTGAAACTGGTAAATATCTGTGGTAATGGAAAATACCTGCGGTAATGGAAAATACTTGTGGAAATGGGAAATACTTGTGGACATGGGAAATACCTGTGGTAATGGGAAATATCTGTGGAAATACCTGTACCAGGCCGTCAAGTGAGGGATGGGTCGAAAAAAAATTTTGGACGGTGAAAAAATAGGAATAAAATAGGAAAATATAGTCTAAAATAGGAATAAAATGTTATTTTAAGATTTGTTCCCAACACATTTTATGGCCAACCTGACCTTTTAAAAATGTTATTGATAATTTGTGTTGTATTGCTCAAAGACTATAACTTTTAAGTTATTAATTGCTTCAAGATCCAAACACAAGATTTTGACACACTACTTGTGCTATATTAATTAAAGTAATGTACATATATGTTGGCCGCCATACCTTCAGCCAACCCAATCCACCCTTGTCTTTGTTATGTTTTGAAAATAAATATGTATACATATTTTATTAATGAGCATGCTGGATGTGGTGTTGTATTAATACAGAAACAATAAGCAATTTTAATATTTATTGTTTGCCATAGTTTCTCGACCAATGAAAGAATAGGATTATGTCTCAATTAATCACATACGACTCTTTCTCCAATATTCACTAAATTTTCCAATATGTGGACAGTTATATTTAGATCCAGACATCACGGCTTGTTGTCAGAAATGCACATAGCATGCATCATGTTGTGACGTATACATGTGTGCTGCGGTGTCAAACGGCCAATAACGTAGTAGTATCCCAAGTCGAAAGCGCGAATGGGTGACACTTGCATTGAAGCAAATATGTGTAGACGAAGAAGGCGGGGCAATCAGTAAGTAAGTTATAATTTTTAATAAGCTAAATTCAATATATGAACCATAACCATCATAGGTGGCGGAACGGAAAAATTATTGGGGGGGGGGGGGGGGGTTTAACGCCATTTCCTGCATTCTCAGGTCCCAGTCTTGAGGACCCAAAGGGCCTGGACATTGCTAGGGGGGTCCGGGCATGCTCCCCCAATTTTTTTTGAAATCTAAGAGGAGTGAAACGCCATTTCCTGCATCCTCAGGGCCCAGTATTGAGGGCCCAAATGACCCGATGTGGCTAGGGGGTCCAGGCATGCTCCACGGTAAATTTTGAAAATGTAAGAGGCGTGAAACGCCATTTCCTGCTTTCTCAGGTTCCAGTCTTGAGGATTTTTTTGGAAATCGAAGAGGAGTGAAACGCCATTTCCTGCATTCTCAGCAAGTTTGAGGATGATAATATGTGCTTTATTACATAATTATTGCCCCCCCCCCTTCCGCCGCCCCTGACCATTACATACAGCAACATTAAGCAATTATAACCGTATATTGAAGATTGTGTTGGCTACTACACAAGCTGGCAAAACATTAAGTTGGTTAGCTAACAAGGCCACAATAGACAAGGAATATTTGCATATAGCCACACAAAATGGACCACATATCATAATATCGACTATTTATTGGTGTTTCAGGTTCAGAAAGTTGCAACTTAAGTGTATAGAGCCGGGAATACACCTGTATTTGCCAATTCAGCACTGAATGTATGTATTGATTTGATTTCAAGTGCACTTACGACACCAAAATCATTTTCTAGGTCTGTTATTTTTAGTCACCACTTACAATATTAAACTACATGTAGGACATAATAATAATTCCTACAGCAATTCGTTTCTAGGAATCGGAGACAGTGACCCATCTCCACATATATTGCAGGGCTTAGACTATATAGAAAGCTAGTGTTTTCAAACACAGAATGACAAAAGGGTAGTATTAAAGCAGCTTACAACCAGGCAGACATTAGCAGCAATCACATTATAATCATCATTGATGAATTGGTTGAACATTTATTTATATTAATAACTAGAAAATGTGTTCATCGAACATGGATGCCCCCACCTGCAGCCTTGATAGTAAAAGGGCATTGTTATTACAAAGCTCAGGCTAATCCCAAGACAGACATTGTGGGTAAATATTATTGAAATTGGTGAACGAGTTAAGGAGTTACTGAGAAAACATTAAAAACTTAAACACATTTGCCGTACAAACAAGGTAAACATAAGTCCCCAGTGACCTTGACCTTGGGTGTTCGGGTGTGGGTCGTATGCGAAACAAAGCACCATCCCTAGACAGACATTGTGGGAAATATTATTGAAATTGATGGAGGAGTTAAGGAAATATTGAAAACTTATGCATTGCCTTACGGAAGAACAGACGCATGCACGGATGGATAGACAGTGTAAAACATAATGCCCTCTAATAAATTGGTGGGTGCATAATAAATTTTAAATACATTAATTTTCAGATCAATCACTCCTGATTGTGTGACAGACGCCATTAGCATACCACATCAAATGGCCAAGATGTCCAAATAATTTGAGAATGAGAAATAGGATACTGTGCACTATTCTACTCCTGATGTCACACACGGGCAAGATACAATGTAACTGTTGAAGTATTCATCCTGATGTAAGGCACATCACCCCATCCAGCAGCCATAAGTATATATTTAATCTTGTAGCAAATTCACATTACATTCCGGTATGAACAATATTTAGTATATTAAAGTTAATGATTATTTATTTGCTATGAAAATTTAACCACATCATGAAGACAGGATGAGGATGATGAAATGGGGTTTAATGTCCATTCAGTAGCCAAGGTCATATAAAGTCGAGAGTACACATGTAGTGTGGAGAGAAATTGTAAGTCAGCATTGAATTACGAAGACATGATTTGGTGAGTTATTTGGAAAACTGTATCAATGCATATGAATGTTTAAGCTAATCTAGTGAAGGGTGAATGTTGCAGAGTTATAAAGTACTTAAAAACATTAAATGGAATTTTACATAAATCTTTAAAGCAAATCTCTACATAATTTGATCTTGAAAATGTGGGGACTATGGGTATTGTGCACAATTAATATAGGGATGATAATACACATGCATATCAATTTTCATGTCAACCATAACGGGGTTGCAGAGAGACATAAAGTAAGTAAAATGTGTCACGCAAATGTTTCAAATGAACAGAAGGAAATTCGAAAGATATATACCCCTCGACATACTTTATATACTTTATATACCTGGGGGGGGGGGGGGGGGGGAATAAAAACCAGCTCTGGTGGCAAGGAATGCTAATGCCTTTCAATATTTTGTGCACAGGTCAGCAAAATATATTTATTACCTTCCAATTTACAAAGTACAAGTACAAACTACTTTACAATCAATGGAAAATGCAAATTTGGGCACAATTTGAACGATGAACTGTTGGAAAATGGCACAGGAAATTGCCATAGCCATCTAACGCAGTTGAATACTAGTGTTATACAATAATAGTTGTGTAGTTATGTTACAATGTACAGTATTT
Source organism: Conchocele bisecta (assembly GCA_029237695.1). Lineage (NCBI taxonomy): Eukaryota > Metazoa > Mollusca > Bivalvia > Lucinida > Thyasiridae > Conchocele > Conchocele bisecta. The sequence continues at coordinate 28,255,050 of CM055272.1, forward strand.
ATCTATGTTGTCAATTTCACTGTCATGTTCATAGTTAAATTGGGCAAAAATGTGTGCGGCTTTTCAAAAAGGCCAGAAAATAGGAAAAATAGGAACAAATAGGAATTGCTCCGAAAATAGGAAAACATAGGATACTTGACGGCCTGCTGTACTTATACTCCTGTGGAACAATCAGTTTCCTGATGTAGTCCCCAGTCTCCCCAGACACAACACATCGATTCTCCTTGTCCCAATGTCCCGATTCATACAGTAAATATGGTCACCTACTTCCTATACTCCTGTGGAACAATCAGTTTCCTGATGCAGTCGCCAGTCTCCCCACACACAACACATCGATTCTCCTTGTCCCACTGCTGTCCCGATTCATACAGTAAATATGGTCACCTACTTCCTATACTCCTGTGGAACAATCAGTTTCCTGATGTAGTCCTCAGTCTCCCCACAAACAACACATCGATTCTTCTTGTCTTGCAGATAATAATCCTGGTCCGACGCCGGTCGGTTAGCCGGCTCAAAGTTCAATCTAACTGTCACAGGGTCGTCAGCGATTTTCTCTGTAAATCGACATATCAAGTTTGTTACATGTGGCTGTGATGGGAGAAATGGGGTGACTTTTTGTTATTGATGAAAAATTACTTACATTTAAATATTTTTTAGATTTAATGTGTTTAATAGCCAAAGGTTTGTCGGAAGTAAAACGTGGACGAGACAGTAGTCTATTACAAACGGAATACGTTTTTGCCTGTTGTATGAAAATTTTCCAATTTTTCTTATTTCACAATGAAAGAATATGTTGTGACCACTCTCTTGACCTTGGATATGAAGGCCACATGGGTGTGGTATGTAATTAAAATATGGATGATGATAAGGAAGTATATGAAGTTTGAAGTCAATGCGACAATTACAGATATATTGGGTACCAAAAACTTTAACGCAAATCTTACGGATGCAAATTCCTAAATAATTTGAACTTGACCTTGGACATGAAGGCCGCATGTGTGTGGTCTGGAATGAAAAAATGAATGATGATAAGGAAGTAAGCCTATATGAAGTTTGAGGTCAATCCGACTTACCGTTACATAGATACTGTTCGTTTAAGGCCGGGTCAATAGGTTTAGTAGAAAATCCCAAATATTACCTGTACAAATGGGGGGAAAATCCCAAAATCAGGACTGAATATTTACATTAAAAAGCTATATACATGTACTCAGCCTTGAAATCAGAATAATCCTGATCCGAAGTCAGGTCCTCGCCACACCAGAATCACTTGGCCCCCTCCCAAAAGCAGTAGGATCAGTAATAATTTTAATACTTTTATAATGGGCAATAACCCAATTCAACTCCCAGGTAACAAAAGAGCCAAAGATAAAAACATATATGAGGGCCAAACCAGGCAAATCATGATTCCTCCATTAAATTACGCCATCACATTCGTCCGACCAACCACCCACTACAGAGATAATGGAATTATGAACATTATTTAGCCCTCAAAATACTTCGTATGCAGGGCCGTGCTGCTGTGGAATTATTTTGGCCTGTTTTTTTTCCCCGTCAGCTTCATGCGTTGAACATCCAATAACAACGCAATAATGTATTTAAATGTAAGCATAATCCATGCTCCGACGGTGACTTTAGAATGTAGGAAATGCGATTTTGAGGGTCTAAGTGGAATTTTTCCCGCTAAAAAGGCTGCCGTGGCATTATTTTACACACCGCTACGGGCCTGGTATGCTAGGGGTAAACATGTCTTGGCATTTCATTAGAATTGTCTCCTTGGAGATAATTCTAATGAAATACCAAGATGTGTTTTCATGGAAAATAATAAAAATATTCTATATTTGTGGTATGTTCATTGTTTTCTGTAGCATGATAAAGGTACCACAAATATTGTTTTGCTTTTTGATACTCGCTACTTCTGATTTCAATTGGGTTTTTGGCAATTTTAATTGGGTATTTAAGCAAATACGCAGCTTATCTGGAGCTCTGTTGAGGGCAAACCTGGATTCCAATAAAATGAACCCTTTGTCTATGACAAAACAAAAATACCCGAGTACCTCCGAGTCCCTTTGCGATGTACCATTCCACCTTGCGTATGTCACATGTAGTGAGGGGCGTGCCATCTGGTGCGATCAGCTTACAGTTGTAGTATAGGGGGCGCTTCCTTGTCATGTATGCCTTGTAAGAGTCCTTGTGTTTGCTGGCCTTGTAGCCCGTCTCCATTTCTGAGCCCTGTGTGAATGTATCAAACATACCAGTGTAGATCCAGATCAGCCATAAAGTTTGTTTGTTTGTTTAATGGTGTTAAAAAAAATCAGCCTTTTAGTGCATAAAATGGCCTTTCACAATGTAATAAATGTCATAATACACCAGTGTGATAAATATGCAAATCAGGTCACTACAGAAAACATGTTAAGTGATCAATACAACAGCAACATATGGTGCTATGCTTATGCAAGAAATAAAATCTAACATTTCTGTTGATTTAACATGATGCTTATTAAACCTGTTGACTGATTTCATAAACCGCGTTTTTTATGAAATCAGTAAACTCATTTATAGTCAGGTCTATTACGTTTGAATTTCCAATTTCGTCGGATTTTTTTGGGGATTAGGAAAACTATACATTTTTGAAAACTAGATGGCATAAGCAATCAGAAAACCAATGTTTCCATTTGCACAGGTATCCACATGGCGGCCATCTTGGATTTTTCAAAATGGCCGCCATCCAAAATGGCTTTTGCTCATATCTCAGTTTGCGAGGCTCAAATGGGGGCTATTGTGATGTCTATAATCCTGATTTCAGGGTCATTGAACATGACAAGAGCATTAATTATACTATTGAATGATTTTGAAGTCACAGCCATTTTTTTAGTTCAAAATGGCCGCCAAAATGGCTGCATTTCCACGTCGTTTAAGCACACTGTTCATACTATTGGATGATTCAGAAGTGACAGCCACATTGAATTTCCAAATGGCCAACCAAAAATGGCAAACTAAATTGCTGCAAATTTTCAAAATGGCTGCCAGAAAATTCATATTTGTCCATATCTCTGCTTCTAAATAAGATAGAGCTTTGAACTCAACACCTGAATCTACATTTTTAGGGGCAAGGAATCCAACGAAACCAAAATAAAGTGACTACCTTTGACCCAAATAACAATTTGCTGCATATACTTACTTTTATTGTGAGAACAAAGGTGATTTCCACAGAACTCAATGCCAACTGAAGCTGTAGTCATTTTACATTATATTAAAAGAACTATTAAAACAGGTTTACATTTCAGAGACAGAGATTGATTGATTGATTATTGGTGTTTAACGGCCTATCAACAGCCAGGGTCATGTAAGGCCGGGCCAACAGGATGGATGGCTGCGACGAAGAGCAGGATAGTTTCTACTCGATGCAGATAGTTCATCATGGACTTGAACATCGCATTCTTCGACCTTTGTTCTTCCCATTCTTCAAACGTTTTGATGACTTCAGCAGCAGTCAAAGTTTTGAAGGAGGTTGCTGTGCGCTTGCTTGACGGATTTAGCCTTCGTGACTTTCTCAGCCTCTGAGCAGGCAGCTTCCACTTCCTCAGCAGCAATCACAGTAGCACACTTCAGTTCCGGGTTGTCATCAAAGAACAACTCGAAAACCATCTCATAAAGAGCTGTGGAAGTATATGATGTGTCAAGCAGAGCTCTCTTGTAGTGGGTGACCTTGAGGATTTGTCGTGTTGTTGATGCACCAAACACGTCAGCTTCGATCCATGCATCATCTATCCCCGAGTTCTCAATAGAGGAGCCGAGACCAACGCATGGCAGCCATGATGGCATGCAGCTCACCCAGTCGAGGCACGATCATCTTCTTCAGCTGCGGTCTGGCATCCAAGAGCTGCAACACCTTCTCATACAGGGCCATATCAAATGTAATGATGGTAGGGTGATCTTCTCCTACTGCCAGCCTCCTCAACTGACTTGCTTGCATGAGGACAGTCAGCAGAGTGGACCACTCGTGCGCCACCTCTGGGAGTAGTGGCAAAGCCCCAACCTTTGTCAAGGGACGGCTTTCAGACAGCAGTGAATTGTACCCTGCCCAGCCTGGAATCTTGCTCGAAGATCTTCCTGGTTTCATCCGGGATAACGCATTTGCGACAAACCATCCCAGTTGTGTCAGCTGGTACGATACAGGGATTCCCTTGCTGATGGCGAACTGCTCTGTCCTCTTGGCATGATGTGGCTTTGGCTTGTCACAGTGAAGGATGTCTACATGGTATGGGGTGACTGTCAGGTTCTTGGCTTCACCTATGGCCAGGGCTCTGCGATCGGTTCTCCAGAAGGGGCGTCCTTTTGATACACGGCAATGATCGTTCCGTGTGTGGTTCCTTTCCCATCTGGAGTGTCTTTGGCAAAGTCTGTGTTATCTGCAGCAAAGAACAGCCTCCTCTCTTCAGAAACGGTGGAACATAGAGACCCTGGAATCCTCTGGTGTTCTCTACAACAGCATTCGCAAGAGCAGTCTCCATGAGAAGAACACGTCCATGTGAAACACAATGACCCTGAGCATTGAGAAGATCCATCAGCTTCTTGTTGCGTGTGTCATGGTGAACAGTTAGTGCCAGTCCCAGGACCTGTGGATTTTCCCTTGCGTGGGGCGACCTAAATGCTACTGATTCACTGATTGGCTTATAGTTGACCTGTCTTCTAGATTTGAATCCATACATGATGTTCTGGCTCACAGTGAGTGCTACTCGGTCAACAACACTGGTCCTGTTTTCCGTTTCCAGCTTCTCAGCAGGTCCAACCATTATCCAGCGGATAAGGGTGTACAGTTCGGCTGAAACATCATGAATGTCGCTCGATACCCGTATGGTATTTGTTTCCGGATCTGGCTTCTCGAAGGTTGCAATGCTCCTCCTGATCACCTGTGCTGCTTTGTAGATTGTCTTCATGTTTTTCTCATCGTCATCAGCTGTCATTGCATCGTGAACCATCTCTTCGGCACATGCTTCTGGAGAGTAGATTACTGCTGACTTCCTGCGGTCTTTTTGTCGAATAGATTTCAGATGTGGCAAATCTGTGAGAATCCTTTCTTTCAGCCACTTCCTGTTGAATGCAGGTACATGGTTTTTCCAAGGTTTCTGAACCAAGCATGTTGACATAGTTGTTTCAATGTCATCCATGGAGAGGTGTGCTTGGTTTTCTGTCTCCACATCAATAAGGTTGACCAGCTCAAGCAGGCATGCCCTCTGCAGTACGATTCCTTGACTTGTACCCCTGCCGGCACTAGGTTCTCTGAGAACATGGAAGACATGTGTTCTCCAACAGTCTTTGTGGTATCGCACATCAATTGCATGTGCATCTTCCTCTGAGATGCTGGTGCTCAGCCTTGTTTTCAGTGCAGGATTTCGGGACCTTTCCACAGCGTTCTTTAGAGTCTTACCAGCATTCTCACTCCTGACCTTGAAGAGCTGTTCGCCATTGTCTGCTTGGCAGAAGAAGCAAAGCTGCTTGTCTAATGGAGTCGTTCGGGACCTTGTGAATGGTGGGGAAGAATCTGATGTTGAGCAGCCTGGCTCAGCAAGCTCGGTGCTTCCTCTCTTCTGTCCACGCTTCTTGGCAGTGTAGTGGCCTGTACATATTGCATGAGTATGGCGGTCTCTTGCACGTTGTATTTGGTCCTTGTTGGTGGCATTCGAGTGACAAGGGCGATGCCAGACAGCACCATGTGCGTGCAGTGTATGCGGTGTGGAGTTCTGCAATCGTCTTTGACGTTAACAAAGTGTCCATCACTCAGGTTGGCCCTCTCTTCAACAATCTCCAGTACGTGCTCATATGAGGTTATTATGGGATTCTGGACCAGGGTTCCCTTCTTGGCATCATCTGACTGACAGAGGATGCACTGCTTCCAGTCAATGGACTCCTGGGATTGACTTGATCGTCTGCTGCCACCCTGAGGCACTTGGGATTTGTCACTCATCATTCAAGCCTGCAAAGACAGAGAAAAAAACACCACGTCATCAATTGCAGTCATGAAATGAATTACATGAATAACATGTGCATCCAATACATAGAGGATCTGAAACGAGTTTCCATTTCATATGAGATTTATGTAACGAGTTGGCACAGTTAGGTACCGAGGCTCGCCGAGGTATCTAACTGTGCCAACGAGACTGTCCACTACATTTTACTCCTCTTTTCCTCCAAGCATCCATATTAATCAATGTTAATAATGCAGCTGTATTGAGAAAATTCAAGCAATGGAACAGAGCAAGTACAGAAAAACAAACAAAGCGGTGCCAAAAAGTTTTTTCTAGTCAAAGATAGCCCATTTAGTTTGGTACCATTGGACTCCTCGCCCCTGAATATGATTTTAGTTTTAGGCGTTAACATTAACGCTTATCTAACTTACTCAACATCTGGCATTGATGATCGATTGTAGGCGTGCTGGTCCATGATTTTGATAGATCTGGGCACTGTCATCACATTCGTTCTGGTATCGGAATTTGAATATACAACCGTGAGACATCACCAACACGTCCGACAGTCATCTGAAACACGATTTGTGTATACATTTATACAAAATATTGAGACATTTTGTCTGCCAATTCATTAATTTAATGGCTGACTAATCGGTTGATGTATGATTTGACTGATTAATTGTGGTTGACAATAATCGTAGAGACAAATGGATTGCGCGCGGATCAATCCGAGCAAATTATGCCACCATGCGTCCAAGACTAGAACATTATAGTGTGTACAAATACCAGTATATAAACGTATTAATGGTCAATGAGGTTTTCCCAAAATTATTGTTTCTGCATCAGAACACCCCCCCCCCCCACCTCCCACACAAAAAATGGGCCTGAAAATGGCTAAGACAACATCCAAAAAAAAAATTCGCGAGGGGAGGTCCCCTAACAGAGCAAAATAGTTTTTTCTCTGCAACAATCATACCCCAACTTGGCCCAGATAGACAACTCGTGCACGGAAATAGGGATCACACGGATTTGGGTTCGTGTATCATGGAAATGGCCACTGAGAGGGGTCTCATTTAAGTTTTCTCATGGTAATGGGTAAAACAAAGCAACGTGTACAACATGGTCAAGCTATGTGTGAATAATTATTTAACTTACTCAACATCTGTCATTGGTAACTTTAAAATTTTCCCAGGAAAAATACTTTGTCATGTTGTTGTTGTTGTAGGTCCCACAGATTCCTCCGCTTACTTTTCGGCACCACCATTCCGGAGGGGGAAAAACGCGATATAAAACAGAAAAAAATGCCAATAAAGTATTGGACTACCGTGCTATGGACATTTACGACTGTAAACCGGCGTGAATCCGACCCTGGGTCGACAACCCCCAGGATGAGTGCCTGAACAGACTTTGTATTGTGCCCGTTTGGACGCCATTTTGAAAATCAAAATGACTGTCACCTTTTAATCATCCAATATCATCATTAATGTTCTTATCATTGACCATGAAAATATGGTATAGACAAAAGCATTGAAGCTTTACAAACCTCGCAATGCGATATATATTTAAGCAAAAAAATAAAACACGACTAAATTGCGGCAATTTATGTTGGCCATTTTGGTTGGCCATTTGGAAATTCAATTTGGCTGTCACTTCTGAATCATCCAATAGTATGAACAGTGTGCTTATCATGTCCACTGGCACTAAAAACATAGGTATAAACCCCAAAATTAGGGCGTTACACGTCTCAAAAACCAAGATATCAGCAAAAACGACGTGGAAATGCAGCCATTTTGGCGGCCATTTTGAACTAAAAAATGGCTGTGACTTCAAAATCATTCAATAGTATAATTAATGCTCTTGTCATGTTCAATGACCCTGAAATCAGGATTATAGACATCACAATAGCCCCCATTTGAGCCTCGCAAACTGAGATATGAGCAAAAGCCATTTTGGATGGCGGCCATTTTGAAAAATCCAAGATGGCCGCCATGTGGATACCTGTGCAAATGGAAACATTGGTTTTCTGATTGGTTATGCCATCTAGTTTTCAAAAATGCATAGTTTTCCAAATCCCCAAAAAAATCCGACGAAAATACACAACAGAACTGACTATTAATAAAGATCGTATTAAATCATCACTCATGCAAGATCCTCTATTTATCCCGTCAACAGTGCGTATGTGCCGTGAAACATTTTTGATATCATGTCAATACAACCTAATCACTGCGTATGAATATGTGCGGTTGTCATACTAGTTGATTCTCCGATTTTGAGGATGTGGCTGGGGTTATTTTTTGCATTTTAAAGCTATTTATAGTGTTGACGGGATAAATAGAATAGTAGGTTAGTGCCGTGAATGGGAAAAAATATCAGGCGTGGCATGGAAACGTGACATGACACGTGGCACAGAGCCTCGCCCATCCCGTTTCCTAAGCCTTGACAGATATTTTTTACCATTCACGGCACTAACCTACTATTCTCTATACATATACCTCCATACTGCTCTGTCCAGCCTCACCATCCATCCTTGACGATGTTGTCTTTGGTTTCTTGAACGCGACATCGACGATACCCTGACAGAGGGATCTGGCAGTCTGCCAGAATGAAGCCTCATCTGTGCTCACTGTGTTCCCATAGTAACAGTGTTGCCGGGTAATGCCATATATTTTCACAGCAACCAGCTGCATGAGAATGTCTACAGCGATTAATGCGTCATCAGCCGCATAGTTAATCTGAAAGGGATTAGAGAATACCAGGTTAGTTTGTTTATTTATTGGTGTTTAACGGCCTATCAACAGCTAGGGTCATTTAAGGCTTAGATCCCGTATCTAATTTGACCTGGTGCCAGGTCCATACCACACCAAAGTCACTTGGCCCATTCCCCTAAAATTAATAGGATTACGAATAATCATAATACTCACATAAGGGGTATAACCAGATTCAACTGTCACATACACAAATATTGAATACTCACTTATTGAAGTCCAGTGCTCTAATCTCTAAGTTCTAATAATTTCTCATCAGGAGTATATATTGTCACCACATTTTAAAACCATCTCTTCAAGACGGTTCAAATGAGTGGTTACAACATATACTTTTGGTGATAAATAAGAAATATTGAAAGTGAATGGGTTTACCACATCCGGTTTAGCCAAGGTCCGGTCGGGACGGGACCTCGGTTTCAAGTCTCGTCCGATGGACCCGAGAGATAGAACACTTAAATTATTTTTCACGCGCTGGGTGGGGATTGAACTCGCAACCTCTCGTATTGAAGTCCAGTGCTCTAACCGCTCGGCCACAACCCAAGCCTAAGGCTAGGACACACTGTTTAAACTAGTGAACCAAGATTTTGTTACTGGTACTAAGAAATAAGACATATATAAAGAAATTCTGTGGAATTACATGTCTGCCCAGTCAAGGCCTGTCCAGGTTATCAAAACTCCTAATAAATGCATATCATAAATATGGAGGCAATAATATACAATTATTGTCTTTTTGAGGAGGTGTACATGAGATTTACGGACCTGAGAAAAGTGATGTTCACGACGTCGAAGGCGGAAGTGAACATCACTTTTCGAAGGTCCGTAAATCTCATGTACACCGACTCAAAAGACTATAATTGTGTTATTATATGACCCATACCACGAATATTCATAAAATCAGGAATACCGAGTCACTGACAGTGTAAACACCAATATCAACTAGATTTGTCAGTAAGCGGGGCTTACGGAATACCCCCCCCCCCCCCCCCCCCCCCCCCCCACCCCCCCCCCCCCCCCCCCCCCCCCGCGTCAGCCTGACCTAGAATGAATTCCAGCTCGCATACTATCATTTTCAGATAAAAGACTATGTCAGCACATATGGAGAGTGCGATGGTGGTTCCAGTTGAAAAAAGCAAACTAGACATTCTAAGTCCGTGACCTTGACTCCTGGCATAAATGAGGGTCGTAGGTTTGTTGCAGAATGATGTATGAGTGTCAGAGAAGGGCCGGGTAAAATATCACTGCATTCCGCAAAGGAAAGAGAAGTTATAAGGAAATTTACATTTGTTAAGTTTTAGTTTTTTTCTAAGTTTATAAGTCCGTGACCTTGAGCCCTGGCAAAAAATGGGGGTCGTAGGTTTGTTGCAGAATGATGTATGAGTGTCAGAGAAGGGGTGGGTAAAATATGAAAGATTTCCGCAAGGGAAAGAGAAGAATTAAAAGGAAATTTACAATTGTTAAGTTTTCGTTTTTTTCTAAGTTTCTAAGTCCGTGACCTTGACCCCTGGCATAAATGGTGGTTATAGGTTTGTTGCAGAATGATGTATGAGTGTCAGAGAAGGGGCAGGTAAAATATGAAAGATTTCCGCAAAGGGAAAGAGAAGTTAAAAGGAAATTTACAATTGTTAAGTTTTGTGACGGACGGAAACACGGAAACACGGACGGACAAGCTGACTCCAGTATACCCCCCCACAACTTCGTTGCGGTTCCCAAACAAGAGAAAAAAATATTTAAATATACCTATGTTCATTTACATATCATAATAAAAGTATGTACTACATAATTTATGAAGGTGATAGGTGGTAAGGTATTTAGTTATTTACATAAGCCCAAAAACTGAACTACAGTACAGCCACCGCGAAACCCGCACATTTTTTGCTTTGCGGAGTTTTTCGCCAGCGCGGAATTTCCTACCTATTGTGGCAAATCGCTGGTTTGCCGCGAAATGCCGCAAAGCGTCGCAAAGTTCTCGCGGTATTGCCACAATTGTTAAAATAAATTGCCGCAATCGTGACCCAAGTCAATTGCGGCAAAACGCGGCGAAATCATAAAACGGATCACCAGCACATTTGCCACAATTTGCCACAATTTGCGGCGTTTTGATGGACAGAAAATGCGGCGTTTTGCGATGTTTTGCCTGAATATGCCTGTTTGATATCTACATCCTACATGATCAATATTCTGAATATGCCTGTTTGATATCTACATCTTACATGATCAATATCGGTATGGCCATGGATGTTCGAACATGATTTATTGACAGATATACCAAATCGATCCATGCGAAATGCATGTCTACAAGGGTAAAACTGACTTCATTCAATCAAACAATGTACACATTTTCAGAGTGAATTGCCGAGTTTTTCCGCATTTTACCGTGTCCATTTTGCCGCAAAATGCGGCGATAAAGGTGCGATAACATGTACATGTAATGTACACATGTAATGTACATTGTACGTTGTACACGCTGGGAAGTTTTGCCGAGGATCGCCGCGAAACGACCGCGTAAAATTTGCGGAGTTTTGCGTTATGCCGCAAACGGCCACGGGACGTTTTGCGAGAGATTGCGGCAATATTCCGCGCTAAAGCTAAATTGGTTGCCGCAATTACAAAACATGTGCGGGTTTCGCGGTGGCTGTACTGTAATGTTGACATCACAGAAAAGCAGAACCTATAGTCGTTCAAGCTACTGAAGCGAGACAAAAACAACACACAGAACAAGAAATCAATAACACTTGATCTTGAGCAGAGGTGACATTGGTGCACAGGGCTACCAAAGTAAGTCCATAAGTTCAAGACAATACTCATTGTAAAGATTCATTTTTCTGTGGGTTTAAGTGGGTGAAAGTAGATGTCGCGATATATACTTCTGAGCGCACAGAAGGTAAATATTTAGGATTTTCCGCAAATATAATGGCGTATCCTCAGCATGAAAAGGGTTAACAGACAGACAGGGTGGCAACTATACATGAATGTACATGTACAAGTTGTTCAAGGTACATAAAACTTTGCAAATATTGAGTTCTTAGCACAGCTCAGCCTCAACCAATCAAATTGCATGATTTTGAGCATGAGAACCTGCTGAGAAAGTCAAATCACCTGGTCATCAGACAATGTGTCCGCCTCCCAGTCTCCACACCGTATGTGTATGTCCTTCACCATGGCAACACCCAGAATGCCCGAGGCCAAGCCCTGTAATCCCTGACTCGGGCTGAAGTCACAATAAAAATAGGCTCTGGAGTGATTACTATCCCTTCGCCAATGGGCAAGAGGGGATATAGCGTTAGTCCATGTACCTAAGTACCTTTCAATTTTCAATAACTCATGAACCGCTTCACCGATTTTGATAATATTTGGCCACAATGTGTGGCTAGGGATGGTGCTTTGTTTTGCATATAACCCCCGTCCGACCGCCCAAGATCAAGGTCACTGAGGACGTATGTTCACCTTGTTTGTAAGGCAAAAATGTTAGTTTTTTTCTTCTTTTTTTTATTATCAAGGCTGCCTGTACGACCCATGTTCGACCGCCCAAGGTCAATGTCACTGTTTTTTGTTGGTTTGTTTTTTATTATTATTATCAAGGCTGCCAACGAGGGGATAAGCTTCGTTTAATGATGCCATTTTTTGTTTAATATGGTATTAAGTATAAGTTATTGTTCACATATTGGATATTTAAGGAATTAAATGCAGGGGAGCTTCAAAGTTTCCATGACAAATAACAATTTTTTACGGTTTTTCGGACAGAATAAAGATTTTAAAGATTTTTCTGATAAACAAAAAGTTTTAAAGGAAGTCAACAAAAATGGAAAATTATTACTAATTTTAGTTTTTATTATTCATACTCACCTGAATGGTTGCAAACTATTAGGTTGCTATGAAATCGTCCTAATAATAAAAATCTGCCTACTCTAATCACTCAATTAGCCCACCATAGACCATTCCGCTCTATACACAGCCATTTGGCTCTTCCGCTATTTAAACACCTTCTATTATTGTTATACAGCTTCAAAATACTAATTTTCAAAAGGAAATCAAACTGCTAGTAGAATAGCAGCACGAAGAAACTGAAGTAGGGAGAAGATGAAACCATCAAGCGGGGAACGGGAGGAGGGTCTACCTTACCATTCAGGTGAGTATGAATAATAAAAACTAAAATTAGTAATAATTTTCCATTTTTATGTCTTCAAACTAACCTGAATGGTTGCAAGAATTCGTAGTGATGGTGGGAGGTATTCTCACTACTCATACTCGACCGGAATGGTAAGGCAGATTAAAAACCCTCGAAACAGACAAATATAAATATATATGGCCTAGGTATCACTTAGTTGTTACATATAATGTAAAAACATAGACTCACCAAAGAAGCATCGGAGCGCCCAATATGGCCCCCCCTTCTCAAACGAAAGTAGGTGAAGAGTGGATGAAGAACGATCCCACCACGCTAGTCATGAGGACTGACTCGTAGAACCGATCTGTACCCTAGTGAAGCACGACGGAGGCTGCTCAGTGAACGCAGATCCTGACCGAAGGAAACCTCGACGAAGATGTTGCCTGGCACCTCACATGCAACAGACTCAACCGAGATAAATACCAAGTCTGAACATTGTCTCATGACGATACATAACTCGTCCATATCGAGAACACATTATACAAACGTCCCTAAGCACTAAGGTCATCCTAACAAGTAAGTGCTTAGGCGTAAAAACTGGCCATAAGTTAGACCAAAACCATAACCATATAAACTGCTGTAAGTTAGACAAAGAGAGCAGAAACCAAAAAATGACTAACTAAAGGTAAAACTAACCTTTTGTAACACCCCTGCAACAAACTGGTTAGGTTGCCTTGCTCTTATCCAAAAATGTACACACCAAAAACTAATGACCAGTGTGATGAACAGTATAAACCATTCATAACCACAGACACCCATTCATGAAGAAAAGCAAGTGAAGCTCATCTAGCGATGAGCCACACTTCCCAACCCCCATACTCCACTGGAACAGTAATGACAAACCGAATGATCGGGTTATCAGAAAGAGATCCAGCAGAGCGCAAACAGGTAGATCCAAAAAGTGTCTAAATGCGATGCTACCGATAGACTAACCCACGACTTCACCTGCTGCCACTAACGGACCCAGTTGAAGCACATCACCCGCCTGCTCAGATAGCGATCTTAGATAAAACTTGGAAAAAGTATTATAATTTTTCCAAGTTGCCGCTCGCATGACCTTCCTGACGGAAATGCCCGAACGAAAAGCCCAAGAAGTAGAGACTGCTCGCACCTCGTGTGGCTTGGGCCTAAATTTCACGGCCGCAGAACCACTTACTGAAGTATAAGCAGGGCTGTACAAATTGATTTTTTAGGCACTTGTCCCGGACAAGTGACTTGACAAAAGTGACTTGCCGGACTTGTACCGGAAAATATAATTTTCAGGGCAAGTAATTTTGAAAAAGTGACTTGTCCTCGAAAGGTTTCTTATACGAAACTGTCCCAAAACAAAAACTAGTATCATAGTTGTTAAATATAATACAATTGAGCACTTGGCACATATACATATTATATTAAATATCTATAATAATAAACATTGTATAGTACATATTTATTATTGTGGTATTTTGTCACTGTGCCACCGCGGACATAACGTTGCGACAAGTGCATACTCAAAACACATTTATCGACAAAAATAAAACATAAAAATCGTTTCCTAAAATTAAGAGAATCGTCTCGCGTTTTCGCGATCTCGCCTTTCGCTTTTGAAATATTCGGATTAGTTTTGCTCATGCATCATGTGCATGTGCGGCGTGTTTGTAAAACGCGAGATTGAATATGATAGAATTTCGTCTCCAAAGCTCGAAAACGCGAGGTTGCCACATGTCCCTAATAGGACACGTAAACATTGTCTTAGGAGACGATTCTCATGTGCTACAAAAACATTTTTACGTTTTTATTAAGAAATAGAACACATGTGGACAAACATCTATATTTCTTGACAACAAAAACATAATTTGACAAAAAATGATACTCGTCTTAGGAGACGATTCTAATGTGCTGCCAATACACGTTTATTGAGCAAAAAAATACATATTTCGATACGTGTTATTGGTTAGGCTACTGCATCGCATCGTCGACCTATACACAAGATCGTGAAAACGCGAGACCAAATCGCGAGGCGAAAACGTGAGATTCTATTGTATTCATTCTCTCGCGTTTTCGCCTGGTATCTCGCGTTTTCGAGACAGCGATGTCGCGTTTTCGCCTCGGCCTTTTCACAATGTCGCCTTCCGCTTTTGGAAATACGTTTGTTCAAGTCATTATGCAGGCCCGTAGCCTGGGGGGGGGGGGGGGGTCGGAGCGGTCGGAATGCATGCGTGTTGAAATTGAGTTTTGCGCATACATTACATGTACGTACGTACGTAGAATGCAATTCGAACTAGCATGCTTTATATGCATGTACGTACATGTAGAACGCAAAACCAACACGCATGCTGTCTACACATGCATGGGCAAATCGTATTTCCAAAAGCGGAAGGCGAGATCGAGATCGCAAAAACGCGAGATTGTCACAAAAAAGAAATATGGCCGTACCCACCCATCCCCAATTAGCACATTTGCGACATATCATTTTCGGTCTAGCTGCACACCTGATGGTGTTTACAATCGTCAGTTGCTAATTCAGTTTCACGTGCAAAGTGTGACCGACCTTTAGAATTCTGTGGAATCAAACATACCAAAACCACGCTATGTAGTCGCTCACGTCATCGCATAACCGATGAATTGATAATTACGCATTAGCTTGTGGAATTTCACATTTGTTTGATTTTTTGATAAAACCAAGATTTGGCAGCACATGAGAATCGTTTCCTAAGATGATTCTCAAATGTTGTCAAAATATGTTTTTGTAAAGAAATATCAATGTATTCGGGTTTTCTTTTCACATTTGTCCGATGTCTTAATAAAACATGTTTTGGCAACACATGCGAATTGTCTCCTTAGACGATTCTAATATTTTGTAAAAAGAATTGTCACATTTGTTTGATTTCTTAGACCGTACAAATAATTGACAAATTCAGAAATCCACAACTTAATTTGTGTTTATCGAGTCGGGTTTCATATGATGGCGAGGAAATACGATCGATTACACACCGTGAAAATCTTGTTGGAACGTAAATGTCAATTGTCACGTAGGCCATTTCAGCTTACCGCGCGTTATGTCAGCTGTTATTCTAAGTACGTATGGTCGCTCGTTAGGAGCATTTCTTTCCTTCGTTTATAAGGTATGGGTTGTGATCTAGGGCTTAGAACATCGACTTCCAATCTGGAGGTTGTGGTTTCAAACATCGCCTTGGGAATCAAACATACCTTCATAGTATGTCCATCCCATTCAAGTGGAGGAACATACATTTATTTCTCTAAAGTTAGGTCTCTTGGCCTGTCGACGCAGTGAGACGAAAACGTTAACATACATAAAATAAATCAATAACCATCGATCACCGCAGAATATTTTCGCTAAAAAGCTAATTACTTTCAAAAATTTACGATTAAAGTTAATATAATCAGGGTCGCTGTAGATTGCTATATCACTTTATTGCGATACACAGGTACTGTGTAACACATTAGCTGCGAATCGCCAGGACGCCCGCAGCGTTATCGATCGATAAAGTGGTCAGTTTTGGGATTAAGTTTATGACAGTCCGGTTCCAAAAAACGGGCTTGTGGCGGGACGTTCTAACAGGAAATAGTGACTTGCCCGGGACTAAATTCCAGCATAGAGGCACTTGCCCGAGATTAAAACCGACTTGTCCCGGACGTCGGGCGTGCCAATTTGTACAGCCCTGATAAGCTCTAGTAATGGCTCTACCTATCCAACGGGAGATAGTAGATTTCGATACCTCCCGCTGGCCTAAAGTCGGAATAAAGAAACGCTTACGGTTGGACCGAATGTTCTTAGTCTTCCGTACGCAGGGTTGGCCGGGAAATACCGGGGGCGGGAATTCCCGGCGGGAAATACCGGTATTTCCCGTCCCGGGAAATACTCCCCAAAGTGGGAAATACCGGGAAATACCGGGAAATATGATTTTTTATGTTATTATTATTTGATAATTAAAGTTATTTAAATTAAGTTTTAAGCTCAGTAATAGTTAATTAAACAATCAACAACTTAATAATTAGATATAGGGGTTAATTACAATGTATAGATCTGTTTCATTCCCAACTAGGGGTACTCATCAGGTGGAATATTTGGCAACCATGACATTTATATTTTGGTTGTATTATTTTTTTGTAAATTACTTCTTCATTTTTTGGGAAGCATCTGAGTGTCTGCTAGATACAATTCACAAGGATAATGTCATCATGATCAGACTATGTTTAGACAACAGGCTGTTTATTGTCAACCTTCTCCCACACTAATATTCGGTATCAAGAAATGAGAATAAATGATCTTGGCATGCATGATGTGTATACCCATAGTCTCTTACAAGTCTTATATGACTGACAATGTACTGTTGTTTTATGCTTTGCATTTGTATTACTTATTTGCATTGTTATTATGACATTTATTTAACGTGAAGACTGGGCCACGATGGTACGTATGAGATACAGTACCTAAAATCGTTAAAATTAGCCAAAAGCCTACTAATGTCTACTTATTTGCATGTACATTGATGAGACTTTAATATACTTTAATAAACCATACCAGACTATGACAACAGGCTGTTAATTGTCAGCCTTCTCTCACACCTTTTGTGTCATACTGTATAATAAGAATCCAGGTGGTCTGTATATGGTCATGTCAAGTTGTAAAACAATTACACTTACACTGTACATGGATTATCCCTGTTATCAACAGGAATTTTCTCAAAATTCCAAAAGCAGCTTTTATTAGTGGCAGGTTACTATAGTAATGAGGGGTGTTCTCATATACAATAAAATAGACAGTTGGCAAATACTACAAATACTTGTATATAGGGAAGAAAATTGTCAAGAAAATAATTGTTTTTTTTCTCTAAATAAACTTATTATTTTTTTTTTTATTGCAGAATGTTTTACCTGTAGGCTTATCAGTCTACACAAAACGAGACGGAGGGAGGCCCGGAACCACAACAGGTTCGAGATCATGTGAGGAGGGATTGTGTGTCTTAGGAAGGAAACCCGGTTCATATGAAAAAGAAACGGAGTTCTTTCCCACAGACATATGCTGATCAACATCCAGAAAGCATGTAACTCACCTCTACGCTTTGCAGTAGCGAAGGCCAGAAGAAAAGCGGTTTTAATGGAACAATTCAACAAAGTGGCTGAAGCCATAGGTTCATATGGGCTCTTGGATAATGACCACAAAACACAAGACAAATTCCACCTTGAACGAGACACAAAACGCGCCCTAGCAAAATGTGTGATCATGGCCGACAATTTGATGTCAGTGCCCAAAAACCTCGCTGCGCCATCAGAAAACCGAAGTACACTGGACAACGCCGCTCTATACCCCCGGATGGCCGACACAGATAAATTCTTAGTATGAAAAAGAAACAAAAGAAACTCACCTATCTCACCTATAGTGGGATTGAGTGGATCGACCGACTGTTGATGGCCCCAATCCACCCAGGCTCTCCACTTAGCGTCATACAGCTTTGTGGTGGATGGACGTTGAGACTGAGCGATAACGTTGGCAGCGTCCTCTGAAAAACCATCGCGTCTGACGGCCTGCCTGATAACCGCCACGCGTGAAGGTTTAGCATCCGCACATTGGAGTGAAGGGTCTTCTTCCCTGCATGCTGAGACAGAAGATCCTGGCTGACCGGAAGGACTACGGGGTGTTCTGTCAGCAGTACCAAAAGCATGACATACCAGCTCCTGGTCGGCCAACACGGGGCTACCAGCGTGATCAGTGACTGATCGTCGCGAATCTTCCTTAAGACTCGGGGCAACATCACGAACGGTGGAAATGCGTACCCGTCCAGATTGGTCCACGACAAGGACATTGCGTCCACCGCCAATGCCCGATGGTCGGGCACCGGAGACACAAACAGAGGCAACCGGTTGTTGAACCTTGTCGCAAACAGATCCACGAATGGACCTCCCCATCTGGACAAAATCGCACTGGACACCGACGGATGCAGAGCCCATTCCGTCAGAACGGGAGAGGACTGCCGGGACAGATAGTCCGCTAACACATTCCTGTGTCCCACTATGTGCCGGGCTCGCAAGGAGATGTGTCTGACGTGACACCACAACAGCATCTCCCGCGTCAACAGACACAGTCAGATTGAATGTGTCCCACCTTGCCTGTTGATGTAAGCCACCACTGTCGTGTTGTCGGTAGAAACCAGCACCACCTGTCCGTGCAGACCGGATTCCGCAGCAGTCAATCCTCGGAATACTGCCAAAAGCTCTAACATGTTGATGTGTTCTCGAGCTTCCCGCACCGACCACTGGCCCGAAAAACACTGACCTAGGGGTTCCAGATGAGCCCCCCCCCCAACCTGTGCCCGACGCGTCTGTGGACAGAAAATGAGTCGGAGGAGGTAACACCATGGGCACTCCCTGTAGGAACCTGTCCTCCACTGCCCACCATCTCAGATGACGTTTGAAGACGGTGACCAGAGGCAAAGACCGATCCAACGGATCGCGGTGAGGCCTCCACAGCCCGAGTAAGTAAAACTGGAGAGGACGCAGATGTAACCTTCCCAGCAGTACCCACTCCGCAGCTGCCCCCAGAATGCCCAGGAGTGACAGAAAGTGCCGAGCCGACATAGATACCATGTCCAAAACCTGGAAAACTTTGGTCAAAATGCCTCGCACCCTGTCCAACGGAACCCTGATGATGACTGATCTGGTCAAGAAGTTCATTCCCACATAAGAGAAATCCTGTGTGGGAACCAACTCCGACTTCTTAGAGATGGGAATGAGACCCTAGACGAAAAACTAAGCCCCAAACCACCTCCAGATTCCGTTTGAGCGAATGAACGCACTGATGGTGGATCAACCAGTCGTCCAGATACTGGAGCAGAGAGACCCCCAGTCGCCTGGTCTCCGCTGCCACAGTTTCCATGAGAATCGTAAAGACACGAGGAGCCGTCGTCAGACCGAACGGTAACACTCGGAATTGAAAAACCCGATTCTCGGAAACGAACCTGAGAAACTTCCGAGAGCACCTGCGGATGGGCACGTGGAAGTACGCGTCTAGCAGATCTATGGAAACGGCCCAGTCTCCCGGACAAATGGCGCTCCGGATAGACTGAGACGTCTCCATCTTTAAATGTTCCGACAGAACAAACTCGTTCAGAATGGATAAATCCAGGATAGGGCGTAGTTTGCCGTTCATCTTCGGAACTACAAAAAGGCGACTAGAACCCCGGAGAAGATACGTCCTGAACCACCTCTATCGCTCTCTTCTCCAGAAGAGAAGCTACCTCTCTGGAGAGGGCCTCCCTCTTGACCAAATCCCTGTAGGGATTCCATAAGGGCGGACCCCTTCGCAAGGGGGGGGGACCGTACGAAAACGGGATGGCGTAACCCTGGTGGATTACCTCCCGTACCCAATTGGATCGCGTTATCTCCTCCCACTGGAGAGGAAATAACGAGATCCTGCCTCCTACAGAAGCGGAGACAACTGACATGGGTGGTCCTCCCCAAACGAAATCGGCCCCTAGTTGGCCTATCTGGTCTTCTCCGAGGCTGGCGGCCGGAGAAGATTGGAACCACCCCTCCCTCGACCCCGAACGGACACAACACTCCTGGAAAATGACCCCACAGGAGGTTGGAAATACGGAGCCGCCGGAGGAACCCTCGGAAACCGTCACTTTCGGTGCAGACCCACGGTTCAAAGAACGAGAAGGCACCGTGTTCTTAAAACCCACTTCGCCTGAGAAGACCCACGCCCCCTGAAGTAGCATGCCTCTTGCGAGAGCCACCCTGGTTGGAACGTGACCAACTCCTGGCCCATCAAAAAGGAAAAACAACCGTTCCCTGACAGAAAAATCGTCCTTGGCTGCACGTTCACACCTGCCCCGAACAAGGAATCAGAGGTGATAGGAGCTGAGCGGAGCAAATACTCTGGCAGGACCAGTCAACACAGAGGAGCCGGATAGCACAGCGTCCCTCCTGGACAAAAGCATGTCTGTAGAAGCCGTCAAAGACGTGCTAAGAATATGCTTGGAGGCACGGGCCGCCGACTGAAGTACCGCGTCCAGAGACGAAGAATCATCTTGATTCATAGCCTCCTTAGCAGCCCCCAAACATAAATCAATATGTGAAGCCATAGCCACATTTGACCGAAGTTTAGAGTCAGCGACTCCCACTGCATTTAGCAAAATGCAAGCCGGGACCCAGAACCGACGAAATACCAATTGCCGATGCGTCCTTTATCAAGAAAAGGAGGTCTCAACGGCCACGCCGTATTGTGCGGCGTGTAGAATTTAGACCCCAGTTTGACATTCAACCTTTTAGGCACTCGGGAACCCGCAGTGGCCAAATCCTTCCCAAAAGCATCCTCAATCTCCTTAGTCAGAAGCGCTACTGTAGGAGAAAAAGGGAGCCTCGGCAACTCCTTCGTCTCCACCACCGAATCAGCCTCATACAACGCATGAACCCGAGGTGGTGGTGGAGGCAGAGGCGGACACACATCTGCAGGCAGCAGAGTGTAAACCGCATTCAGAGCATCCAAGAAGGAGAGAGGAAGCGAATCAAACTCACCCTCCACCTAAGAGTCCTGAACACAGCTAACCTCCCCTGGCGAGACAGTTAGAACCCCGGGAACCGACCCATCCAGAACACAACCCTGCCCAGGTAAATCCTTCCCTATCGAAGTGGCCTGCCCAACAGGCACCGACTGACAGTCCTCTACCACGATACGTGGAAGATCATACCGAGGCGGATCCACCGGTAGAGCCACAGGCTGTGGAGGAGCCGACAAACCCACTAAGTTTTGGGACTTAGACAGAGCCCCCAAAACCTTAGCCATCTGATCCAACAAACTCGTACTACATGTAGTAGATCTATACGAATGTCTCCTCCGACGAACAGGAGAACGAGGTCTAGAAGAAACGGAACCAAACCCCGAAAAGGACCTCGAAGAAGAGGAAGAACAAGACCTAGAACCCGAACAAGAGCTAGAACGATCCCGACCCCTACGACGAGATCGACTCCTTGACATCCGAGAACACGTGGAACGATGACCACCTGAAGACACAGAACGTCTTCCCACCGGAAGAAGCTGGCTGTCCAGAGAAGAAGGAACCAGAAGAATCTGGTGCCCAGTTCCTGGTGGTTGCCCGGTGCCCGGAGGTTGCCCGGTGCCCGGATGTCCGGTGCCTGGTGGCAACCCGGTGCCCGGTAGATGCCCGGTGCCCGGTGTCATCCCGGTGCCCGGTGACTGCCCGGTCGATGACCGATGCCCGGTGCCCGGTGCCCGGTGACCGGTGCCCGGTGCCCAGTGACCGGTGACCAGTGCCTGACCGGTGCCCGGTGCCCGGTGCCCGGTGCCCGGTGCCCGGTGCCGGGTGACCGGTGACAATAACATGTATTGAACAATATCCAATGACAAATAAAGCCCAAAACACGGCAGAAATTCAAAATTAGAAAGAAATTATGGAGATACAAATATATACCTGCATTCTTGATAGCGTCCTAAAAATAATAGGAGGTGTTTAAATAGCGGAAAAGCCAAATGGCTGTGTATAGAGCGGAATGGTCTATGGTGGGCTAATTGAGTGATTAGAGCAGGCAGATTTTTTATTATTAGGACGATTTCATAGCAACCTAATAGTTTGCAACCATTCAGGTTAGTTTGAAGACATAAAAATAAAGGTTTTTAAATCGGTCCACTCGGGAATTACTCCCTATCACAACATTGTATTGATTTCGAATATATACAACATTTTCTGTACACGGAATGGAAAGTTGACATAAATATCAGAGCTTGTACAGAAATTTAATTCCTCACGAGCTTTTAAATTTATGTCAACCTTCGACAGGAGTTGATGAAAATAATGATGATTTTCAAAATCAATCACGGCGATATATGGACATGCGAAAATGTAGGTACAGTCAAACCTGTGAATAAAGACCAGTCATGGGAAGAAAACAATACTAGTATGGCCTTTGTTCACAGGTTCATTTATGTAGTAATTGAGTAATTGGGAGAACAAATGTGTGGCTGCTATAGACAGGTAATTGTTATCGTAGGTGGCCTTTAGCACAGGTTGGACTGTACATGCAATTCGATAGGCGGTCCTGAATAGTGTGGTAATGTGGTCTATACCAGTTATATCCGCGTACACGGGCCAGGACATGACGCAGGTCGACGCAGCCACACACGGGCATCCCGTAATCTGTGAGTAACTTCTTTCCATCATCCTTGGCAGATACACCGACCTTTATAATGCTACAACAGACAGAATGCTGTTTGGATTGAGTCTACATCAACCTTTATAACGCTACAACAGACAAAGAGCTGGTTGGATTGAGTCTACACCAACCTTTATAACACTACAACAGACAGAATGCTGGTTGGATTGAGTCTACACCACTACAACAGACAGAATGCTGGTTGGATTGAGTCTACACCAACCTTTATAACACTACAAAAGACACAATGCTGGTTGGATTGAGTTTACACCGATCTTTATAACACTACAACAGACAGAATGCTGGTTGGATTGAGTCTACACCAACCTTTATAACACTACAACAGACACAATGCTGGTTGGATTGAGTCTACACCAACCTTTATAACACTACAACAGACAGAATGCTGGTTGGTTTGAGTCTACACCAACCTTTATAACACTACAACAGACAGAATGCTGGTTGGATTGAGTCTACACCAACCTTTATAACACTACAACAGACACAATGCTGGTTGGATTGAGTCTACACCGACCTTTATAACGCTACAACGGACAGAATGCTGGTTGGATTGAGTCTACACCAACCTTTATAACACTACAACAGACAGAATGCTGGTTGGATTGAGTCTACACCAACCTTTATAACACTACAACAGACACAATGCTGGTTGGATTGAGTCTACACCAACCTTTATAACACTAAAACAGACTGAATGCTGGTTGGATTGAGTCTACACCGACCATTATAACGCTACAACGGACAGAATGCTAGTTGGATTGGGACACAATGCTGGTTGGATTGAGTCTACACCGACCATTATAACGCTACAACAGACACCATGCTGGTTGGATTGGGACACAATGCTGGTTGGATTGAGTCTACACCGACCTTTATAACGCTACAATAGACACAATGCTGATTGGATTGGGACACAATGCTGGTTGGATTGAGTCCACACCGACCTTTATAACGCTACAACAGACACAATGCTGGTTGGATTGGGACACAATGCTGGTTGGATTGAGTCCACACCGACCATTATAACGCTACAACAGACACAATGCTGGTTGGATTGAGTCTACACCGACCATTATAACGCTACAACAGACACAATGCTGGTTGGATTGAGTCTACACCGACCTTTATAACGCTACAACAGACAGAATGCTGGTTGGATTGAGTCTACACCAACCTTTATAACACTACAACAGACACAATGCTGGTTGGATTGAGTTTACACTGATCTTTATAACACTATAACAGACAGAATGCTGGTTGGATTGAGTGTACACCAACCTTTATAACACCAACAGACACAATGCTGGTTGGATTGAGTGTACACCAACCTTTATAACGCTACAAAAGACACAATGCTGGTTGGATTGAGTTTACACCGATCTTTATAACACTACAACAGACAGAATGCTGGTTGGATTGAGTCTACACCAACCTTTATAACACTACAACAGACACAATGCTGGTTGGATTGAGTCTACACCAACCTTTATAACGCTACAACAGACACAATGCTGGTTGGATTGGGACACAATGCTATTTGGATTAGGACACAATGCTGGTTGGATTGAGTCTACACCGACCTTTATAATGCTACAACGGACACAATGCTGGTTGGATTGTGACACAATATGCTGGTTGGATTGAGTCTACACCGACCTTTATAATGCTACAACGGACACAATGCTGGTTGGATTGAGTCTACACCGACCATTATGACGCTACAACAGACACAATGCTGGTTGGATTGGGACACAATGCTGGTTGGATTGAGTCTACACCGACCTTTATAATGCTACAACAGACAAAATGCTGGTTGGATTGAGTCTACACCGACCATTATAACGCTATTAAGGCCACAATGCTGGTTGGATTGAGTCTACACCGACCATTATAACGCTATTAAGGCCACAATGCTGGTTGGATTGAGTCTACACGACCATTATAACGCTACAACGGACACAATGCTGGTTGGATTGGGATAAAATGCTGGTTGGATCGAGTCTACACCGACCATTATAATGCTACAATGGACAGAATGCTGGTTGGATCGAGTCTACACCAACCATTATAACGCTACAACGGACACAATGCTAGTTGGATTGGGAAACAATGCTGGTTGGATTAAGTCTACACCGACCTTTATAACGCTACAACAGACACAATGCTGGTTGGATTGAGACACAATGCTGGTTGGATTGAGTCTACACCGACCTTTATAACGCTACAACAGACACAATGCTGGTTGGATTGAGACACAATGCTGGTTGGATTGAGTCTACACCGACCTTTATAATGCTACAACAGACACAATGCTGGTTGGATTGAGACACAATGCTGGTTGGATTGAGTCTACACCGACCTTTATAACGCTACAACAGACACAATGCTGGTTGAATTGGGACACAATGCTGGTTGGATTGAGTCTACACCGACCTTTATAACGCTACAACAGACAGAATGCTAGTTGGATTGGGACACAATGCTGGTTGGATTGAGTCTACACCGACCTTTATAACGCTACAACAGACACAATGCTAGTTGGATTGGGACACAATGCTGGTTGGATTAAGTCTACACCGACCTTTATAACGCTACAACAGACACAATGCTGGTTGGATTGAGACACAATGCTGGTTGGATTGAGTCTACACTGACCTTTATAACGCTACAACAGACACAATGCTGGTTGGATTGAGACACAATGCTGGTTGGATTGAGTCTACACCGACCTTTATAACGCTACAACAGACAGAATGTGCTCCAAATCCCAATCCCAAAATATTGACTACCGATATGTAAAAATTGTACGATGTGCCCTAATTTGACAAACCCAATATATTGACTATGAAAACAATGTATCCCGTGCCCCAATTTGACAATACCAACATATTGACTATGTAAACATTGTACCCTGTGTGCCAATTTGACAATACCAATATATTGACTATGTAAACATTGTACCCTGTACACCAATGTGACAATACCAATATATTAACTATGTAAACAATGTATCCT
>CM055272.1:28281654-28355053 GCA_029237695.1 Conchocele bisecta
CACCAATATATTTACTATGTAAACATTGTACCATGTGCCCCAATTTGACAATACAAATATATTGACAAGGTAAACATTGTACCCTATACACCAATTTGACAATACCAATATATTGACTATGTAAATATTGTACCCTGTGCCCCAATTTGACAATACCAATATATTGACTATGTAACCATTGTACCATGTGCCCCAATTTGACAATACCAATATATTGACAGTGTAAACATAGTACCATGTGGCCCAATTTGACAATACCAATATATTGACTATGTAAACATTGTACCATGCACACCAATTTGACAATACAAATATATTGACTATGTAAACATTGTACCCTATACACCAATTTGACAATACCAATATATTGACTATGTAAACATTGTACTATGCACACAAATTTGACAATATAAGTATACCAGCCTGACATGGCGTTGTTTACATGCTTTGTTTATATAAACATTGGTGTATAAATAAACATGGAATTCCTGTAGGAATTTTCCTGTTTATTATGGCGCATCGCTATAGTCATAATCGATATATTGCGATTGACAAAACAGTTTCTAATACTGGAGCAGTGGGTAAACTGGCGGCCAACGGTGACACTTGATTTTAATTTTGCACTGCATGCGTTCGATCCTCACTTTGGCCATTATATATATATATATTTTTTTTTTAAATATTGTTTTTGTGTTTTCTTTTTAATGCATCTTTATTACATGTAACAACAATTGACATGGTAATTATGAACCACATGCATCCACGTTTATTTACTTATTTGTTTATTATCTGAAGTGAGAGGTTTATTTTTCGACATGGTGTAGCATTTGCATTTGTAGCGAGTCGAGGTGGACTTTCACAATAACACACGAATGTGGAGAATGCATTTCACAATGATTAGGTTCAAAGTGAAGTGTTTTATAATGTTGTGTAAAAGTAAATTCACGACTGTTTCGGGATGTGTGCGTTACCTCTGGCGCCAAAATAGTAAAAGCGAGAGAAAAATGTATGTCTTTGGTAGGATTCGAACTCACGACCGTCCGATCACCAAACAGCAGATCTACCCACTAGAGCACTAAGTGATGTTAATGCGTTAAATGTTAATGCGTTTGCGCTGGTATACAAATACCATGTCTATAACATATGACGTAAACTATTTAAAAATAGCACGTGTTTATAATAATATTTACAATAATAACGCGCCAGCTCAAAGCGGTACACCTCTACCAATATATTGACTATGTAAACATTGTACCCTGTACACCAATTTACAATACCAATATATTGACTATGTAAACATTGTACCATGTGCCCCAATTTGACAATACCAATATATTGACTATGTAAACATTGTACCCTGTACAGCAATTTGACAATACCAAAATATTGACTATGTAAACATTGTACCATGTTCCCCAATTTGACAATACCAATATGTTGACTATGTAAACATTGTACCCTGTACACCAATTTGAAAATACCAATATATTGACTATGTAAACATTGTAACATGTGCCCCAATTTGACAATACCAATATATTAACTATGTAAACATTGTACCATGTGCCCCAATTTGACAATACCAATATATTGACAAGGTAAACATTGTACCCTATACACCAATTTGACAATACCAATATATTGACTATGTAAATATTGTACCCTGTGCCCCAATTTGACAATACCAATATATTGACTGTGTAAACATTGTACCCTGTACAGCAATTTGACAATACCAACATATTGACTATGTAAACATTGTACCATGTTCCCCAATTTGACAATACCAATATATTGACTATGTAAACATTGTACCATGTGCCCCAATTTGACAATACCAATATATTGACTATGTAAACATTGTAACATGTGCCCCAATTTGACAATACCAATATATTGACTATGTAAACATTGTACCATGTTCCCCAATTTGACAATACCAATATATTGACTATGTAAACATTGTACCATGTGCCCCAATTTGACAATACCAACATATTGACTATGTAAACATTGTACCATGTTCCCCAATTTGACAATACCAATATATTGACTATGTAAACATTGTACCATGTGGCCCAATTTGACAATACCAATATGTTGACTATGTAAACATTGTACCCTGTACACCAATTTGAAAATACCAATATATTGACTATGTAAACATTGTACACTGTACACCAATTTGACAATACCAATATATTGACTATGTAAACATTGTACCCTGTATACCAATTTGACAATACCAATATATTGACTATGTAAACATTGTACCATGTGTCCCAATTTGACAATACCAATATATTGACTATGTAAACATTGTACCATGTGCCCCAATTTGACAATACCAATATATTGACTATGTAAACATTGTACCCAGTATACCAATTTGACAATACCAATATATTGACTATGTAAACATTGTACCATGTGCCCCAATTTGACAATACCAATATATTGACTGTGTAAACATTGTACCATGTACACACAAATTTGACAATACCAATATATTGACTATGTAAACATTGTACCCTGTACACCAATATGTAAACATTGTACCCTGTATACCAATTTGACAATACAATATATTGACTATGTAAACATTGTACCATGTGCCCCAATTTGACAATACCAATATATTGACTGTGTAAACATTGTACCATGTACACACAAATTTGACAATACCAATATATTGACTACGTAAACATTGTACCTGTACACAATTTGACAATACCAATATATTGACTGTAAACATTGTACACTGTACACCAATTTGACAATACCAATATATTGACTATGTAAACATTGTACCCTGTATACCAATTTGACAATACCAATATATTGACTATGTAAACATTGTACCATGTGCCCCAATTTGACAATACCAATATATTGACTGTGTAAACATTGTACCATGTACACACAAATTTGACAATACCAATATATTGACTATGTAAACATTGTACCCTGTACACCATTTGACAATCCATATATTGACTATGTAAACATTGTACCCTGTACACCAATTTGACAATACCATATATTGACTATGTAAACATTGTACCATGTGCCCCAATTTGACAATACCAATATATTGACTATGTAAACATTGTACCATGTGCCCCAATTTGACAATACCAATATATTGACTATGTAAACATTGTACCATGTGCCCCAATTTGACAATACCAATATATTGACTGTGTAAACATTGTACCATGTACACACAAATTTGACAATACCAATATATTGACTATGTAAACATTGTACCCTGTACACCAATTTGACAATACCAATATATTGACTGTAAACATTGTACACTGTACACCAATTTGACAATACCAATATATTGACTATGTAAACATTGTACCCTGTATACCAATTTGACAATACCAATATATTGACTATGTAAACATTGTACCATGTGTCCCAATTTGACAATACCAATATATTGACTATGTAAACATTGTACCCTGTACACCAATTTGACAATACCAATATATTGACTATGTAAACATAGTACCATGTACACCAATTTGACAATACCAATATATTGACTATGTAAACATTGTACCCTGTACACCAATTTGACAATACCAATATATTGACTATGTAAACATAGTACCATGTGGCCCAATTTGACAATACCAATATAATGACTATGTAAACAGAGTACCATGTGGCCCAATTTGACAATACCAATATATTGACTATGTAAACATTGTACCATGCACACCAATTTGACAATACAAATATATTGACTATGTAAACATTGTACCCTATACACCAATTTGACAATACCAATATATTGACTATGTAAACATTGTACTATGCTTGTCATTTGTGTACATTGTGTATAAACATGTATAAATAAACATGGAATTCCTGTAGGAATTTTCCTGTTTATTATGGCGCATCGCTATAGTCATAATCGATATATTGCGATTGACAAAACAGTTTCTAATACTGGAGCAGTGGGTAAACTGGCGGCCAACGGTGACACTTGATTTTAATTTTGCACTGCATGCGTTCGATCCTCACTTTGGCCATTATATATATATATTTTTTTTTTAAATATTGTTTTTGTGTTTTCTTTTTAATGCATCTTTATTACATGTAACAACAATTGACATGGTAATTATGAACCACATGCATCCACGTTTATTTACTTATTGTTTTATTATCTGAAGTGAGAGGTTTATTTTTCGACATGGTGTAGCATTTGCATTGTAGCGAGTCGAGGTGGACTTTCACAATAACACACGAATGTGGAGAATGCATTTCACAATGATTAGGTTCAAAGTGAAGTGTTTTATAATGTTGTGTAAAAGTAAATTCACGACTGTTTCGGGATGTGTGCGTTACCTCTGGCGCCAAAATAGTAAAAGCGAGAGAAAAATGTATGTCTTTGGTAGGATTCGAACTCACGACCGTCCGATCACCAAACAGCAGATCTACCCACTAGAGCACTAAGTGATGTTAATGCGTTAAATGTTAATGCGTTTGCGCTGGTATACAAATACCATGTCTATAACATATGACGTAAACTATTTAAAAATAGCACGTGTTTATAATAATATTTACAATAATAACGCGCCAGCTCAAAGCGGTACACCTCTACCAATATATTGACTATGTAAACATTGTACCCTGTACACCAATTTTACAATACCAATATATTGACTATGTAAACATTGTACCATGTGCCCCAATTTGACAATACCAATATATTGACTATGTAAACATTGTACCCTGTACAGCAATTTGACAATACCAAAATATTGACTATGTAAACATTGTACCATGTTCCCCAATTTGACAATACCAATATGTTGACTATGTAAACATTGTACCCTGTACACCAATTTGAAAATACCAATATATTGACTATGTAAACATTGTAACATGTGCCCCAATTTGACAATACCAATATATTGACTATGTAAACATTGTACCATGTGCCCCAATTTGACAATACCAATATATTGACTATGTAAACATTGTACCATGTGCCCCAATTTGACAATACCAATATATTGACTGTGTAAACATTGTACCCTGTACAGCAATTTGACAATACCAACATATTGACTATGTAAACATTGTACCATGTTCCCCAATTTGACAATACCAATATATTGACTATGTAAACATTGTACCATGTGCCCCAATTTGACAATACCAATATATTGACTATGTAAACATTGTAACATGTGCCCCAATTTGACAATACCAATATATTGACTATGTAAACATTGTACCATGTTCCCCAATTTGACAATACCAATATATTGACTATGTAAACATTGTACCATGTGCCCCAATTTGACAATACCAACATATTGACTATGTAAACATTGTACCATGTTCCCCAATTTGACAATACCAATATATTGACTATGTAAACATTGTACCATGTGGCCCAATTTGACAATACCAATATGTTGACTATGTAAACATTGTACCCTGTACACCAATTTGAAATACCAATATATTGACTATGTAAACATTGTACACTGTACACCAATTTGACAATACCAATATATTGACTATGTAAAACATTGTACCCTGTATACCAATTTGACAATACCAATATATTGACTATGTAAACATTGTACCATGTGCCCCAATATTTGACAATACCAATATATTGACTATGTAAACATTGTACCCAGTATACCAATTTGACAATACCAATATATTGACTATGTAAACATTGTACCATGTGCCCCAATTTGACAATACCAATATATTGACTGTGTAAACATTGTAACCATGTACACACAAATTTGACAATACCAATATATTGACTATGTAAACATTGTACCCTGTACACCAATTTGACAATACCAATATATTGACTGTAAACATTGTACACTGTACACCAATTTGACAATACCAATATATTGACTATGTAAACATTGTACCCTGTATACCAATTTGACAATACCAATATATTGACTATGTAAACATTGTACCATGTGCCCCAATTTGACAATACCAATATATTGACTATGTAAACATTGTACCCAGTATACCAATTTGACAATACCAATATATTGACTATGTAAACATTGTACACTGTACACCAATTTGACAATACCAATATATTGACTATGTAAACATTGTACCCTGTATACCAATTTGACAATACCAATATATTGACTATGTAAACATTGTACCATGTGCCCCAATTTGACAATACCAATATATTGACTGTGTAAACATTGTACCATGTACACACAAATTTGACAATACCAATATATTGACTATGTAAACATTGTACCCTGTACACCAATTTGACAATACCAATATATTGACTATGTAAACATTGTACCCTGTACACCAATTTGACAATACCAATATATTGACTATGTAAACATTGTACCATGTGCCCCAATTTGACAATACCAATATATTGACTATGTAAACATTGTACCATGTGCCCCAATTTGACAATACCAATATATTGACTATGTAAACATTGTACCATGTGCCCCAATGACAATACCAATGTATTGACTGTGTAAACATTGTACCATGTACACACAAATTTGACAATACCAATATATTGACTATGTAAACATTGTACCATGTGCCCCAATTTGACAATACCAATATATTGACTGTGTAAACATTGTACCATGTACACACAAATTTGACAATACCAATATATTGACTATGTAAACATTGTACCCTGTACACACCAATTTGACAGTACCAATATATTGGTTAAGTAAAAAAAAATTTGTAGTCAATATATTAGGATTGTCAAATTGGTGCACATGATACAATTTTTATAAAGTCGAAATATTGGTATTGTCAAATTGGTAATTTTTCCCATTGTATAGATGGCACCAAGTGCACCAATTTGACAATCCTAATATATTGACTATGTAAACTTGTACATGTACTAGTGCACCATCCAGTGCATTATCCATGAATGTGAAATGAAATCTAACTGACCTTCTGTCAGCAAGGAATCTCCTCAACGATTCGGGAACAGCGTCGGCCATCTGATATACACGTACAAGGAGACACAGGCCGTCATAGGTGGCTATCTGGATCAAGGCGACTGGTAGACGCTGGCCCCAGAACACCCACTCACAGTCAAAACCCACTGCCTGGAAATGGAGAGGAAAAGTGAAAGGGTTTAACGTCCCAGCAACAGTTATTGTGATATATAGACAGGACCACAATATAATGTCTCATCCAACAGACCAGTGGGATGGAAAAGTGAAAGTGAATATGTTTAACGTCTCAGCAACAGCTAAGGTCATATAGAGACGGGACCACAATTTAAAGTCTCATCCGACAGACCAGCGGGATGAAAATACTATGTAAGTATTTTTCACACCTAGGGTGAGGATTGAACTCACAACCTCCGGTATTTAAGTCCAATGCCATATCCCCAAGGCCATGGCCCATCCCTAGGGTGAGGATTGAACTCACAACCTCCGGTATTGAAGTCCAATGCCATATCCCCAAGGCCACAGATTTTTTTATTTGATTCCTAGCTCGTGGATTATCAGAACTCCAGGCAAGGTGCGTATTGGCGTATTTTACGCAATTATTTTAGCTGAATACGCATTGATTATCAAAAGTGGGAGTACAAAATATGCACAGCAATGTGAAAATACGTATTGATTTTCCAATACTGCTTTTTGCAGCTCAAATATTAAGTGAATGTTTAAATTTGTTATATTTTTTTAAGATTTGTTCCATATTTAGTAATGCAGAAAATCAATAATCCATTTGTAAAAGTAAAATACGCAATAATTTTGAAATCCGGGGGAGTAGTACGCTTTAGACATAAAGTTTATCTGGAGCTCTGGATTGTACGTACATAGTCATTAGACTAAGCTCTATTCACTCTTGCATTTCGGCGAGGGGATAATCAGGAGGTATACTACTCTTTTACAAACACAGCTTATCTGGTGCACTGCCTACAGGAAACAGGCAGGCAACTGATTTCCCATAGTCCCACATTCACACAAACGTGACGATAATCGCAAACTACCTGCGGCAAAATCAATTTTGTTACTTCCATTCCTGGAGTTCTAGATCCATGCCAAACACGGGGTTATGCGGATTGATTATTTCCCTTTTTTTGGTGGAACCGTCTACTTTCAGTTTGAAAATCTCTATCTCACCCCCACATCAAGTCACACACAAACAATTTAACCTGCATGTGTAGAGCATGTAAATAAATAACAAAATGTTTGGACCAGACATACCTTTCCTGTAGCATCTACATTGTATTTTAACAATCAATTTACTCCTTGTTGCTAAGCTGAACCAGGACTGGTTTACTGTCACATTATCCTGGTTCCTACAGTACCTTAATTGCTTGCACTCCTTCATGAAGCCTGGGGTAGACCGCTTCCCAGTCCTCAGGTGTGTCTATAATGTGGATTTCTCTCTCGCACTTCTGTCGAAACTGCAATTTCCTCATCCGAGAATGAAGAATTTGGTAAATAGCCCATAATGCTGGCACTGTAATGGATGGTGTAAATCCTGTACATGCTGTGGGTATTCTTCCATTGTACTTGTGGAAAATTCTAAATATATCTCTTGTTTCATAACAGAAGTATGCGTTGTAGTTACCATTTGAACCAATGAGTGGTCACAACATATACTTTGGGTGAGAAATGAATTTGTTTGTTTGTTTGCTGGGGTTTAACGTTACGGCATATCAACATCTAAGGTCATTTAAGGCCGGGTCAATGGGTTTAGTACTAAATCCCATATATTACCTGTACAAGTACAGGTACATGTACATGTTCAAGTACATGAACAAATGGGGGGAAAATCCCAAAATCAGAACTGAATATTTACAATAACAAAACTATATATTCAGCCCTGAAATCAGAATAATCCTGATCTGATGCCAGGTCCTCGCCACACCAGAATCACTTGGCCCCTCCCAAAAGCAGTAGGATCAGTAATAATCTTACTACTTTTATAATGGGCAATAACCCAATTCAACTGCCAGGTAACTAAAGAGCCAAAGATAAAAACGTACCTGAGGGCCAAACCAGGCAAATCGTGATTCCTATAAGGCGGAACCCATACCGTTAATTTACGCCGTCTCATTCGCCCAACCACCACCCACGGGTGAGAAATGAAATCAAATTACTGAAAGAACTGAAACTGTATCGCCAGAAACAAAAAGTAGGAATAATCACTGATGATGCCCCCATTGGTAGCCTTTATAAGAATATTGATCTGGTGTGGGGTGCATTAATTACACCTATCATAGACATACATATTTTTACCAAATTGGAGCATAGAAAGAAACCTTTAAATTGATACATTTACCACCAAAATAGGTATTATGAAATATGAATTATAGCCGTTTATAAAAGTTCCGTTTTTTACCACATAATAAGTACATGTACACGAGTTCCGACAAATAAACATGTCCGCAAAAATGGCGACCAACAGCCATAGTTAATGCTTCTAAAAATAGATAAATAAATGGTAATAACTAAAAATAGTAACATACATCAGTCACTGACTTAACTGTAACTGGAGGCGCGTTTCACAAAAACAGTTGAGATTTGATTTAATGCTGTTTAACGGCCTGTCAAAAGCTAAGATCATTTTATTCCAGGTTTAATGGGGTCGAATCCCATAATATTATGTTACCTGTTGTGATGGGGGGTGGGGGTGTAAATACCAAAACAAGAACTGAATATTTACAGAACTAGAAAATGTGTTCATAGAACACAGACAGATATCGCTTTGATAATAAACGAGGCAAAATTCCATGTCCAAGAGGGCAGATAATCCATGACCCAGGGGTCGAATAACAAATCAAAATAAATGTTGCGCATTTACACATCATAAGGAAGCTATATACCAAGCTGCCGGTGTATAGCTAGTACGGTTTAAAAGTTTTACGACTTACAAACCAAAATTGGAAAATTCTATGTCAAAAAGGGGGAGATAATCCATGACCCAGGGGTCGAATCAAAATGAAAATAAACTTAGCGCATCTACTCATCATAGGGAAGCTACATGTACATACCAAGTTCCAGGTGTGTAGCTATTAGGGTTTAAATGTTTTACGACTTACAAGCCAAAATTGGAAAATTCTACGTTGAAAAGGGGGAGATAATCCATGACCCTGGGGTCGAATAAAAAATCAAAATAAACTTTGCACATTTACTCATCATAAGGAAACTACATACCAAGTTTCAGGTCCAGGGCTCCAGATAAGGAATTAGTAATTTAGTAGTGTTACTCCATCATATCTGGAGCAATTGGGTATTTCAAAATTTTAATTGGGCAAAATAAAATCAGGGGAGATAATCCATCAAATAAACAAGGAACGAGGCAAAGCCACGAAGGCCAGGTTTTTTCCAAGCATAGACACTTGGATAACATAATTATACCCACTTTTTGTAGACTAGATGGCCGTGGCCTGCATGTCGCGCCTTGGGGCGAGGCATGGACACTAAAAAAATAGATATAGTAGATGGAAAAACTTTAACGAAAAAAATTTAACCGGACACGGACGTACGGACGGACGTATGCCAAAATGCATCAAATGCACTTTCCGCAAGCGGGTGCGAAAATGATGATAAACACCCATGTGAAGTATCAAGGTAATGGGTGAAGCAGTTGCAGAGATATAGTACACTAAAAAACTTTAACAAAACAAGAAACGAGGCAAAGCCACGAAGGCCAGGTTTTTTCCAAGCATAGACACTTGGATAACATAATTATACCCACTTTTTGTAGACTAGATGGCCGTGGCCTGCATGTCGCGCCTTGGGGCGAGGCATGGACACAAAAAAATAGATATAGTAGATGGAAAAACTTTAACGAAAAAACTTTAACCGGACACGGACGGAAGGACGGACGTATGCCAAAATGCATAAAATGCGCTTTCCGCAAGCGGGTGCGACAATGATGATAAACACCCATGTGAAGTATCAAGGTAATGGGTGAAGCAGTTGCAGAGATATAGTACACTAAAAAACTTTAACAAAAAAATTCAAAGTAATTTGACCTTGACATTGTGCACAGGGGCCGCACGGTTGGGGGTTAGAATGAAAATATGGATGATGATAAACACCCATGTGAAGTTTCAAGGTAATGGGCGAAGCAGTTGCAGAGATATAGTATAAACAAAAAAGTTTTAACCAAAAAACTTTAACCAGACGTACGTTAAAAAGTTAACGTTGAAAATGGCTAAGTCAATTACGTAGAAATAATAGGTGAAGGTAAAAAAATGGTCACATGTTGGATAGTTGTTTGTGGTAGGCACCCCTTGGTTATGAAGCTGTGAAAGTTTGGTGGTCCTAGGTGGTACAGTACCAAAGAAATGGACTTAAACACGAAAACTGAACATTGTAAACGCGAAAACTTAACATTGAAAATGGCTAAGTCGACTGCGCGGAAAAAATGGGTGAAGTTAAAAAAAAAGAGTAACATGTTGGTTGGATAGTGATATGTGGTGGGTACCCCTTGATTATGAAGCTGTGAAAGTTTGGTGGTCCTAGGTGGTACAGTACCAAAGAAATGGACTTAAACACGAAAACTTAACATTGTAAACACAAAAACTTAACATTGAAAATGGCTAAGTCGACTACGCGGAAAAAATGGGTGAAGTTAAAAAAAAAGTAACATGTTGGATAGTGATATGTGGTGGGCACCCCTTGATTATGAAGCTGTGAAAGTTTGGTGGTCCTAGGTGGTACAGTAACAAAGAAATGGACTCAAACACGAAAACTTAACATTGATTGTGGACGCCGCCCACAACCTGGTAAAAAAACCTGGCTAAAAAAGTAACATGTTGGATAGTGATATGTGGTGGGCACCCCTTGATTATGAAGCTGTGAAAGTTTGGTGGTCCTTGGTGGTACAGTAACAAAGAAATGGACTCAAACACGAAAACTTAACATTGATTGTGGACGCCGCCCGCCGGCCCGGCTTTCGCCAATCCCATAGCCTGGATTTTTTTTAAAAAAACCTGGCTAAAAATCAAAATAAACTTTGCGCATCTACTTATTATAAGGAAGCTACATACCAAGTTTCAGGTCTGTAGCTACTACGGTTTAAAATTTAAAACAATTCTGATTTACAAGATTGGTGACGGACGGACGGACAAGGGCAACACTAAATGCCCAATCCACTATGGTGGTGGGGCATAACAATATATTTTCATCACGTGTCTCCGTCTGTACGTCCATCTGTCATGTTTCTTGTAAGAAATGAAATATGAGTGAATTTCGATTTTTGATTTGATCTCCGGTCATTGATTATGTTCCCCTTTTCGACTTCCCAATTTTGCATTGTAAGAAGTAAAACTGTTTAACCGTAATAGATAGGGACTTTAAACTTGGTGTGTGCCTTTTTTATGGTGTGTAGTTGTGCAAAGTGAAATTCGATTTTTTATTTGACCCCCGATCATGGATTATCTCTCCCTTTTTTACTTAGAATCTCCCAATCTTGCCTTGTAAGAAGTAAAACTTTTTAACGGTAATAGCTAGGCTAGATGCGCAAAGTGAATTTCGATTTTATATTCCTTTTCGACTTAGCATTTGGGAAAATTGGGTATATTGCGATGGCGCGCCATCGACTATGCTCTAGTTTCACATTGCTGTCAGAATTTTGTACTCCAACTTTTGATAATCAATGCATATTCTGCTAAAATAAATGCGTAAAATATGCCAATACACACCTTACATGGAGCTCTAATAATCTAGCTGAAACTAGATTGGTCAGTAAGCGAGGCTTACGGAATACCCCCCGCGTGGGCCCAGGTACCCCTAAAATATGTAAAAATGTCCAAGTGTGTGGGCTTGTGACCTTCACTCTGGGATTAGCGGGAGCGGCATGAACGTGAATTTGTCACAGGGTGGTAGAGGTCCATTGGAGCAATGAATGTGTGAAATGTGAAGCAGATCCGAGCAAGGAAATAGAAGTTATAACCGATTTCTATGATGTTAAGTTTTGTGAAGAGACTAAGTATGTGACCTTGACCTCGAGATCAGCGGGGATTTGTCACAGCATATGAAATATTAAGAATTTTCAATGAAAGAAATAGAAGTTATAACATATTTCTCTGATGTTAAGTTTTGTAAAGAGACTAAGTATGTGACCTTGACCTTGGGATCAGCGGGGGTTGGACAGTCGTAAATTTGTCACAGCATGATAGTACAACCTTAGAGGAATGCACAAGTGAAATAATAAGAATTTTCAATGAAGGAAATAGAAGCTATAACTTATTTCTCTGATGTTAAGTTTTGTAAAGAGACTAAGTATTTGACCTTGACATTGGGATCAGCGGGGGTTGGACGGTCCTGGATTTGGCACAGCATGGTAGTAGAGCCTTACAGGAATGCATGTGTGAAATATTAAGTCTTTTAGATGAAGGAAATAGAAGTTGTAACAATATTTCTCTGATGTTAAGTTTTGTAAAGAGACCATGTATTTGACCTTGACCTTGGGATCAGCGGGGGTGGAACGGTCGTGGATTTGGCACAGCATGGTAGTACAGCCTTACAGGAATGCATGTGTGAAATATTAAGCATTTTAGATGAAGGAAATAGAAGTTATAACAATATTTCTCTGATGTTAAGTTTTGTAAAGAGACTAAGTATTTGACCTTGACTTTGGGATCTGCGGGGGTTGGACGGTCGTGGATTTGGCACAGCATGGTAGTAGAGCCTTACAGGAATGCATGTGTGAAATATTAAGCATTTTAGGTGAAGGAAATAGAAGTTATAACAATATTTCTCTGATGTTAAGTTTATGGACTAAGTATTTGACCTTGACCTTGGGATCTGCAGGGGTTGAACGGTCGTGGATTTGGCACAGCATGGTAGTAGAGCCTTACAGGAATACATATGTGAAATATTAAGCATTTTAGACGAAGGAAATAGAAGTTATAACAATATTTCTCTGATGTTAAGTTTATGGACGCACGTTTCATGTTTCATGCAATAACTTGCATGTTTCAATTGACAAAAATGGGTCAACCAACATTTGTCTCCCTTGCATTTATCTCATAATTTATTTTGGATGATCTCCCTTGGCTGCTAGGAATTCAGGAGGTTCCGTCAACTGGAGGTTTCGTCAATTAGGCAAAATAGAGTGAAAATGTCGAGTGGTTCCGTCAACTGGTTACCGGTTCGTCAATTAGGCGATTATAGTTGAATGGTATTGATCACACCTCTGCTAATTGAATTTCGCATTTTCACCAAGTAGTTGATCTTTGATTGTTTAGTAATTATTACCGTCAAATGACCGATCAGTTAATTCGTGATGATTAATCATGATTCAATTAGTTAATTTGTGATGATTATTTATGATTCATTCAAGCTTTTTGCCTGATCCATGTCAACTGCACAAGCGCTGAAACATATAAATGGGTGGGCAATTTGTAACTTCCTCACTACAATTCATCATGGATGATAAGTCGTACTGCGTCTTGTGTTCTGGTGTGGTTACTGCCCTTATGCATGCTATATGCTGCGACGGCTGCAGTCGGTGGCAACATAGGAAATGTGATACTGGTATGTTTTCATTATATTTTATTAATATGATAGTGTAACTGTATTTCATGATCGTAAATAGTATGATTTTCCATAAATAAAATATAGTTTTTACAACTCCACGTTCACCCGTTGACGCCGAGGTTACCACAACATGCCGCTAACGTATGTCTTCTATTCAACATATTGTGTAT
The DNA here is from genome assembly GCA_029237695.1 of Conchocele bisecta. Lineage (NCBI taxonomy): Eukaryota > Metazoa > Mollusca > Bivalvia > Lucinida > Thyasiridae > Conchocele > Conchocele bisecta. The sequence continues at coordinate 28,296,359 of CM055272.1, forward strand.
CTGTTGATGGCTAACAAATGCTGCAGAAGCGGGTGATTATACAAATAAACAAATACACAAAATATACACCTAAAGATACTTTAAAATGTTATTAAAATATATGCCATTAAATGTCCATATACAACAAATATCTACCATTAAATGCCCATATACAACTAAACAACACATATCTGTCATTAATATCCACTTTAATGACCATTAATTATCTGATCAATTGTATGGCACGCGCCGGTCATTATCGAGTTTTACTCTAAATTGCCTAATTGACGAACCGGACGCATAGTTGACGAAACCTCTCAGTTGACGAAACCTCCAGTTGACGGAACCTCTGACACCCCTAATAGAGAAGCTGTAACACATGGTAGTTGTTGGAAGTAGCTCTGCAATACTACATAGCATACTAACATCATGGTAAAGCTATCAATTGGTAAATTTAGTTTCATACACTAACGTCGCCCGTCATAGGTAATGCATATTACAAATCCGAGTTTGGGTTATGCCGAACATAGTTCCAAATGGTGATTTTCTGTACCGAAGCAACTTACGGAAGTAGCCAATTACCTGCAATTACAGTGATTGGAAATAAATATTCCTTTCGTATCAGTCTTCTGAACATTTTTTCACGGCACGTGTCAGCAGAATAGACGTACTTCAATAATTAAATTTAAACGATGAATGAATTGTGCAATCTGAAATCATCTGAAATGTTTCATGGGCGCATCCATTGTTGTTGTTGTTGTGGTTCGTGACTCAGAGCAAATTCATAAAAGCCGGTACCTCCCAGAGAAAGGCCGGTACTACCCGGTACCTTCCTAATTAGCTATTGAGAGTTCCCGTCGCTGTATGTGGTTTTAGTAAGTAGATGCGAACTCGGGCCCATCAGACTTATTATGCTTGACGGGTAATTAATGTGTTTTCTTTCGCTCCTGTGGGCCAAACTGACCATTATACATAAAGTGGAACTCGATGACATGAATTATACTGTGTTAATGGACACAGACACTATATATACATTCGTAGTTAGCTTATTCACTTAAAAAAGAAGAGAGCAGACCGAGGCCGAGGGACTGCCACGCTGGCGGCCGTGGTTCGATTATCGACCAGGGCGTCAGTATTTCTGAAATACCTTGTATTTCCTGCTCTACTAGTCCTTTCTGATGGGGACGTTAAAAGGCCGTCCAATATATTAGATTTAAATGAGAGTCTGTGCACGCTAAACAATCAGAGAGTTATAATAGGAGATGTTTCCTCTGTATCCACCTTCTTCCTTTCTCTCCTTAGGCTGATTTTAAAATTGTGTTCTATGATATGAAATTTCAAAATGTTTCACCTTGTATCGGATCTACTCAAATATTATACATTTGCAATGGGGTAGGGTGCATAGGCCATTTGTTTCCAGATGATTTCAGACTTGTTTACTGATGGTGGCTCTCATCCCTGAGTAAAATACATACAGAAAGCAGCGTGTGCGTACAACGTATTGCAGGACGTGTGCATACATTGTGCAGGACATCATGAGCACGTGGATACATGATAAGTGTACATGCATGGCGCATGTCGTTTGTACATGGATGTTGCAGGGTGTGTGTTGCAGTATACAGGTTTAATTATGTATGTATACTATATGCATGTTGTAGGACATATTGTTGCGTATCATATAAATGTTTCTGTTTCGGTGCATATTTATATACAGACTGTGTCATTCGTGCATGTATTGATTCCCGTTTAACATTTAAATGTGCCGAAAATTGCCATGCTATTCGCAATATACTATTACATCTTTATCAGTCAGCGATTCGTTAGATGCCAAACAAAATCACAATGAGGGATCGTAGCTAGTTATCTCCCTTTACAAATAAATTTATAGAAATCCGGTCCTATGGTGTACTTCAGCGTTTGTTTCTAACTGAATAGCACGAACATTGAGTTTTGCAAACAGAGTAGACCCAGATCAAACTGCACACACATATGGACAGTCTTGTCTGGGTATATACACTGATTGCAATACAATTAATAAGTGTGGAAATATGAATCTGCAAATAATGCAGTTCCTGATCAAACTGTGCATGTATGTAGGATTACCTAGAGCAACACAAGTCGAAAACACTACAATATCTCATTTTCATAACAAATCATGCGACATTAACCCATTTTGCAAGCAGGAAGGCCATAAAATATACAAATTGGACCGGATTTCTATAAATAAATTCAAAGGGAAATAACTAGCTATGATCCCCCATTGGCCGCCGGTGGATACAATATATGTATCTCCTAATTAATACTTACTACCTCCTAATTAGGACTTACTAGCTAGATAGTATCTCCTAATTAGGAGATAAATGATGTTGTTTGCATCGGCACAGGCAGTAAGTTCTAATTAGGAAATAGTAAGTCCTAATTATGAGATAATATCTCATAATTAGGACTTCTGATTATGAGATACTAAGTCCTAATTAGGAGATATGAGATACTAAGTCCTAATTATGAGTTACTACGTCCAAATTACGATATACTAAGTCCTAATAAGGAGTTACTATCTCCTAATTTGGACTTAGTATCTCCAAATTAGGACTTAGGAGATACAAATATTTTAGCTTTGGTACCAGGACGTTTCCATAGTGTAGCATAACATAACAGGGGTGTCATGTTAATTCCTATTAAACAATACCGACTATACATCGGTTGCATCAGACTGATTTATTAAGTATTGACAATACGACGTTTACTATATACGGCATGTGTAAGACTGACTTCCTGTCCAATTCTGATGTGTATCACCACATAATGATGAGCCAACATGGAAATCTCAATCAATCGTGTTACGAGTATACCCAATGGACAGACGTGTTCTGAGGTTCAAGACAATTGTGGGACCTTATTTTAACCATATACTAGCACGGAAAAGGAACATCATCACAACGACCACAATGGTCATAGTTCTAAAATAGTGTATTCAATAAAAGTTGAAGTAAATAAATTATCAGTTATTTATTCAGGATATGTCATATATATTGCAGTACCGTAAATTTGAGACATGTGTGGTTGCTCAGGATCTACACATGTCTGCTCAGATGACACAAATGTACAGTATGAATGTTCTGTCATTGATAAATAGTTTTGATACGTGACATATATACTATTCTTGCAAGGTAAAACTCGTCTGAAACACTCATCAGTAAATGTGGCTGTGACTGGAGAAATGGAGCTTATGGGATTTGCGACCTGTATAGCTCCTGATCAAATAGCACACTTCTGTATACTGATAACGATCTATAATGCTTATCAGAAGCATGACACGCGTTTCATTGATGGGATGGCGAACAGTGCAGATCATGACCAGACTGTGCGGATGCACAGGCTGATCTGAACCCACACCAAAATCCATGAGCTACATTTCACATTTCTCGGTGACAGCCACAAATAACGTCGACAATCTGTACGTACCTACATATCGATATAAGGTCTTCTTATGTTATCACATCATCCTTCTGACCCTGCTGCATGCCTATCCGTTCTAACGACCGTATTCATTACATTAGCCTTGCCACTTGTAGCCCCGTACGTAGGAATTAATTCAGGGGCGGGGTGCGTTATCGACGGCGCGAAGGGCTAAATCTTTTTTGTTTTCACATCCACGGGCAGACCTCGGCAGATTAACCCTTTCACCCCTAAGTAACTGGAATGCATTTTTATATGTTAATTTTGCAACCAATCCACTCATCACAAAATGATTTTCAGGTAGTTCTGTTCTCAAAATTACTTGCAACAAGTGCAGATCCTGATGAGACGGCTCGTCACGAGCCGGCGCATCAGGATCTACACCCTTTTTAAAGACCACTATGCAGGCAAAGTGTTGTTGAAAGGATTAAGGGGGGTGCGTACGCACCCGTCGCACCCCCTCTGCGTACGGGCCTGACTTGACCACAACATGTGGTCAATTACAAGTCACATATTCGCGTTAGTCACGGAAATTACGGTCACCTGTGTAGGGTGACACCGGTCTCGGGTGGTACCGGTACCGGATCGCCTGATTCAGGTCCCCTCAAAGAAAAGCAGACTACTTCCTGGTTTGATCAGTTTGTCGCTAATTTCCTAATTTCCATCCTTTTGTCAGGTCAAACGACATAGCTTTAAGACAAAATGAGCGCGACAACAGTGTTACTTGAAGGACAGTCGTACCATTTTCACTGTCTGTATAACCATGCCGAAAGGGGCCCATTATCTACAACAACCGACACAAAACTGTCCACCGATTTCACCAAGAAACTCGTTGAAACGCTTAGTGGGTGGGGTTATACTAAAGCATATTACTATGACAGGGATTCAATGCCTGGGAGAAATGTGTTTAAAGAACTTTTTCGAATCATTAAAGAATCCAAGTGGACAATTGTCGTGTTGACTCCGGATTTCCTGAAGAATTGTTGGATGAGTTATTGCCAGCAGTCCGCATTCAAAAAACTTGTGGACAGAAATTTACCCCATCGGCTGATTCCGCTCGCAGTGAATGTGTCGCAAACTGCCATGATACCAGAAGAGCTTGGTGTACATGATGTGTTATTCTTTGATGAGAATTGGGACAATGGTTGCAATACACAGTGGCAAAGATTGGAAATGGTAAGTCAATATTAGGGTGATGGCACAGCCGAGTGTCAGAGGTTCCGTCAACTGGAGGTTTCGTCAACTGAGAGGTTTTGTCAACTATGCGTCCGGTTCGTCAATTAGGCAATTTAGAGTAAAACTCGCTAATGACTGGCACGTGCCATACAATTGATTAGATAATTGATGGTCATTAAAGTGGATACTAATGACAGATAGATGTGGGACATTGTACACACATGTTGATTGATTGATACTGGACATTATACACACAAAAGATGTGGGAAATTATTTTCCCAAAATGGAAGTTGATTGATTGACACATTTATTTTATTTTATTACATTTAAAATTTATAACTTACCTCAAACGAGAGATCTGTCAGCTCCTTCGGACGTAACTTCTGTCGGTGTAAATTAGCCGCCCGGGTGAGATTCGTCAGACAGTGGTCCGTCGGTAGCACCATGTCTACGAGCGTACGTTCAACTATACCGGCCGCCGACTGAAAGACATTCGACCTGGCAATTTCCTTCACCTAAAAATAAATAACAATATTAAAGTAGTAATTTTTGTTGTAAGCTCTGTCTGATCTGGAGCTATATTGGTTTGTATGAGGTTTTACCATCTTTACATATTTGGAAGTGTTCAAAATACAAATAGTATATTACATTGTTCTGTATTAATAATTGTTTGTTTTATTATTACATACCTTTACTGATGATTTGACCTTCAGAGCCGCTCCTGGGTACGTCCAGAAGAGCCGATCCTTAGTAGTCCGCTGTAAAAGAAATAAAATGTGTGATTGAAATAATATATTGGATAAATTCAAATTAAAATCTATGCGGCGGCGACAATATTTGATACAAAAACTATACATGCAATTTAGAAACTTACCCGAACGGTGTAGGTGTAACCTTTGCTACTGATAAGTTTCCGCCCGCCTCGTTTGCTTCCGTTTGTGATTTCTTCAAACGTCTCCGGCCTGTCAATGGGTACGTCGTCGTCGTTATCGTCCAGTACCGGATCAAGTAGTGAATGCTCAATCACAGGATCGGGATGTACGAAGTCTACACGTGGTAAGTTGAATGTGACATCCTATATGCGAACGTCTGTGGAGGACCGTCGAAGGTCGTTAGTGGTCACAAAATCCATATCTACTTCGTCGTCAACGGCTGGTAGTTGTGGTAACGTCAGCGACCAAAGGGTGAACGTGGAATTGTGTGGTGGAGGTGACCGGATAGGTGACGTACGTGTGTCGTCTACAACCTCTGTACGACAGTTGTTACATCGCCATTCGATACTTATGCTACCCCTCGCCATCTGTCTGTAATTGCCCACCCATTTATATGTTTCAGCGCTTGTGCAGTTGACATGGATCAGGCAAAAAGCCGTCAATTGACAATTAGCTTGAGTGAATCATAAATAATCATCACGAATTAACTATTTGAATCATGATTAATCATCATGAATAACATTTGATGGTAATAGTTACTAAACGCTCAAAGGTCAACTACTTGGTGAAAATGCGAAATTCAATTAGCCGAGGTGTGATCAATACCATTCAACTATAATCGCCTAATTGACGAACCGGTAACCAGTTGACGGAACCACTCGACTTTTCACTCTATTTTGCCTAATTGACGAAACCTCCAGTTGACGGAACCTCCTGAATTCGCACAGCCACAGGTTGATAACTTCAGTAGATTAGATAACAGCGCCCTAGCCACATTGAGGCGCACCGAGGCTTCTGTGCTGGTTTCCGGACTATTTATGTTATTATACCCACTTTTTTTGTAAAAAAAAACGGGTATATTGTTTTCGTCACGGGTGTCCGTCCGTCCGTACGTCCGTCACGTTTCTTGTAACTCGAAAAACTTTTTCACCTTCATACCTACGCGCCTGATATTTGGTATGTAGCTTCGTTATCATGTGCAGATGCGCAAAGTGAATTCGGATTTTTCATCCGACCCTCCATCATGGATTATCTCCCCCTTTCGGACTCAGAATTTCCCATTTTTTCCTCGTAACTCGAAAAACTTTTTCACCTTCATACCTACGCGCCTGATATTTGGTATGTAGCTTCGTTATCATGTGCAGATGCGCAAAGTGAATTTGGATTTTTGATCCGACCCTCCATCAGGATTATCTCCCCCTTTCGGACTCAGAATTTCCCATTTTTTCCTCGTAACTCGAAAAACTTTTTCACCTTCAATACCTACGCGCCTGATATTTGGTATGTAGCTTCGTTATCATGTGCAGATGCGCAAAGTGAATTTGGATTTTTGATCCGACCCTCCATCATGGATTATCTCCCCCTTTCGGACTCAGTTTAATTTCCCATTTTTTCCTCGTAACTCGAAAAACTTTTTCACCTTCATACCTACGCGCCTGTATTTGGTATGTAGCTTCGTTATCATGTCAGATCGCAAAGTGAATTCGGATTTTTCATCCGACCCTCCATCATGGATTATCTTCCCCTTTCGGACTCAGAATTTCCCATTTTTTTCCTTGTAACTCGAAAAACTTTTTCACCTTCATACCTACGCGCCTCAATATTTGCTATGTAGCTTCGTTATCATGTGCAGATGCGCAAAGTGAATTCGGATTTTTCATCCGACCCTCCATCATGGATTATCTCCCCCTTTCGGACTCAGAATTTCCCATTTTTTCCTTGTAACTCGAAAAACTTTTTCACCTTCATACCTACGCGCTTCATATTTGCTATGTAGCTTCGTTATCATGTGCAGATGCGCAAAGTGAATTCGGATTTTTCATCCGACCCTCCATCATGGATTATCTCCCCCATTTCGGACTCAGAATTTCCCATTTTTTCCTTGTAACTCGAAAAACTTTTTCACCTTCATACCTATGCGCCTGATATTTAGTATGTACCTTCGTTATCATGTGCAGATGCGCAAAGTGAATTCGGATTTTTCATCCGACCCTCCATCATGGATTATCTCCCCTTTCGGACTCAGAATTTCCCATTTTTTCCTTGTAACTCGAAAAACTTTTTCACCTTCATACCTACGCGCCTCATATTTGCTATGTAGCTTCGTTATCATGTGCAGATGCGCAAAGTGAATTCGGATTTTTCATCCGACCCTCCATCATGGATTATCTCCCCCTTTCGGACTCAGAATTTCCCATTTTTTCCTTGTAACTCGAAAAACTTTTTCACCTTCATACCTACGCGCCTCATATTTGCTATGTAGCTTCGTTATCATGTGCAGATGCGCAAAGTGAATTCGGATTTTTCATCCGACCCTCCATCATGGATTATCTCCCCCTTTCGGACTCAGAATTTCCCATTTTTTCCTTGTAACTCGAAAAACTTTTTCACCTTCATACCTACGCGCCTCATATTTGCTATGTAGCTTCGTTATCATGTGCAGATGCGCAAAGTGAATTCGGATTTTTCATCCGACCCTCCATCATGGATTATCTCCCCCTTTCGGACTCAGAATTTTCCCATTTTTTTCCTTGTAACTCGAAAAACTTTTTCACCTTCATACCTATGCGCCTGATATTTAGTATGTACCTTCGTTATGTGCAGATGCGCAAAGTGAATTCCCATTTTTGATCCGACCCTCCATCATCGATTACCTCCCCCTTTCCGACTCAGAATTTCCCATTTTTTTCCTTGTAACTCGAAAAACTTTTTCACCTTCATACCTACGCGCCTCATATTTGCTATGTAGCTTCGTTATCATGTGCACATGCGCAAAGTGAATTTGGATTTTTTATCCGACCCTCCATCATGGATTACTTCCCCCTTTCGGACTAAGCATTTGGGGAAAGTGGGTATATTGCGATGGCGCGCCATCGACTTTTTCTAGTTTTAATTTGTTATGCTTTCGTTATAAAAGCAGAACGTGACTTGACTTGTGACCATGTAATGGTATGCCTCGGTGTTTATCCTGCGGAAAGCGAGACATGTGATCACAATGACATCCGTGCGTGCGTCCGTCAGTCCGTCCGTCCGAAATCTGCGTTAAAGTTTTTAAATACCTTATATCTCTGCAGTCCTATATATTCATGCTGTATGCCACTCATGCGGCCCCCTGTGCCCAAGGTCAAGGTCAAATGACTTAGAAGTTTGCGTTAATATTTTGTCAAAATTTGTGTTAAAGTTTTCAGATACCTACTATCTCTGTAACCGTAAGTCGGATTTGCTTGAAACTTTGTATGCTTATTGGTCATCATCCATATATTCATTATGTATCCCTCTCATACGGCCCCTGTGCCCCAAGGTTAAGGTCAAATGACTTAGAAGTTTGCGTTAAAGTTTCTGTCAAAATTTGCTTTAATTTGTTCACATACCGACTATCTTTGTAACCGTAAGTCATGCAGATTTGCTTGTTTTTTTGTATGCTTATTGGGTATCATCCATATATCCATTCTGTGTCCCACTCATGCGGCCCCTGTGCCCCAAGGCGAAGGCCAAATGACTTACATGTTTGCATTATTATAAAATCCGTGTTAAAGTTTTTACATACCTTATATACATGTATCTCCACAATTGTTACTCCAATTTACTTCCAACTTCCAATACTTCATCCATATTTTCATGCTATAGCCCACCATGTACTTGAACATGTACATGTACTTGTACAGGTAATATATGGGATTTAGTACTAAACCGGTAGCAGGTCAAAACACCCCCAAGTCAAATCGCCCCCATTTTGGTCAAAACGCCCCCATCTACTAAACCCATTGACCCGGCCTTAAATGACCTTGGCTGTTGATAGGCTGTTAAACCCCAACAAACAAACATCTATATCCCTTGAAGGATTACTTAAATATTTCAACACAGTGTACCTGTGAACAAATGCCACATGTCCATGCTGCCCTTAATATGACCTTGACAACTTTGAACTTTTTCACACATTAATAAGTTTGCCGGAGCTTTTCATTTATGTTATAACTTCTACATGTATATCCCTTGATGGATTACTTTAATATTTTAACACATCATACTTGCGGACAAATGTCACACATCAACACTGCCCTAATATGACCATGACCTTTTGACCTTTATAAATGTGATTGTGAATATTTATCACTTTGGTTAATTAACTTGACACAGTTTCTCCAATCTGTCACTGGGAGCATTCGTGTGCCGACAGGCCACATTTCTTCTTTACCTTCTCATTTTTTTGCAGAACCACTTAGCTATTTTTTGGCGTCAAAAAGTTTCTACAAGTTTCTTCATCATGATATAACTTTAATATTACTTAACGGATTGCTTCAATATTTCGACACTTGATACATGTGATCATTCGGAACACCCTCTTGCTGCCGTTAACATGACCTTGACCTTTTTATCTTCAAATGTTTGTGGAAACACTTAGCCATTTTTTGCGGCAAACAGTTTTGTACAAATTTCTTCATCATCGTATAACATTAATGTTACTTGATGGATTGCTTCAATGTTTGGACACTTGATACATGTGAGCATTTGTAACACACTCATGTCACCATCAACATAACCTTGACCGTATTGACCTTCACTTGCTTGTGGAAACACTTAGCCATTTGTATACGACCGTTTTTAAAAAACGATACGTATTATGTTTTACCGCGGGGCGGGCGGCTGTCAGAAAAACTGCATAGTTCGTGTACACAACTACTCCGAAACCGTTCTGTCGATCAATCTGAAACTATAAACACGTCTTCTACACATATTGAAGATGTGCACCTTGGTGTTTTTATGCCGAAAAAATATTTTTTAACAAAAATATCACGTTTTTAACTTAGCCATTTTTTCTACATTTTTCTATGCAATTGTATACGTATAGGGTACCAAGTTTGTGTACACAACTCCTCTAAAACCGTTCAGTCGATTGATCTGAAACTATACACACATGGTGGAATTTTTGTGTTATTTTCCCATGCTTATGCATAAAGGTGAAATATTATATTTAACCCTGTTAACCCGGTCTACAATGACCTTAGCTATTGACAGGCTGTGAAACACCACACATAAATACATAAATAACTTGTGTTTTAGGCTCTGAGAGATAATGTGCCGTTCAGTAGTGTACCCAGTCGGCCTATCCAGCTACATCAACAAGGTAATGTCTCCTTAACTCTTTGCATGCTGGGAAACTTGTGGTCAAGTCAACAAATAGTTAAAAAATATCAGACGTAAAATCAGTACATTTTCATTTATTTCCCTCTGTAAATAGCATGAATATGTCTTGGAATTTCATTAGAATGGACTCATGCGGACTCAATTCTAATGAAATTCAAAGACATATTTACAGAGAAATAATAAAAATACTCATAATTTGTTGACTGTTATTTTCTCTGTTAGCATGCAAAGAGTCTGTTTCACGAAAGCTAGCCTGCCCAAATATTAGGGCTATATAAAAAATTCAAAAACAATATTTTTTTTTGATAATATTAAATTAAAGGAAAATTTACCAATGAGCTTTCTTTTTATTTCGTGAAATTTTGTAAAATTAGGGGATAACTGTTTTGTTTTCCGATTTGGAGCGGTATGTAGGAGGTTTTATGGTCTGTGAATCAATTTTACGGATACATTAGCGGATTTTAAAAAGCGAATTTAGGTTAGTGAGACATGTTTTTAGTGCAGTTTACATTCAAAATCTTTGAGATTATGTATTAGCAACTGTAAAATCTATGCCGAAAACCCACCCCAAGCAGCGGTTTCATAACGCTGTAATGCATTGTATAGGCGAGTTCCAATTGTCTATATCGTGTGGCTTTTCGCTACAATGTTGGCGAATGGGAGTTTTGTACCTTTCTAAGTATTATGTTTACACCTGGGCACATTTGAATTGTTTTGTGCATTGTTTAGAGAGGTGTATATATACAAACAATAATTGACCATCCAAGACACGCTTGAATCGCCTGTGGGGATTTACTCCTAATTTTGGTGATTATACCCATCTGCAATACAATTTATTATCTATAGTCATGTATGTGCACATTGGAACTCGTAAAGTTATACGCTGGTACTGGCATATTGAGTTTGCATTATTTGATGTTTTTCCATTTGGCCGGGTGGGGTAATATATTTGGGAATTTGTTGAAGGGCCACCTTGAAGTCATCCCAAACCAAAATACTAGCTTGCGGTTAGCTTGCGGCAAGCTTGCGACAAGGTTGCCGCAAGCTAACAAGCTGATCGCAAGCTAACTGTTAGCTTGCGCAAGCTTGCAACACATGTTTCTGATAGACCGCAAGCTTATAATTAGCTTGCAAGCTTGCGGTGTGAAGATTGCGGCAAGCTTGCAAGATCGCAAGCTTGCAGGAGAAGCTTGCAGTTGGCTCGCAAGCTTGCAGGATGAAGATCGCGACAAGCTTGCAAGCTCACAAGCTTGCAGGAGAAGCTTGCAGTTGGCTCGCAAGCTTGCGGTGTGAAGATTGCGACAAGCTTGCAAGCTCGCAAGCTTGCGGTGTGAAAATTGCGACAAGCTTGCAAGCTTGCAAGCTTGCAGGAGAAGGTTGCAGTTGGCTCGAAAGCTTGCAGTGAGAATTGTGTGACAACTATACTATATAGGCTTGCGATGCCTGTGAATTAAGACTGCATGTTCATGAACTGTTTTTTTTTTCCAAACATATAGTTCCCAAGCTCGCATGTGAAGTGCGATCATAAATATGTAGATGTACTTTAAATAAAGTATACTGTAAGCTTATCGGGAAGTAAAATTTAAGAAATTTTATTTTGTAGTTTCATTCTATTTATTTAATTGATGGGGTTTAACAGCCTATCAACAGCCAATATAATTGTATGCCGGGTTAACAGGGTAAAATCCCAGACTTCACTTGAAAGTAATATAATAGGATCAGCACTAATCTTACTACTTGTTTAATGGGTATAACCGTAGTCAAGTCTCAGGTAGCAAGAAAGCCAAAAATGTACCCGAGGGCCAAACCAGGGACATGTGCTCCCAACAAACCACCCACTGTTACATAATAGTCTTGATACACCACATTTCCACACAGACAAACATAATATCTATCACTATACTAACATGGAACCAATAAAGTACCAACAGTATACTATTTGGTACATTGATACAGTACATCGATAGTTCCACATTAGACACTATACTAATGGTGTACTTTCTAGCCGACTGGTCACCGTACACCACGAGTACACCATTGGTACAGTGATGATTCTTTGTTAACCATGGGTACACTAATAGTACAGTATCATACTTTGTTCCTTTTCACTGATACACTGATAGTGACATTGTTGGACTTCGTTCTGTGTCACTGGTACATTAATAGTAAAGTGTTGGACTTCTTTACTGGTACGCCGATAGTACATTGATGGACTTTGTGCATTATGACGGGTACCTTGTACATTAATAGTACAGTGTTGGACTTTGGTCATTTTCTATGGTCCACTGATAGTAAATGGTTATATTTGTTCATTTTCACAAGTACTACAATATGCTTTATTATTTTTACTTGGGTCTCTTTTGACCATTAGCCTAATCATGTAAACTAGCTGAAGATATAATATGATGGGAGAAACATTTTGATGCAAAAAAAATAGCATGTATTATAGAGTGTTACAGCGACATTCCGAAGGTCAAGGTCATGTCAATGGGGGTGGGAGTGTGTTGCACACATTCAGGTGGAGCATGTACCTAAATATTGAAGCAATTCTTCAAGTAATATTGAAGATATTACATGATGGAGTAACTATTACAAACTAACTTTTTAAACGTAAACGAAAAAGACGGTCGGTCGTACAGACAGACACGCATCGTCGAGAATGCTGCGAAAAATATGGTCATGACAAGAACAAATGACAAAGATCATACACAAACAAGTATCCATGGCAACACAGAATTGTGACATTGTGTTATCATACAACATAGATTGCGTTTGGCGTACACTGCAGCCAGCAATTGCACATATGTACCCAGTATGTAATGCGATGTACATGTATGTAAGATATTATGATGGTGGAACATGGAAATTAGCACGACACACTTGCTCATACTGTACTACATTGTATACGGTATCAAGATTTAACGGCCACTCTAGTATAATTGGGAAACATAATTGTAATCAAAATACCGATAACTCGAATTCAAATTATTGGTCACAATTACATGTTTTCCTATACACATGTATAGTATAACTCTCGTAAACTCAAATTTTCGCTAAGTCATACTGTTTCCTCAGTCCCTTGAATTTTGAGTAAACAAGTGTAGATTGTATTTGTAATCAAAGCATTTTGATGATTTCTCATAATTATGTGGCTGTAACTGGAGAAATGAGGCTTCTGGCACTTCTGGCTAGTGTAGCTCCTCATCCAATAGCACACTCCTGTAGTCGATAACAATGTACATTGCTTGTTAGAAGGACGACGGGTGTTTCATTGATGGAATGGCGAACAGTGCAGATTCTGATGAGACTCTGATCTGGATAAACACTGGTCAGAAAACCCATAAGCCCCATTCTCCAGTCACATCCACTTATGAAACACTTGTACAGATGAACTGATTCCACAGCTAACAGTATTTGAACTCTCAAATAACCTTCCATATTGCATCACAGTTTTTTTCCTGGATAATATATTATTTACAGAACACATTTTAATATTCAATATAAGTTCTGTAAACCACAGGTGTTTGCACAGATGGTCATTATTTTGGTGTCATATTGATAGTTGGGTGGATTTTGTTGGTTTCGGGTAATTTACAAATAGTTTTGTGCAACTACTATAATTCTCAAACATTACACATGATAGAACTCGCCAATTAGATGTTGTCATCTGCTGATTTTTTTCTTCATTTTTCTAAATATAAAATCATGTTTCAGCAGCACAGTAGAATCTGCTCAGTTTTAGACAATTTTAATGTGCTGCCAAAACATGATTTTAGGAAGAAACAAGAATACAATTCCAAATAAGCAGAGGACAATTTTTTGTTTCCAGCACATTACAGACACAATTTTAATACACTTACACATAAAAAACAAGCATAATTAACATACAATACACACAGACTGGCCAAAAGACTGACATACAGGCTGACAGACAAATAGACGAGTATGCATGCACATATGGGTTGCGTCTGTAGAGAGATGGAGGCCAAAAATAAGCGCCTGAATTACAGACATACAACAACAACAACAACAACAACCGCTTTTTTTTAAACAAAGGATCAATTATTTTTATCTAAAAAGTCATTTCTTATGTAAATTATAATCAAAACAACAGTAAGAGATTTCATAAACACATAAACTAAACTTCTAGAAATGATTGAGACTTATTGTTGTCGTTTAAAATCAAATAAGGTAAGGATTTCCAAATAATTATGAAAAAATTAACCAATAACCGACTGGATCCATTAAACAACTGTGATATTGGATTTCCAATATTGAAGTTAATACATGTTAGTTATGCATATGAGCTTGATGAGTACATAACTCTTAATTACATTTCATTACACTGCATTGCATACGAGTTATGACTGAGTGGTCTTTCCAAATGTGCGTTCGAAGCATTCTTTGTTTACTTTCTACTTTGTGGGGAGTGTCCGAAGAATTTGATAATACACACTTTATAAGGTAAGTTTATTGTAATATTTTTGTGTCATACTGTAGAACTGTCTCTCAATAACAATATAGCAAAGTATGAATGTCGACACCCTGGATGTTTTCATCACGGCTTGCTTTTGAGGGTGGCACGATTTACCCAAATCTACCCAAATCTACCCAAATCTTCATATAATTACTATGTGTTAATAAATAAAGCTATACACATCATAATAACGATGTTTGGACTGTACTTACATGATGTATGTCATTAATTTGCTCATACCAGGGCCCATTTTAATGTTTTGATGCAAAATGAAAATATTTGTATATGAAATAAAGGGAGAGTACCGCGATAAACTTAATACTAGGAAGCCAAGGAAGATAATCCACTTTATAATGGATAAACATGCTAAAGGGAAATGGGAATGATGATGTACATAATCACTTGTTGAGGCTATACCTCCAGGGAAATTTGCAATCACAGTCTGATCAGGGTCTACATTGTTTTCCATCTTGTACATACTGACTGTATACCGTATGTTTATATATAGCTTCCTGTGTGAGTTTTGAAATGTATATCCGTAAATTAAATTGCAATAACTAAACTATATATGTCCAGAAGTCATTTTATGCTAATAAAAACATTCATTCAATGCATTATACTTTGTTTTTAACTATTTCAAAAAGATGTTGGCATATAATTACTCGCGAAATAAATATTGCAATACTATGGAGGTGACCGGTTAGACAGTTGGACTAGTATATGTGCCATATGAAATCATGATCGATGACAACTTAGCGTTAGACAACTGAGTCTCGATCACGGTAGTCTCCCTTTATAATAATGCTGTATGTATATTAATCGGTTTCCCGCGGAAATATGTGCTTTATTCTTCCCTTTTTTCGGTCAAAATGTGCTTATTGTATGATATACTAATGATATATTTTTGAAAACGTATATAGTATAATCATAAATGTTATTTTTAATGAAGATTTGGGTAGATTTGGGTAAATCGTGCTGCCGTGCTTTTGACGTGCGTCCAGCATTTGTGTAAGTATTTCATGTACCAAATATCTCCACAACCCTAAGTCTGACAAACTTGAAACTTCACATACCTTATTATCATCATCCTTATTTTAATTCTATAGCCCACCAATGCAGATACCATGCCCAAGTTCAATGTCAAATTGGTTAGAAATGTGCGTTATGATTTTTTTTGTAAAATCTGAATGAATATCTCCACAACCCGAACTCATGATTGACTTGAAACTTCACATACCTCGTCATCATCCATATTTTCATCCAATAGCCCAGCCATGTGACTAACATGCCCAAGGTCAATGTCAAAATTACTTCGATACAAGTTTTTAACTACCCAATATCAATACTTCTTTATCACCATCTATATTTTCATCCTATAGCCCACCCATGCAGACCCCATGCCCAAGGTCAAATTACTCTGAAATTTGTGTTAAAGTCTGCTTTTTAATTGCATACCCAATACATGCGTATCTCCCCAATCCGATTGCTCTAACCAGATACATATTCATATGTACTGGACCATCAAATACCTAGAAAAAGAGGTATTATACAAGTATAATTTGTTTTCTCCTCAATCCTCCAATACTATGTGTATATATGACATGTGTTTATCCAAATGAAATAAACTACATGTATATACTGTTTAAACTATAAATACCTTGGCGGGCGTGATATGCTGGCTGTTGCCATCTAGTTTCTATATTTTAGTGTGCGAACTGTAAATGCTATTACGCACATTTTTACTGTGTAATGTGGTGTTGTGATATAGTGCAACCTGTAAGCGGAAAACGTGCAGCTAAATATATGTTGTCAAATTCAATGATTTCTTGATCTCACTGAAATGACCATTGAGCTAATAATGTTAATAATTGATAGAAATATGTGCATACTGGTGAATGTATGCAAAAACTTTTATTAAATTGATTAATTGGCATTTGTAAATATTTGATAACTCACCTGTACCAAATTATAATAAAATGTTTGTTTCAACATGTTCAGGAGTCCTCACAATATGTACCGGCTGGCCAGGCGCAAGAATGTTGGAGTCATGAGATGGAAGATTCAGTGATCGTGAGTTTCAACATTATATAATTTTATGTATGCTGACCAATTAAATAAAGAAAAACATTACCCTTCAACATGTTCAACATACTACATACTTATGCCCATGGTATAATAACGGAGTATGTCTGTAGAACTATTTACAGGTTTAAGAATGTTTGCACGCATTCCAGAATTGCAATATTACATATAAATAGGCGTAAAATTACTAGACATACTGTAGTCAAAAGAACCTTTTGTACATTATTGACTAGAAACAGCTGCATATTTTATACAAAACAGTCTTCCACAAAGTAGCGTCAAAACAGAATAATGACATTATCATATATATAAATAGACAAGTGGACTATCCTTTATTTATTAGCCATTTTGTTGCGTCAAAAAGTTTGTAAGAGTTTCTCCAGTTACAGTCCAGTATGCCACGGGGGCATATCCATGCTTTACAAACATAATGTCTAGCTTTTGCTTAAATTTTGGGTAAAACATTAACACTTAAGTACTATAATATATTTCAGGAACGTGAACATTTTGCTGACAGTGCCAGTGGGTCACAAGAATGGGAGAAGCGGGAAACGGTGAGTACTTCTATTTTATTCGGTGCATTCAGAGGGATGGGTTGTGGCCTAGGGTTAGAACGCCTTAACTTCCAATCCGGAGGTTGTGCGTTCAAAACCTCGCCTAGGGCATAAAAAAATACTTCCATAGTTTTTCCATACCCACTGGGTATGTCGGACTGTGATCCCATTTCTATATGACCTTAGCTGTTGCTGGTACGTCACTTTCATTGTAATACCGCTATTAAAGATAAAATGTATTGCAAAATCCCTGATACAATATATCATATTGTCTGCTGCGTAATGTGACCTTGCTGTTGAACGGATGTGAAAACTAATAAACAAATGTACAACACAGTAAATCCGAGTTATAGCCACGCTTTTGTTTTCGAAATTATTCAATTACTACTTAAATGAACCTACATGTACGAACAAATACGACATGTGAACAAAGGCCAGATTTTTCTCTGGTCTTGTTCACAGGTGTGACTGTATATATTTGTATGACCTGTATGTGTATGTCAATATTTCAGAGCGGTGGAGTGAAGAATGTTCAGCTATTGACAGAATTTCAAGTGTACTTGACACCAACGCAACTGTCCGTAGCTAACCACAAGGCAGGAGGAAATCCAAGAATCCAGTATTAGCAGAGTTATGGTCCTTGACTTAGAGAAACGTGACGATTTTCAACTTGTGTCGCAGAGTTATGGTCCTTGACTTATTGAAAAGTGCGATTTTCAAACTCGTGACCCGCATAACTGAAAAAACTATTTGAGCTACAGTCATGAAACCTTTTAGGAATACATGTATTTGTTATCATTTCAAGCTGCGCACCGGGGTGGGGTTTTAGCTGCGGTTTCATCCAGAATTCAGAGTTATGGCTCTTGACTCGGTGAAAAGTGGCGATTTTCAACTTGTGCCGCACATAACTGAAAAACTATTTGAGCTACAGTCATGAAACATAGGTAATGTTTATCAACATGTGGAGTTCTGCATCATGCGAGTTTGATGTGGATTCATAGAGTATGGGTGGAGTTATGGCCCTTGACTTAGTGAAAATTGCTGATTTTCTTTAACTTGTGTTGCCGGTAACTGAAGCATGAAACTATATAGGAATGTTAATCAGCATGCAATAGTTGTGCACTGTGATTTTGTTTTGCGGAATCATCGATAAGGATGGAGTTTATGACCCTTGACTTAGAGAAAATTGGCTATTTTGTCCACCACAAATTTGTGTCGCGCATGTTAGTTAAGAGTTGCGAAATTTTACAGGAATGTTTGTCACTATGTGCAGTTGTGCACCTGGGTTTTTTATGCGGATTCGTGTAGTAATGGCCGAGTTATTGCCATTGGTCACTTTGTGTCAAGCCCGCTTGCGGAAAGTGAGACATAGTGATCACAATGACGTCCGGGTGTCCGGGCGTCCGTCCGTCCGAAATCTGTGTTAAAGTTTTTAAATACCTTATATCTCTGCAGTCCTAAGTCACATTGACTTGAAACTTCATATGCTTATTAGTCATGATCCATATATTCATGCTGTATCCCACTCATGCGGACCCTATGTCAAGGTCAAATGACTTGAAGTTTGCATTAAAGTTTCTGTCAAAATTTGCGTTAAAGTTTTCACATACCTACTATCTCTGTAACCGTAAGTCAGATTTGCTTGAAACTTTGTATGCTTATTGGGCATCAAACTTCAAATAAATACACTCTGAGACCATCAAATGCCTCGGCGGGGCTCGACATGCGGGCCGCGGCCATCTGGTTTATTTTGTTACCTTGCGCAGAAAAAACAAGGTACAATGTAGCTACATATATGCGGTTGTTGCCTTAAATTCTAATTTTACAAGGCCCGATAACATGCAGTGTTTGTGTGGGCATATTTTTCTCTGAAAAACAAAAATCTAGCTCTCCATTTGTTAAGTATACACCGATGACTTAAATAAATATTACATCTGAAGACATTTTAATACATCATATGCAATATTGTATTGTTTTAGTTATTAATTATTCCATCTTCCCAGTAACAGATTTGTACATTACCTCATTATCTAATGGATGTTCTACCCCTATTCTTAAATGACTCTGATGTGGAATGGACCTGGCACCAGGTCAGGATATTCCAATTTCAGGGCTGAATATATATTTTTGTGTAAATATTCAGTTCTGATTTTGGGAATTTCCCTCATTATGAACAGGTTAAATATGGGATAGTCTAACCGTCCAATAAAATCAAGCAATCCCGATTCATTCCATATAACCCCGATTCATGCCATATAAGGCAAGCTTGCGACTAGCTTGCAGACAAGCTTGCGACTAGCTTGCGGCAAGCTTGCGACTAGCTTGCGGCAAGCTTGCGACTAGCTTGCGGCAAGCTTGCGACTAGCTTGCGACTAGCTTGCGGCAAGCTTGCGACTAGCTTGCGGCAAGCTTGCGACTAGCTTGCGGCAAGCTTGCGGCAAGCTTGCGACTAGCTTGCGGCAAGCTTGCGGCAAGCTTGCGACTAGCTTGCGGCAAGCTTGCGACTAGCTTGCGACTAGCTTGCGGCAAGCTTGCGGCAAGCTTGCGGCAAGCTTGCGACTAGCTTGCGACTAGCTTGCGGCAAGCTTGCGACTAGCTTGCGGCAAGCTTGCGACTAGCTTGCCGCGCGTTTCAACTGCGTGCTTGCAGCAAGCTTGCGGTAACCTAACCGCAAGCTTGCATTCTTAGCTTGCCGCAAGCTAGTCGCAAGCTTGCAGAATAAGATTGCGATTTTTGTTTGGGATGTTTGTCAGTCATTGGTCGATTCTCTTTTCAACTTTGGGTTGTACAGGTCAAAATGGCAGAATGAATAACTGAACATGTACCAAAATATTTGGATTCCCTGCCGCTGGCCATTGTTTACAAAAGCGTGTAGAGTTACATAAAAAAACAGAGACTTGTAAAACGGAGATTTTTTATGCTGTGATTTTTGTCTCGCACGGGAAAGCGGAAAGCGAGACTAAGGTTTTGCTTTTCCGGAGTCGTCGGCGGCGGCGTCGTCATCATTCAATGTTAAGTTTTTCGTGTTACGGTCATTACTTTAACACCTTATCAGCTACAGTCATCAAACTTTATATATACCTTTACTATGATATGTAGATGAATATAGGACTATTAAACAAAAATTCCGGGCTCCAGGGTCAAGGTCAAACTCTATTTCTTTCTATGCTACAAACTGAACATTAATGCATGAAGACCCGTTTTCTCGTGTGCTCTGTACACATTACCCTGTAGAGAGAATAGCCTTCTCCAGTTGAACACTTATGCATGTGCAAGCATGTGCACATGTCCAGACTGACCACTAACTGTCCAGGTAAATTATTACAGGTAATTAGCCAGGTTTTTTTAAAAAAAAATCCAGGCCATTGGATAGGCGAAAGCCGGGTGGGTGGGCGGCGTCCACAATCAATGTTAAGTTTTCGTGTTTGAGTCCATTTCTTTGTTACTGTACCACCAAGGACCACCAAACTTTCACAGCTTCATAATCAAGGGGTGCCCACCACATATCACTATCCAACATGTTACTTTTTTTTTAACTTCACCCATTTTTTCCGCGCAGTCGACTTAGCCATTTTTTATTCAAGCCCCTGTGGGTTGAATTTAGGTTTGTTTAATGGATTTTCAGGTCTCGCAGGATCGCGTAGTGATTTTTTTAGCAGCCAACGCACGTTCTAATTTTACCTACGCCATGTTAAAGAATGCGAATGTGAACGGTGCATTATGAACGTTTCACTCATATTTTTCGCCAGCTACATTTTTTTTCGCTACAGTTATATAATTTCTCAAAAAACTTTCTTATTTTATCAAATATTAACTGTCGTGTTGCATAATAATATCTTTTCGCGGGTTATGCTGACCGATACACATTACGTCGCTATATACGCCATGAAAAATAGTTCTGATATGAGCTAACATAATTTTGTATTGTGTCGTGTAATACATGTGTTGTTATTTATTTTTTCTGCACGACATTTATATTAGAAAATGTTTATCTGATATAATATATAAACTGGCATGTATTCATTTGAAGAATTTTTTTTTTCACGCGCAATGATACAACCGCATGTCTCCGTATAGTATTTTCCGACCGCCATTTTATGCCGACCCATTCCATAAACACAAAGAATATGTAAGATTTGTATCGGTTCTATTGTGATAATATATCCACATTTATTGTTATATTATAAATAAGTTATCTCATCTTCTATTGCACAATATTTTTTTAATAATCAGCGTGGTGGAAGCTATTTTATTTAATTCATACCAAGAAAACATTCTGCCTGCCTGGAATCGAAACTGAAAGTATGATATAAATAGAACACAGCTACTGAGTTCATCTACAGGATACATCGCGAGTTTGATTGGGAACTACAATCGCGGTGCATATCGTAACAAGAAATTTGTGGCACAGATATTATACTACACAGACTAGTGTAAAAGTGAAACTGTTCAGTGAAATCAAAGGAAATAGGCAAGGGGGGAATCCCATATACAACACGCAGAGTGATTTCCCCTAGACGACTCTTCCAAGAGAAATCACTCTGCGTGTACTTGAGAGCTAAATCCTGTTATGCCCCATTAAGAAAGTAATAGCATTAAAAGCTAATCATATTGCTTTTGGGGTGAGCTAAGACTTAAGTGATTCTGGTGCAGCATGGATCTGGCACCAGGCCAGGAGATTCTAATTTCAGGGCTGAATATATATAGTTTATGTGAATATTGAGCTGTGATTTTGGGAATTTCCCTCATTTTATACAGGTTGAATACAGGATAGTCCATCCTGTTGGCCCGGCCTTACATGACCCTGGCTGTTGATAGGCCGTTAAACACCCAATAATCAATCAATCAATCCACAGCACTCTAATTTCAGGGCAGAATATATAGTTTATGTAAATATTGAGCTCTTGATTTTGGGAATTTCCCTTACTTTTTTTACAGGTTGAATTCAGGACACTCCATCCTGTTGGCCCGGCCTTACATGACCCTGGCTGTTGATAGGCCGTTAAACACCCAATAATCAATCCATCATCCTTAATGGAATGCTGACTTACATGGTTTGGCCCTCATGTACCAACCATTTCAGCCCCCTGGTACTTGCGAGCTAATAATGCGCAACATGTTACAAACAGGATAGATACTCCAACACTAAAATGACTATTTACACTATTATATAAACCATATTTGAATATATGCCTTTGTTACCAGCAATAAACATTTGTTCTCTTATTTTTGAGGGGGAGGTAGGAGGGAGTAGCGAAGGGTAATTTAGCGATCGGTATTCATCTTGTCGGAATGCCCACTTACATGGTTTGGCCCTCATGTACCAACCATTTCGGCCCCCTGGTACTTGAGAGTTAAATCCTGTTATGCCCCATTAAGTATTTCTGTATATGCAAGGATTATGTTCCTATCCTCAGGAGTATGCTTTCTCATCGGCGAGCATTGCATTTGCCAAAATGGTACAAGAGGGCCGAACCATGTAGGTCGACCATATGGTAAGGATGTCCTACTCAGCAGAAGGCTAGATTGATTGATTGGATCCCTTCTATGACCCAATCAAAATGAATGCAAACCAATTTTTAGCATATTGCTTATCCACACACACGTACTGCGCAGAATTTCTGGACTTTCAGTCCTTTGATTAATGTTAAGTTTTCGCGTTTTCATTGTTAAGTTTTCATGTTTAAGTCCATTTCTTTGGTACTGTACCACCTAGGACCACCAAACTTTCACAGCTTCATAATCAAGGGGTGCCCACCACATATCACTATCCAACATGTTACTTTTTTTTTAACTTGACCCATTTTTTCCGCTCAGTCGACTTAGCCATTTTCAATGTTAAGTTTTCGCGTTTACAATGTTAAGTTTTCGTGTTTAAATCCATTTCTTTGGTACTGTACCACCTAGGACCACCAAACTTTCACAGCTTCATACCAAGGGGTGCCTACCACATACAACTATCCAACATGTGACCATTTTTTTACCTTCACCTATTATTTCTACGTAATTGACCATTTTCAACGTTAACTTTTTAACGTACGTCTGGTTAAATTTTTTGGTTAAAACTTTTTTGTTATACTATATCTCTGCAACTGCTTCACCCATTACCTTGAAACTTCACATGGGTGTTTATCATCGTCCATATTTTCACTCTAACCCCCAACCGTGCGGCCCCTGTGCGCAATGTCAAGGTCAAATTGCTTTTAATTTATTTGTTAAATTTTGTTTGTGTACTATATCTCTGCAACTGCTTCACCCATTACCTTGATACTTCACATGGGTATTTATCATCATTGTCTCACCCGCTTGCGGAAAGCGCGATATCGTCGGCATTTTGGCATACGTCCGTCCGTCCGTACGTAAGTCAGTGTGTCCGGTTAAAGTTTTTTCATTAAAGTTTTTCCATCTACTATATCTATTTTTTTAGTGTCCATGCCTCGCCCCCCAAGGCGCGACATGCAGGCCACGGCCATCTAGTCTACAAAAAGTGGGTATAATTATGTTATCCAAGTGTCCATGCTTGGAAAAAACCTGGCCTTCGTGGTTTTGCCTCGTTTCTTGTTAAACTTTTTATTTAAAATTTTTTCCCCATTTTTTTTCAAATTCTTTTTCAATTTTTAGCCAGGTTTTTTGAAAAAAAATCCAGGCTATTGGATTGGCGAAAGAGGGCGGGCGGGCGGGCGGGAGGCGGGCGGGCGGGCGGCGGGGCGGCGTCCACAATCAATGTTAAGTCTTCTTCGTGTTTGAGTCCATTTCTTTGTTACTGTACCACCTAGGACCACCAAACTTTCACAGCTTCATAATCAAGGGGTACCCACCACATATCACTATCCAACATGTTACTTTTTTTTTTAACTTGACCCATTTTTTCCGCGCAGTCGACTTAGCCATTTTCAATGTTAAGTTTTCGCGTTTACAATGTTAAGTTTTCGTGTTTAAGTCCATTTCTTTGGTACTGTACCACCTAGGACCACCAAACTTTCACAGCTTCATAACCAAGGGGTGCCTACCACATACAACTATCCAACATGTGACCATTTTTAGCCAGGTTTTTTGAAAAAAAATCCAGGCTATTGGATTGGCGAAAGCCGGGCGGGCGGGCAGGCGGGCGGCGGGCGGCGGGGCGGGCGGCGTCCACAATCAATGTTAAATTTTCGTGTTTGAGTCCATTTCTTTGTTACTGTACCACCTAGGACCACCAAACTTTCACAGCTTCATAATCAAGGGGTGCCCACCACATATCACTATCCAACATGTTACTTTTTTTTTAACTTCACCCATTTTTTCCGTGCAATCGACTTAGCCATTTTCAATGTTAAGTTTTCGCGTTTTCAATGTTAAGTTTTTTAGCCAGGTTTTTTGAAAAAAAATCCAGGCTATTGGATTGGCGAAAGCCGGGCGGTCGGCGGCTGGGCGGCGCGCGGGCGGGGGCGTCGGGCGTGCGGTCGAGTTTGCGGTAGGCGTCGGGTCCACTATCATCATGTTGAATTTTTTCCGTGTTTGAGTCCAATTTCTTTGTTTACTATACCACCTAGGACCACCAAACATTTCACACTTCATAATCAAAGGGTGCCCACACATATCACTATCCAACATGTTACTTTTTTTTTAACTTGACCCATTTTTTCCGCGTAGTCGACTTAGCCATTTTCAATGTTAAGAATTTTGTTTTCGTTGCTGAGTCCATTTCTTTGTACTGTACCACCTAGGACCACCAAACTTTCACAGCTTCATAATCAAAGGGGTGCCCACCACATATCACTATCCAACATGTTACTTTTTTTTTAACTTGACCCATTTTTTCCGCGCTAGTCGACTTAGCTCCATTTTCAATGTTAAGTTTTCGCGTTTACAATGTTAAGTTTTCGTGTTTAAGTCCATTTCTTTGGTACTGTACCACCTAGACCACCAAACTTTCACAGCTTCATAATCAAGGGGTGCCCACCACATATCACTATCCAACATGTTACTTTTTTTTTAACTTCACCCATTTTTTCCAGCGCAGTCGACTTAGCTATTTTCAATGTTAAGTTTTCGCGTTTACAATGTTAAGTTTTCGTGTTTAAGTCCATTTCTTTGGTACTGTACCACCTACGACCACCAAACTTTCACAGCTTCATAATCAAGGGGTGCCCACCACATATCACTATCCAACATGTTACTTTTTTTTTTAACTTCACCCATTTTTTCCAGCAGTCACTTGCCATTTTCAATGTTAAGTCGCGTTTACAATGTTGTTTTCTGTTTAGTCCTTTCTTTGGTACGACCTAGACCACAATTTCACAGCTTATAATCAAGCCACATATCACTATCCAACTTACTTTTTTTTTTAACTTCACCCATTTTTTCCCGCGTCGACCATTTTCAATGTTAAGTTTTCGTTTCAATGTTAAGTTTTCGTGTTTAAGTCCATTTCTTTGGTACTGTACCACCTAGGACCACCAAACTTTCACAGCTTCATAATCAAGGGGTGCCCACCACATATCACTATCCAACATGTTCCTTTTTTTTTAACTTCACCCATTTTTTCCGCGCAGTCGACTTAGCCATTTTCAATGTTAAGTTTTCGCGTTTACAATGTTAAGTTTTCGTGTTTAAGTCCATTTCTTTGGTACTGTACCACCTAGGACCACCAAACTTTCACAGCTTCATAACCAAGGGGTGCCTACCACATACAACTATCCAACATGTGACCATTTTTTTTACCTTCACCTATTATTTCTATGTAATTGACTTACCCATTTTCAACGTTAACTTTTTAACGTACGTCTGGTTAAAGTTTTTTGGTTAAAACTTTTTTGTTGTACTATATCTCTGCAACTGCTTCGCCCATTACCTTGAAACTTCACATGGGTGTTTATCATCATCCATATTTTCATTCTAACCCCCAACCGTGCGGCCCTGTGCCCAATGTCAAGGTCAAATTACTTTGAATTTTTTTGTTAAATTTTTTTCAGATTTGTTAAAATGGAGGTCATCGCTAATCCAAGATGGCCACCATCTAAAAAATAGCATAAATTCTTAAAAAAAAATTTAACGTACGTCTGGTTAAATTTTTTGGTTAAAACTTTTTCGTTATACTCTCTGCAACTGCTTCGCCCATTACCTTGAAACAAATTCACATTGGTGTTTATCATCGTCCATATTTTCATTCTAACCCCCACCCCCAACAGTGCGGCCCCTGTGATCACTGTTAAGGTCGAATTACTTTGAATTTATTTGTTAAAGTTTTTTCGTGTACTATGTCTCTGCAACTGCTTCACCCTTTACCTTGATACTTCACATGGGTGTTTATCATCATTGTCGCACCCGCTTGCGGAAAGCGCAATATCGTCGGCATTTTGGCATACGTCCGTCCGTCTGTCCGTCAGTCCGTACGTCCGAGTGTCCGAGTGTCCGGTTAAAGTTTTTTCGTTAAAGTTTTTCCATCTACTATATCTATTTTTTTAGTGTCCATGCCTCGCCCCAAGGCGCGACATGCAGGCCACGGCCATCTAGTCTACAAAAGTGGGTATAATTACGTTATCCAAGTGTCCATGCTTGGAAAAAACCTGGCCTTCGTGGCTTTGCCTCGTTTCTTGTTTTTAACTTCACCCATTTTTTCCGCGCAGTCGACTTAGCCATTTTCAATGTTAAATTTTCGCGTTTACAATGTTAAGTTTTCGTGTTTAAGTCCATTTCTTTGGTACTGTACCACCTAGGACCACCAAACTTTCACAGCTTCATAACCAAGGGGTGCCTACCACACAACTATCCAAGATGTGACCATATTTTTACCTTCACCTATTATTTCTACGTAATTGACTTAGCCATTTTCCACGTTAGCTTTTTAACGTACGTCTGGTTAAATGTTTTGGTTAAAACTTTTTTGTTTTACTATATTTCTGCAACTGCTTCGCCCATTACCTTGAAACTTCACATGGGTGTTTATCATCGTCCATATTTTCATTCTAACCCCCAACCGTGCGGCCCCGTCCGGTTAAAGTTTTTTCGTTAAAGTTTTTCCATCCACTGTATCTATTTGTTTAGTGTCCATGCCTCGCCACAAGGCGCGACATGCAGGCCACGGCCATCTAGTCTACAAAAAGTGGGTATAATTATGTTATCCAAGTGTCTATGCTTGGAAAAAACCTGGCCTTCGTGGCTTTGCCTCGTTTCTTGTTGTGTTTAAGTCCGTTTCTTTGGTACTGTACCACCTAGGACCACCAAACTTTCACAGCTTCATAATCAAGGGGTGCCCACCACATATCACTATCCAACATGTTACTTTTTTTCGAACTTGACCCATTTTTTCCGCGCAGTCGACTTAGCCATTTTCAATGTTAACTTTTCGCGTTTACAATGTTAAGTTTTCGTGTTTAAGTCCATTTCTTTGGTACTGTACCACCTAGGACCACCAAACTTTCACAGCTTCATAACCAAGGGGTGCCTACCACATACAACTATCCAACATGTGACCATTTTTTTACCTTCACCTACTATTTCTACGTAATTGACTTACCCATTTTCAACGTTAACTTTTTAACGTACGTCTGGTTAAAGTTTTTATGTCTTCAAACTAACCTGAATGGTTGCAAACAGATAGGTTGCTATGAAACAGATAGGTTGCTATGAAATCGTCCTAATAATAAAAATCTGCCTACTCTAATCACTCAAATAACCCACCATAGACCATTCCGCTCTACCCACAGCCAATTGGCTAGTCCGCTATTTAAACTCCTCCTATTATTTTAGGACGCTATCAAGAGTGCAGGTATATTTGTCTCTCTCTTTATTTCGTGCTTATTTTGAATTTCTGCCGTGTATTGTGCCGTATTTGTCATTATATTTCGTTCAATACATATTATTATCACTCTTGTGTGTTACGTGATTATTCTCCATTGCATTTTTTGGGGTTTTTCACGGTGTTTTACTTTGTGTCACATATTTTCGCGTGTACGCGATTCGTACCCTAACGGGTTCGTCCCAAAGTGGATTCGCTCCCGTGACACATTTTTTGTAGCGTTTTTGCGTTTCTTCTATCAGGTTTTGTTATACAATACTTGTTAGAATGCCGCAATCACGCGCTGCATGTGGACACATGACTTCTCCTTGGGATACCCATACGGACAGGTGCTTTGCCTGTTGCGGGTGTTGCAAAGAGAGGCCATGTGATTTGTCCGTCCGTTGGATGGATTCGACGTGGGGCAAGGCTGGGTCTAGAAGGTCCCATACCTCACGTCTGAAGAAGTCTGTGTCCGAGTCTCAGCTCTTGGGAGCAGTGGAACCGTCCGAGGTTTCGGAGGTTGTGTTAAGTGATAGGCCGGTGATCCATACAGGGGATACCGGGCTGCTGGGGCCGGTGCCTGATCTCATATCACCCGGTTCGCAGAGAGCTATACCTATCACAGGGGTGCTTCGGCCGGTTCTTGATACTATATCACCCGGTTTGAAGCTGACCCAGCCTCTCTCAGTAGAGGCGCCCGGCACCGGGCACCGGGCACCGGGCACCGGGCACCGGGCACCGGGCACCGGTTATGTCACCGGGCACCGGTCACCGGGCACCGGGCATTATGTCACCGGGCACCGGGCACCGGTTAGGCTACCGGGCACCGGTCAAACACCTGGCACCGGGCACCAGACTCTCCCTGGACAGCCTGCTGCTTCCGGTAGGAAGACGTTCTTGTCTTCGGTTGGTCTTCGTTCTACGTGTTCACGTAAGTCGAGGAGTCGATCTCGTCGTAGGTCAGGATTGGGTTAGCTCTTCGATTTCGGGTTCGGAGTTTAGATCTTGTTCTTCCTTTTCCTCGAGGTCATTCTCAGGTTTTGGAACAGGTTCATCTAGATCTCGTTCTCCTGTTCTTGTCGTGAGGAGACGGTTGTATAGGGCTTCTACATGTAGTACTAGCTTCGGCAGTACATATACTATTTGGAACGATACAGTACAGTTCTGTTGAATCAGATTCCACGTATGTGGTAGATGACTGCCAGTCTAGGGTTGCTGCGGCAGGTGCTTATCACATTCACCC
Organism: Conchocele bisecta; assembly: GCA_029237695.1. NCBI lineage: Eukaryota > Metazoa > Mollusca > Bivalvia > Lucinida > Thyasiridae > Conchocele > Conchocele bisecta. Next base: position 28,326,171 of record CM055272.1, read on the forward strand.
GGTCACAACGTACCCTAACTCTCGCAGGAGAGGTGCCGGTATTGTGTTACGGGCACCGGGCACCGGGCACCGGGCACCGGGCAGGCACCGGGTACCGGGCACCGGGGTGGGTAGCAACTATTTCTGACCGGGGTGTTCGTGGGTTCGTATCCTGTGTACATATTTTGTTTTTGTATCCGGCTCCTCGAGTTCTAGCTCTTCCGTTCTCGGAGGAGACGGTCGAGGTGGTATTGGACGCCGTGGTGCTTTGGCTCCGTACTTGTCTGGCCTGCTCCTTATTCGAGTGTATATGAGTTCGAATTCCCAGTCTATATTCAGGACTCGACACGCGATAGAGTTATGAGGGTTCAGTTGGCTAAGATTCTGGAGTTCCTGTCTAAGTCCTAGTACTTAGTGGGTTTGTCGGCTCTTTCACAGCTGGTGGTTTTGCCAGTGGAGCCTCCCATATGGGTACTTCCTCGGATGGCTGTTGTGAGGATGATTCGGTGGTGGTGGAATTGCCGGAGTTGTCGTGGTTTCATTTCTCTCTACAGTAGGGCTTCTTGTTACGTACATTGGGGAGCTTTAGGTAGGATTTGGCCACTGCGGGGTTCCTAGTGCCCAAAACTTTGATCGCCACACTGGGGTCTAAGTTCTACATGCCCCTCTATGCGGTATGGGTTTTTGAGATCTCCGTTTCTGGACAAGGACGCCGCAGCGTTTGGGATATCTTCGGCTCCTGGTCCTGGTTCGCGTTGCGAAGGCATGGGTGTAGGCTGTTAAGTCGATTGTGGCTATGCCAACTTTCGATTTATGTTTGAATCAGTATGATTCATCGTCTCTGGACGCAGTGCTTCAGTCGGCGATTTGTGCTGCTAAGCCTCTTGTCAACATGTCTTTGGAGTTTTCTATGGACATGCTCTTGTCCAGGTGAGACGCAGTGATAGCCGGCTCGTTTTTTCTTGAACGGCCATAGTTTTGCTTCGTTCGCCTCTTTTGACCTCTGATAATTGTGCGATCGAACGGCCAAAGGGCAGCTACGGTACCGATGGTCCCTCCTGCTGCTCCTTCTTGTCTACCTCCTGTGGGGTCGTTTCCCCTGACGGGGGTATTTTCAAGGGTTAAGTAGAGTCTCTCTCTTGAAGTTTAGTGCTATAGAGGAAGTTCGAGACGTGGTCGGAGCGCCATTTGCCCGGTAGACTGGGTTGTTTCCATAGATCGGCGGGTCTCGTACTTCCACGTGCCCTTCCGCAGATGCTCTCGGAAGTTTAAGTTGTTTCCGAGTTTTGTGTCTTTTAGTTCCGTGTGATACGGTATCTGGCGGCGGTGGTATGGGGTTTGTTACTCTTCTAGGTTCTTTCCTATCTAGAGTAGTCGTAGTTGGTTCCCACACAGGATTTTTCTTAGGTGGGAATGAGCTTATTGACCGATCTATCAGTCATCATAGTACCTTTGGACAGGGTGCGTGGCATCTTGTTTTAGTTTCCGGGTACTGGTCAGAGGTTCTCTGTCAGCTAGGAAATTTCTGCACTCCTGGACTTTCGGGGTGCAGAATAGGGGAAGGTTATGTCTGCGACCTCCAGTATTACTTACTAGGGCTATGGAGGCCGACACCCCGATCCTTTGGATCGGTCTCTGCCTAGGATCACCATCTTCCTCGTTGTATCAGATGGTGGGCAGTGGAGGTCTGGTTCCTACAGGGATTTCCCATAGTGTTACCTCCTCCTACTCGCTTTCTGTCCACAGATGTGTCGTGAGAAGGCTGGGGGGGGGGGGCTCATTGGAGCCCCTACTTCGGTGTGTTTTCGGGTTGGTGGTCAGTGCAGGAAACTCAGGGACACATCAACATGTTTTAGCTTTTGGCAGTGCGTTTCCGGGGGTTGACAGCGGCGGATTCTGTTCTGCACGGACAGGTGGTTATGGTTTCTGCGGTCATCTCGGTTCTGACGGAATGGCTTCTGCATCCGTTGGTGTCCAGTGCTATCTTGTCCGGATGGGGGTATCCATTTGTGGTTTTGTTGCGGCAAGGCTCAAACGTCGGTTTTTTTTTTTTCCACTGTTTGCGCCCACGTACCGATTCGGACTTTTCAATTTACTCGTTCCAGTATAACTTCGGACCCATGTACTGCATGTTGGACATTGCTAAGGAAGTGATTTGAGATACCAACTGTTCGTGTTTATAAGATCGCATGTAATTCACTCAATTGTAATTATTATAAACAAGCGTCCGTTAATGATTATGGCATTTACGGCTCGATTCATGTCCGGCAAATAAATTGGCTATTAACAAGAGTATTTTTGTGATTTCACGTCACACTGTCGTTAATTGGTTGACCACGGCTTACGTGGTCGGCCTTTGACGGTATTCCGCGATTGTAACACGGTTTACCGGCGGCATGTTTTGATCACTTTGTATGTGTGAAAAACTTACCTGTGCCAATTAAGTTTGACCAGACTTTACGACGCCCGCTGTTCAAATTGCATATCGACATTACAGTATAATGTGTATTAATTATACCATCGGACTTGTTTTCCACATCGATATAAACGAAATGTCGACATTTCCGATATCGATTTATCAGGTATGTAATGTATGAGTTTATATAGCAGTTCGGCCGGGACCACTAGCGTACATCGACATAAGCAGGTATATCGATGTAAGCAATGTCGACATAACGCGTATCGACTGTATATACAACATGCTGTTGTCACTCCATCATTTCTGAAGCAATTGGGTATTTCAAAATGTTAATTGTGTTAAATAGAAGCACACTACTGTTTACACATCAGCAGTTTCTCCTATGAACCGAGATTTCTCCCTCAGATACTTTATCCCTTCTCACATGATCTGGAATCAGTTGTGGTTCGGGCCTCCCTCCGTCACGCCTGTCAGCGACAGTGGTTAATTCACACTTTCTGTCCAGTCCGTGCGATGAAGCATTAGGTTCGGAAGAATTAGACATCCGGTCCGACCGTAAAGTTTCTTATTACCAATTTTAAGCCAACGGGAGGTATCGCAATCCTTTGTCTTCCGTTGGATAGATAGGGCCATTACTTGAGTTTATTCTACAGTAAGTGGTTCTGCAGCTGAGTTGTTTAGGCCATAAATGCACGAGGTGCATGTAGTCTCAACTTCTTTCTATGATCGCTCTCTGCACTGGCAGGAGATGCGTAACTGCCAACTGTTACGATTTTTCCGTATTTATTCCGGGAAATACGTTAGATAGACGGTAGTACGGATTACAATTAAAAGTACGATTTTTGATCGGCGCGGGTATATCTGGATATAATTATTTCGTTTAAATACAATTCTGCCAATAATCCTATTGTTTTATTTACCCGTAATCATTCTCGTCTAGGCGATTACCATTTGATATTCCAGCGCTCGAGATATTGATTTATTCATCACGTAATTCGTATAATGTCTGATCTAAGCGTGCAGCCAACGTATTTGGGGATTGTTTTATCGGAAGAAGTTAGGACAACACATCTGTTCATCTATGATTACAGCGAGACATGGCCCAATTTGGTCCTGTCACAGCGCGGTGATGTTTTTGCGTCTTGCAATCAGTGTTATTGTAGTTATTCGGGTGCTCATGGTAGCCGAAACTTGGGCCAAGGCTATATTTAACTTATTTTATGCATATAAGTGAGTACTGATTTGTGTTCCGGAATACATATGTGGTGTTCCGGAAAGTAACCCCCTTTTCTCTCCATGTTCCTCATGTGACCGACATGGGGTTGGCATCTCAGGGAGATGTTTAAGAACTGGGTCCGTTAGTAGCAGCGGGTGCAGTTGTGGGTTTATCAGCCGGTAGCATCAAGTTTAGGAGGCTGTTTGGATCTACCTGTTCGCGATAGTCTGCGATTTTTTCTGATTACCCGATTATTCGGTTTTTGTCTTTACAGTCCCAGTGGAATCCTGGGGGTTGGTAAGTGTGACTCACCGCTCGATGAACTTCACTTGCTTTTGTTGATGAACGGGGATCTGTGGTGATCTATGGTTCTTACGGTTCATCACGCTGGCCCAGGAGGCATTGTTTTGTACATGTTTCAATTAGGGCGAGACTATCTATCTAGTTTGTAGCAGTGTTGTTGCAAAAGGATAGTGTTTCACTTTGGGTTAATGATTCTATTCTCTTTGTCTACTATACATGGGTTTATAGGTATACAGGGGTCGACACTCGCAGTGTCCCGAGATCCCGAGGATCCCTGTTTTGTAGGAGGAATCACTGCATTTTCAAGAAAATCCCATTCAACATAATGTAACAATAGGGATGTCCATGCTGCGGAATCCCTGGGCCAAAAGTTAGTGTCAAACCCTGGACTATAGGTTTTGATCTGGCTTTAGGGCCAGTTTAACTCCTCAGCACTTGCTTGTTAGGATGACCTTAGTGCTTAGGGCGTTTTATACTGTGTTCTCGATATGTACGAGTCATGTGTCGTCATGAGACTATGTATAGACTTTGAGTTTATCTCAGTTGAGCTATTGCGTGTGAAGTGCCGGGCGACTACATTCGCCAGGGCTTCGTCTGGTAGCAGCAGCTATACCATGAGTATTCTCCGGCGTTCTAACCAAGTATAGCAGGTTGGAGTCTACGAGTCAGTCTACGAGACTAGCGTGGTGGTGCTTGTCTTTATCCACCTCTCTTCTACTTTCGTAGAAAAGGGGAGGGGGGGGGGGCCCGCTTTGGGCGCCCCTATGATCTAGGGTGAGACCATGTTATTACTATATAGGTAACACCCAAGTTTGTACCTAGGCCAAATATTTTTTGTCCGTTTTGAGGGTTTTTAATCTGCCTTACCATTCCGGTCGAGTATGAGTAGTGAGAATACCTCCCACCATCACTACGAATTCTTGCAACCATTCAGGTTAGTTTGAAGACATAAAAATGGAAAATTATTTCTAATTTTAGTTTTTATTATTCATACTCACCTGAATGGTAAGGTAGACCCTCCTCCCGTCCCCGCTTGATGGTTTTATCTTCTCCCTACTTAGTATACTTCAGGCTATTTTACTAGCAGTTTCATTTCCATATGGAAATGATTAACTTTTTGAAGCTGTATACCTAACAATAATAGGAGGAGTTTAAATAGCGGACTAGCCAATTGGCTGTGGGTAGAGCGGAATGGTCTATGGTGGGTTATTTGAGTGATTAGAGTAGGCAGATTTTTATTATTAGGACGATTTCATAGCAACCTATCTGTTTCATAGCAACCTATCTGTTTGCAACCATTCAGGTGAGTATGAATAATAAAAACTAAAATTAGAAATAATTTTCCATTTTTTGGTTAAAACTTTTTCGTTGTACTAAATCTCTGCAACTGCTTCACCCATTACCTTGAAACTTCACATGGGTGTTTATCATCATCCATATTTTCATTCTAACCTCCAACCGTGCGGCCCCTGTGCCCAATGTCAAGGTCAAATTACTTTGAATTTTTTTGTTAAAGTTTTTTCGTGTACTATATCTCTGCAACTGCTTCACCCATTACCTTGATACTTCACATGGGTGTTTATCATCATTGTCGCACCCGCTTGCGGAAAGCACGATATCGTCGGCATTTTGGAATACGTCCGTCCGTACGTTCGTGTCCGGTTAAAGTTTTTTCGTTAAAGTTTTTCCATCTACTATATCTATTTTTTTAGTGTCCATGCCTCGCAGGCGCGACATGCAGGCCACGGCCATCTAGTCTACAAAAAGTGGGTATAATTATGTTATCCAAGTGTCTATGCTTGGAAAATACCTGGCCTTCGTGGCTTTGCCTCGTTTCTTGTTTTACCTTCACCTATTATTTCTACGTAATTGACTTAGCCATTTTCAACGTTAACTTTTTAACGTACGTCTGGTTAAAGTTTTTTGGTTAAAACTTTTTCGCTATACTATATCTCTGCAACTGCTTCGCCCATTACCTTGAAACTTCACATGGGTGTTTATCATCATCCATATTTTCATTCTAACCCACAACCGTGAGGCCCCTGTGCCCAATGTCAAGGTCAAATTACTTTGAATTTTTTTGTTAAAGTTTTTTCTTGTACTATATCTCTACAACTGCTTCACCCAATACCTTGATACTTCACATGGGTGTTTATCGTCATTGTCGCACCTGCTTGCGGAAAGCGCGATCCTGTGCCCAATGTCAAGGTCAAATTACTTTGAATTTTTTTGTTAAAGTTTTTTCGTGTACTATATCTCTGCAACTGCTTCACCCAATACCTTGATACTTCACATGGGTGTTTATCATCATTGTCGCACCTGCTTGCGGAAAGCGCGATCCTGTGCCCAATGTTAAGGTCAAATTACTTTGATTTTTTTTGTTAAAGTTTTTTCGTGTACTATATCTCTGCAACTGCTTCACCCAATACCTTGATACTTCACATGGGTGTTTATCATCATTGTCGCACCTGCTTGCGGAAAGCGCGATCCTGTGCCCAATGTCAAGGTCAAATTACTTTGAATTTTTTTGTTAATGTTTTTTCGTGTACTATATCTCTGCAACTGCTTCACCCATTACCTTGATACTTCACATGGGTGTTTATCATCATTGTCGCACCCGCTTGCGGAAAGCACGATATCGTCGGCATTTTGGAATACGTCCGTCCGTACGTTCGTGTCCGGTTAAAGTTTTTTCGTTAAAGTTTTTCCATCTACTATATCTATTTTTTTAGTGTCCATGCCTCGCAGGCGCGACATGCAGGCCACGGCCATCTAGTCTACAAAAAGTGGGTATAATTATGTTATCCAAGTGTCTATGCTTGGAAAAAACCTGGCCTTCGTGGCTTTGCCTCGTTTCTTGTTTTACCTTCACCTATTATTTCTACGTAATTGACTTAGCCATTTTCAACGTTAACTTTTTTAACGTACGTCTGGTTAAAGTTTTTTGGTTAAAACTTTTTCGCTATACTATACTCTGCAATTGCTTCGCCATTACCTTGAAACTTCACATCAGGGTGTTTATCATCATCCATATTTTCATTCTAACCCACAACCGTGAGGCCCTGTGCCCAATGTCAAGGTCAAATTACTTTGAATTTTTTTGTTAAAGTTTTTTCTTGTACTATATCTCTACAACTGCTTCACCCAATACCTTGATACTTCACATGGGTGTTTATCGTCATTGTCGCACCTGCTTGCGGAAAGCGCGATCCTGTGCCCAATGTCAAGGTCAAAATTACTTTGAATTTTTTTTGTTAAAGATTTTTTCGTGTACTATATCTCTGCAACTGCTTCACCCAATACCTTGATACTTCACATGGGTGTTTATCATCATTGTCGCACCTGCTTGCGGAAAGCGCGATCCTGTGCCCAATGTTAAGGTCAAATTACTTTGATTTTTTTTATTGTTAAAGTTTTTTCGTGTACTATATCTCTGCAACTGCTTCACCCAATACCTTGATACTTCACATGGGTGTTTATCATCATTGTCGCACCTGCTTGCGGAAAGCGCGATCTGTGCCCAATGTCAAGGTCAAATTACTTTGAATTTTTTTGTTAATGTTTTTTCGTTGTACTATATCTCTGCAACTGCTTCATCACCATTACCTTGATACTTCACATGGGTGTTTATCATCATTGTCGCACACCGCTTGCGGAAAGCACATATCGTCGGCATTTTGGAATACGTCCGTCCGTACGTTCGTGTCCGGTTAAAGTTTTTTCGTTAAAGTTTTTCCATCTACTATATCTATAGTGTCCATGCCTCGCAGGCGCGCACATGCAGGCCACAGCCATCTAGTCTACAAAAAGTGGGTATAATTATGTTATCAAGTGTCTATGCTTGGAAAATCCTAACTGGCCTTCGTGGCTTTGCCTCGTTTCTTGTTTACCTTCACCTATTATTTCTACGTAATTGACTTAGCCATTTTCAACGTTAACTTTTTAACGTACGTCTGGTTAAAGTTTTTTGGTTAAAACTTTTTCGCTATACTATATCTCTGCAACTGCTTCGCCATTACCTTGAAACTTCACATGGGTGTTTATCATCATCCAATATTTTCATTCTAACCCACAACCGTGAGGCCCACCCCTGTGCCCAATGTCAAGGTCAAATTACTTTGAATTTTTTTGTTGTTAAAGTTTTTTCTTGTACTATATCTCTACAACTGCTTCACCCAATACCTTGATACTTCACATGGGTGTTTATCGTCATTGTCGCACCTGCTTGCGGAAAGCGCGATCCTGTGCCCAATGTCAAGGTCAAATTACTTTGAATTTTTTTGTTGTTAAAGTTTTTTCGTGTACTATATCTCTGCAACTGCTTCACCCAATACCTTGATACTTCACATGGGTGTTTATCATCATTGTCGCACCTGCTTGCGGGAAAGCGCGAGCTCTGTGCCCAATGTCAAGGTCAAATTACTTGTTTGAATTTTTTTTGTTAATGTTTTTTCGTGTACTATATCTCTGCACTGCTTCACCCATTACCTTGATACTTCACATGGGTGTTTATCATCATTGTCGCACCCGCTTGCGGAAAGCACGATATCGTCGGCATTTTGGAATACGTCCGTCCGTACGTTCGTGTCCGGTTAAAGTTTTTTCGTTAAAGTTTTTCCATCTACTATATCTATTTTTTTAGTGTCCATGCCTCGCAGGCGCGACATGCAGGCCACGGCCATCTAGTCTACAAAAAGTGGGTATAATTATGTTATCCAAGTGTCTATGCTTGGAAAATACCTGGCCTTCGTGGCTTTGCCTCGTTTCTTGTTTTACCTTCACCTATTATTTCTACGTAATTGACTTAGCCATTTTCAACGTTAACTTTTTAACGTACGTCTGGTTAAAGTTTTTTGGTTAAAACTTTTTCGCTATACTATATCTCTGCAACTGCTTCGCCCATTACCTTGAAACTTCACATGGGTGTTTATCATCATCCATATTTTCATTCTAACCACAACGTGAGGCCCTGTGCCCAATGTCAAGGTCAAATTACTTTGAATTTTTTTGTTAAAGTTTGTTCTTGTACTATATCTCTACAACTGCTTCACCCAATACCTTGATACTTCACATGGGTGTTTATCGTCATTGTCGCACCTGCTTGCGGAAAGCGCGATCCTGTGCCCAATGTCAAGGTCAAATTACTTTGAATTTTTTTGTTAAAGTTTTTTCGTGTACTATATCTCTGCAACTGCTTCACCCAATACCTTGATACTTCACATGGGTGTTTATCATCATTGTCGCACCTGCTTGCGGAAAGCGCGATCCTGTGCCCAATGTCAAGGTCAAATTACTTTGAATTTTTTTGTTAAAGTTTTTTCGTGTACTATATCTCTGCAACTGCTTCACCCAATACCTTGATACTTCACATGGGTGTTTATCATCATTGTCGCACCTGCTTGCGGAAAGCGCGATCCTGTGCCCAATGTCAAGGTCAAATTACTTTGAATTTTTTTGTTAAAGTTTTTTCGTGTACTATATCTCTGCAACTGCTTCACCCAATACCTTGATACTCACATGGGTGTTTATCATCATTGTCGCACCTGCTTGCGGAAAGCGCGATCCTGTGCCCAATGTCAAGGTCAAATTACTTTATAATTTTTTGTTAAAGTTTTTTCGTGTACTATATCTCTGCAACTGCTTCACCCAATACCTTGATACTTCACATGGGTGTTTATCATCATTGTCACACCTGCTTGCGGAAAGCGCGATATCGTCGGCATTTTGGCATACGTCCGTCTGTTCGTCCGTGTGTCCGGTTAAAGTTTTTTGGTTAAAGTTTTTCCATCTACTATATCTATTTTTTAGTGTCCATGCCTCGCCCCAAGGCGCGACATGCAGGCCACGGCCATCTAGTCTACAAAAAGTGGGTATAATTATGTTATCCAAGTGTCTATGCTTGGAAAAAACCTGGCCTTCGTGGCTTTGCCTCGTTTCTTGTTATTATTTAATGTGTTCTTTGCAAAAATGAATGAGTCCATCTATAATATACTTATTATTTGACCTTGTTGGAATATTCAAGATGGCCGCTAAGTATCGCTTAAGCTCTTAGACGCTGTTGATTGACAAAGTAGTAAAGAAATGAAACATAATTGGAAATCATATTTGTAATATTTTAAAAGTGCGAGGCTTGTGTTCCAAACTGTACCGAATTATCTGTCGCTGCAAACAAACGTAAATCAAAAGATAACCGCCAACATGGATACAATTCTGACACATCTATATTAAGTAGGGTAGTCATCAACGACATAGCATGTTTCCGATGACAACATAAAGAATAATATTTTATGACCGCCATTTTGGTTACCAATATGGCTACTATATTGCGTAGACATAGGTTTTGCTTTTCCGGAGTCGGCGTCGTCGTCGTCGGCGGCATCATTCAATGTTACGTTTTCGTGTTACAGTCATTGTTCAATGTTAAGTTTTCGTGTTACGGTCATTGCTTCAACACCGTATCAAACTTTATACATACCTTTACTATGATATGTAGATGAATATAGGACTATTAAAAAAATTCCGGGCTCCAGGGTCAAGGTCAAACTCTATTTCTTTCTATGCTACAAACTGAACATTAATGCATGAAGACCCGTTTTCTCCTGTGCTCTGTACACCTTACCTGTAGAGAGAACAATAGCCTTCTCCAGTTGAACAATAGTGACTGGGAGAACCATTCACCTGTGCATGTGCTAGCATGTGCAAATGTCCAGACTGACCACTATCTGACCACAGGTAATTTATACAGGTAAATTATTGTATCCCCCCGGACTCCGTCGGGGGATACTATGGATTTGACAGCGCGCCGCGTCCGCGTCCGCCGCAGACACTTCTTGTCCGGAGCATAACTCGAACACCCTTTGGAATATTTTCATGAAACTTCACACATGCATAGACCACGACCCAAAGGAGTGTCGCGCACAAGAATGACAACTCTTGCATAGCTAATTTTTTAGTTATCTCCCTTTTTTGTTTCTCGCACTGATTTCGTGTCCGGAGCATAACTCCACCACCCTTTGGAATATTTTCATGAAACTTTACACATGCATAGACCACGACCCGAAGGTGTGTCGCGCACAAGAATGACAACTCTTGCATAGCTAATTTTTGAGTTATCTCCCTTTTTTGTTTTGCGCACTGATTGACCATAACTCGACCACCCTTTGGAATATTTTATGAAACTTAACACATTCAATTAGACCACGAACCGAAGGTGTGTCGTGCAACAAGAATGACAACTCTTGCATAGCTATTTTTGAGTTATCTCCCTTTTTTGTTTTCGCTCACTGATTTCCTGTCCACTGACCGGAGCATACTCGACCACCCTTTGGAATATTTTCATGAAACTTCACACATGCATAGACCACAACCCGGAGGTGTGTCGCGCACAAGAATGACAACTCTTGCGTAGCTAATTTTTGAGTTATCTCCCTTTTTTGTTTTGCGCACTCTACAAACTGGACAATAATGCATGAAGACCTGTTTTCTCGTCTGCTCTGTACACCTTTTCTCGTGTGCTCTGTACACCTTACCTGTAGAGAGAACAATAGAAACTGGGAGAACCATGTGCTAGCATGGGCTAGCATGTGCAGATGTCCAGTGCTTGACCACTGTTGACCATGTAATTTATACAGGTAAATCACTACATTGGGTACTGTGTTGTAAAATATTGTGGCATTATGTGGACCTGTGCAGATTTTTGTAGATAAATATAGGACTATTAAACTAAAATCTGGTCTCCAATAGCAAGCATTATTATTATTATTTTTTTATTTTTTCTTTCTTTTTTTTTTTTCATTTTTTTTTTTTCATTTTTTTTTTTTTTTTTTTTTTTTCATTTAAATTATTTTTCAATTTTTGTCTAGTAGCATAAGGTCGTAAGTGCTTTATACAGACTATTCACCTGTGCATGTGCTAGCATGTGCAACTGACCACTGACCACTTACAGGTAATTTATACAGGTAAATGATTATATTACATTTCCGTAAACTGTGTTGAAAATATTGTGGCATTATGTGGACCTGTGCAGATATATGTAGATAAATATAGGACTATTAAAAAAAAATTCTGGGCTCCAGTAGCAAGTATTATTATTTTTTATTTTTCAACTTTTTTTTCAAATTTTTTTTAATTTTTTTTTTTACATTCTTTTTTAATTTTTTAACTGACCACTAACTTATTACAGGTAATTTATACAGCTAAATTATTACATTTACCTAAACTGTGTTGACAATATTGTGGCAGTATGTGGACCTGTGCAGATATATGTAGATAAATATAGGACTATTAAAAAAAATTCTCGGCTCCAGTAGCGAGCATTATTTTTTTTATTTACATTCTATATTACATTTCCGTCAACTGTGTTGAAAATATTGTGGCATTATGTGCACCTGTGCAGATATATGTACATAAATATAGGACTATTAACAAATAATTCTGCGCTCCAGTAGCTTCACACATGCATAGACCCTAAAGGTGTGTCGCGCAAGAATGACAACTCTTGCATCACTAATTGTTTAGTTATCTCCCTTTGTCCGTCACCGATTTTGTCTCCGGAGCATAACTCGATCACCCTTTTTTCAAACTACTTGTGTATCTGGGGAGGGGGATACACATGCGCTTGTCGACAAGCGTCCATTTCTAGTTATATTACGTTTCTGTAAACTGTGTTGACAATATTGTGCCAATATGTGGACCTGTGCAGATATGATATGTAGATAAATATAGGACTATTAAAAAAAAATTCTGGGCTCCAGTAGCGAGCATTATTTGTTTTAATTTTTAAACCTTTTTTTTTTCCATTTTTTTTTCCATTTTCTTTTTCAAATTATTTTTCAATTTGTCTTGTAGCATAAGGTCTTAAGTGCTATATACGGACTATTATCATATAATAAAACAATTATTGACTAGTGAGCCATAGAATATAATCGGGCCCAGGCTCGAGGTCAAGGCGGCGGGACAAGGCGAGACATTTGATTCCGCGGAATTCTTGTATAATATGAGCTATCAGCAAAGTATTGGTGCATCTCATGGAAAACAATAGATCCTAGCTGTAACATGGTAATGGTTAGTAAACGACTACATAGTCACGATCTTGGATTTCAAGTGGAACATAATACATGTTGACAATGTCAAAGGAAACAGGAACATGTTTACAATTACATTTAGGTATTCATTCATTTGAGTGAATCAACATAATGCCCGTGTCTAATACCTGTATTCGGATAGAAATAAAATACAGTGGCAGGTTGGGAGCATGTGAATGGTCATTTATTATATAATTAACGATGGTGGGTTGAGAATTGCCGGGGAGCGCGATATCCCTGGCTTGGCCCTTAATCGCATGTTCAGCTATCTTGTAGGCGAGAGTTGAATCCGGCTAATCCCGTTATAAGAGTAATACGATCAGTGGTAATCCTCCTATGGTGAAGACCTGACAGTAGATCCGGTTTGTCTAATGTCAGTGCTGGATGGAAATTGTATGCAAATATTGAGCTGCCCGCCCCCATCCATGCAGATGAAATGAGCTGTGGATAGTCTGTTTAAAGCCATTAAACCGAAACTCTATGATATTATCTTTAACATGATCATGAACACCTATGTTGCATTTTATTAACGCAACAGGTCTGTAACCAGGGGGTCGGTGCAGTCGGACGAATCCCTCCCCAACCTCCCCAACCTCCCTTGTTGTACCTTGGTATCCACTCTTTCATGCACTAAAATAAGAATTATTGTCAATACGTAGTTATTGTATCCCACGGACGAAAGTCGGGGGATACTATGGATTTGACACCGTGCCGCGTCCGCCGCAGACACTTCTTGTCCGGAGCATAACTCGAATTTTCATGAAACTTCACACATGCATAGACCACGACCCGAAGGTGTGTTGCACAAAAGAATGACAACTCTTGCATAGCTAATTTTTTAGTTATCTCCCTTTTTTGTTTTCGCGCACTGATTTCGTGTCCGGAGCATAACTCGATCACCCTTTGGAATATTTTCATGAAACTTCACACATGCATAGACCACGTCCCGAAGGTGTGTCGCGCACAAGAATGACAACTCTTGCATAGCTAATTTTTTAGTTATCTCCCTTTTATGTTTTGCGCACTCTTCAAACTGGACATTAATGCATGAAGACCCGTTTTCTCGTGTGCTCTGTACACCTTACCTGTAGAGAGAACAATAGCCTTCTCCATTGAACAATAGTGACTGGGAGAACCATTCACCTGTGCATGTGCTAGCATGTGCACATGTCCAGCAGACTGACCACTAACTGACCACACTAACTTATTACAGGTAATTTATACAGGTAAATTATTTTCGTAAACTGTGTTGACAATATTGTGGCAATATACCTGTGCAGATATGATATGTAGATAAATATAGGACTATTAAAAAAAAAATCTGGGCTCCAGTAGCGAGCATTATTTTTTTATAATTTTTTTTTTCCATTTTTTTTTATTTTTTTTTTCCCATTTTTTTTTATTTTTTTTATTTTTTTTTAAATTTTAGCCATGTTTCTTGAAAAAAAATCCAGGCTATTGGATTGGCAAAATCCGCGCGGGCGGGCGTTTACAATGTTTAGTTTTCGTGTTTAAGTCCATTTCTTTGGTACTGTACCACCTAGGACCACCAAACTTCCACAGCTTCATAACCAAGGGATGCCTACCACATACAACTATCCAACATGTGACCATTTTTTTTACCTTCACCTATTATTTCTACGTAATTGACTTAGCCATTTTCAACGTTAACTTTTTAACGTACGTCTGGTTTAAATGTTTTTGGTTAATAGTTTTTCGTTATACTATATCTCTGCAACTGCTTCGCCCATTACCTTGAAACTTCACATGGGTGTTTATCATCATCCATATTTTCATTCTACCCCCCAACCGTGCGGCCCCTATGCCCAATGTCAAGGTCAATTTACAATTTTTTTGAATTTTTTTGTTAAAGTTTTTTCGTGTACTATATCTCTGCAACTGCTCCACCCATTACCTTGATACTTCACATGGGTGTTTATCATCATTGTCACGCCCGCTTGCGGAAAGCGCGATATCGTCGGCATTTTGGCATACGTTCGTCCGTCCGTACGTCCGTGTGTCCGGTTAAAGTTTTTTGGTTAAAGTTTTTCCATCTACTATATCTATTTTTTTAGTGTCCATGCCTCGCCCCAGGGCGTGACATGCAGGCCACGGCCATCTAGTCTACAAAAAGTGGGTATAATTATGTTATCCAAGTGTCTAGGCTTTGCCTCATTTCTTGTTGTTTAGTAGCATATACAGGTAAGTGCTATATACAGACTATTATCATATAATAAAAGAATTATTGACTAGTGAGCCATAGAATATAATCTGATATTCTATGGCTCACTAGTCAATAATTGTATAATATGTTCGGGCCAGTGAAAATTGCTTTCGGGCCCAGGCTCGAGGTCAAGGCGGGACAAGGCGAGGCATTTGATTCCGCGGAATTCTTTACTTATCTCCCTTTGTTGTTTCATTCACTGATTTCGTGTCCGGAGCATAACTCGAACACCCTTTGGAATATTTTCATTAAACCTCACACATGCATAGACCACGACCCAAAGGTGTGTCGCGCGCAAGAATGACTACTCTTGCATCATTAATTTGTTTTTACTTATCTCCCTTTGTTGTTTCATGCACTGATTTCGTGTCCGGAGCATAACTCGAACACCCTTTGGAATATTTTTGATTAAACTTCACACATGCATAGGAGACGACCCAAAGGTGTGTCGCTCGTAAGAATGACAACTCTTGCATCGTTAATTTCTTAGTTATTTTCCCTTTGTTGTTTCGTGCACTGATTTTGTGTCTGGAGCATAACTCGAACACCCTTTGTAATGTTTTCATGAAACTTCACACATGCATAGACCACGACCCTAAAGGTGTGTCACGCAAGAATGATAACTCTTGCATCGCTAATTTTTAAGTTATCTCCCTTTGTTTTTCCGCGCACTGATTTTGTCTCCGGCGCATAATTCGAACACCCTTTTTTCAAACTACTTGTGTATCTGGAGAGGGGGATACACATGCGCTTATCGACAAGCGTCCATTTCTAGTTGTATAATATTTTCGGGCCAGTGAAAATTGCTTTCGGGCCCAGGCTCAAGGTCAAGGCAGCAAATGTCCAGACTGACCACTAACTGACCACCAACTTATTACAGGTAATTTATACAGGTAAATTATTATATTACATTTCCGTAAACTGTGTTGACAATATTGATGCAATATGTGGACCTGTGCAGATATGATATGTAGATACGACTATTAAAAAAAAGTTCTGGGCTCCAGTAGCGAGCATTATTATTTTTAATTTTTAAACTTGTTTTTTCCATTTTGTTTTCCATTTTTTTTTCTTCAAATTCTTTTTAAATGTTTGTCTAGTAGCATAAGGTCGTAAGTGCTATATACAGACTATTATCATATAATAAAACAATTAATGACTAGTGAGCCATAGAATATAATCTGATATTCTATGGCTCACTAGTCAATAATTGTATAATATCTTCGGGCCAGTGAAAATTGCTTTCGGGCCCAGGCTCGTGGTCAAGGCGGGACAAGGCGAGGCATTTGATTCCGCGGAATTCTTGTTCTACATTATTGTATACAATTCTATATAGGGTACAGAGTTTGTGTACACAACTCCTCTGAAACCGTTCAGTCGATCGATCTGAAACTATACACTCGTTTTCTACACATACTGAAGATGTGCACCTTGGTGTTTTATTTTCTCCCTTTTGTTGTTTCATGCACTGATTTCGTGTCCAGAGCATAACTCAAACACCCTTTGGAATATTTTCATTAAACCTCACACATGCATAGACCACGACCCAAAGGTGTATCGCGCGCAAGAATGACAACTCTTGCATTGTTAATTTCTTAGTTATCTCCCTTTGTTGTTTCGTGCACTGATTTCGTGTCCGGAGCATAACTCGAACACCCTTTGGAATATTTTCATGAAACTTCACACATGCATATACCACAACCCTAAAGGTGTGTCACACAAGAATGACAACTCTTGCATCGCTAATCTTTTAGTTATCTCCCTTTGTTTTTCCGTTCACTGATTTTGTCTCCGGAGCATAACTTGAACATCCTTTTTTCAAACTACTTGTGTATCTGGGGGGGGGGGGGGGGGGGGGTGGGGGGGGGGGGGGGGGGGGGGGGGATACACATGCGCTTGTCGACAAGCGTCCATTTCTAGTTTTATAATATTGATGCAACCAGGAGAGTCGTATTACATGTATGTGCTCAGTTTCTGCTGAGAATATATAAACTGGTATTTCAGACCATCTGGATTTCACAATTGTCTGGGAGAGCATGGCCCCGTAACCCCACAGCTGCATCGGGCCATTCAAACCATCGAATAGACTCATTGCTTCATAATTGTCTGGTTACGGGTCTGTTGCATACATCAAAACCATGAGATACCGTAGGACAGATTCAAATGTGTTCAGACTAGTAGATCGCTATATATATACTAGTAGATTGTATATGCCCCATAATACACTTGGTGATGCTTGAATTAGGTTACACTCGTTGTAGAGTCAGAATATTAAAATATATGTACTGTTTGTTTTAAATATTGTATTTTATTGAGTCTTACGTTATCATATACGTTGTAAATTGCACTATCATGCTATATATGTATACACTACGTTATGTGAGTATTACGATTATTCTTATTTTAGGGGAAGGGGCCAAGTGACTTTTGGTTTGGTATGGTCAGGTTATTCTAATTTCAGGGCTGAATATATTTTTTCACGATGTAAATATTCCGTTCTGTTTTTGGGATCCCCCCCTTCCAATGCAGCATGTTAAAACGGGATTGAACCCGTTTGCCCGGCCTTACATGACCTTAGCTGTTAATAGTCCGTTAAACACCAATAAACTAACAAACAAACTGATAGTGACGCGCGGTGGTATCAGGCTATTTTCATATGCAAATGAGGCATGATATTTTTAGGTCAACTGAGCAAAGCTCATGTGAGCTATTGTTACCGCAATGTGTCCGTCGTCGTCCGTCGTCGTCGTCGTCCGTGAACATTTTCATTAAAACGTCTTCTCCTCAGTAACCATTGAGCATATAGTCACCAAACTTCATGGTCATGATGGTCCTTGGGTAGGGGGATTACAAAATTGTTAAAATGACGTCATTACTTAATCCAAGATGGCCGCTGTCTAAAAATGGCACAAATTCTTAAAAAATCGTCTTCTCAAGAACCGTGGGGTCAAATTGGGGTCAAATTTTATTTTTGACCGAATATGGTCATGTCATATATCTAATTGAAGGTATCAACGATCACTCTGCATTTTCTTGTCAAAATCGGATGGTTATGTTATCCAAGATGGCCGCCGAAAGGTCAAAAGGTCGTTCTTGGCCCATGGTAGCCAAACTTAAAAGTTATGGTCCATAGGTGAAGCCTTTTCAGATTTGTTCAAATGGAGGTCATCGCTAATCCAAGATGGCCGCCGTCTAAAAATAGCATAAATTCTTAAAAATTCTTCTTCTTATGAACCGCTAGCCGGATTTCGACGAAACTTGGTAGGAATGATCGATGTACAATGCTCTTTCGAAGGTGTCAAAATGGTGACCCCGGGGTCAAAAATGGGCGTGGCCCGTGGGGTCAAATTGGCGTCAAATTATTTTTGACCGAATATGCTCATGTCATATATCAAATTGATGGTATCGATGAGGCGATTGCTCTGGTGCAATATTTGTCGGAATCGGATGATTATGTCATCCATGATGGCCGCCAAAAGGTCCATTTATTCGAGATTTTGAATGTCTTTTTCTCAGGAACCACATTCCGATGCTGGCCAAACTTCATAGTTAAGATCCTTGGGTGAAACATTTTCAGATTTGGTAATCCAAGATGACCGCCATTGAACTCAATGTCACATTCTCCTCTGGTGTTCATGGAGTCAGGTGAACGAATTAGGGCACTATGCATGGCCCTCTTGTTTAATTATTTATACTAATTATGCATCATCTGAAAAAATAACTTTTTCGACAGATTATAAAGTACGATCATTGCACATCAAAAAATAAATACATTACCGGTAATACAGGGAATAAATAGTAATGTCCGTTAACATTTTAAGGAAACATGGGTTTCACCCCTGATATCATAAAATGTATAATAATGTGTGGGGTAATGGTGAATGAATGTTTATTTTTCCAGAAAATGTCTCAGGTGAATGTCTCTGATGTAAAGAACATTTTGTGCCTACTGAGTGGCCGTGTTGGGTCTGTTGATTATTCACAAATTAGATAAATTAACCTGGACATAATTTGTCTGTATGTGGCTTAATTATTATAATAAAAATTGGGTAAAAAGTGTACGTGGCATGGCATGTACATGTACGCGAGTTATATTGGTGATACATGCAGTGCTTCAGATAAGTTTTGTATCTACATGTAAAGATTTTCGTTCGAGTTTCTATGGACCAAATATCTCCTCAACCCTAGGTCTCATTGACTTGAAACTTCACATACCTCTTTATCATCATCCATATATTCATGCTCTAACCCAACTTGCGGCCCCCATGTCCAAGGTCGGGTCAAATTACTGTGAAATTTGCGTTGAAGTTTTTGTAAAATCTGCGTTAATGATTTTAAATAACCAATATCTCCACAATCCTATTGAAGCGAACCACATACAGTAGAACCTCTCTAAACTGGACATCCATACGATGTCTGCTTAATTGTATGTGTTTATTGTCATCTCTCACCATTGATAATGTCTGTTCATGATCGCAAACCACATATACCAGTTTTGCGGTGCCCATATTTACAGTGGAGCCTCTCTAAACCAGACACCGTGGGGACCTCCCAGGCTGTCCGGCTTAGAGAGGTTCCACTGTATATTCACACTGGGACCATCAATACCTTGGCGGTTGTGATATGCTGGTCGTGGCCATCTAGTATTTTGTAGCAAGCATAATTGAGACACGCCATGTGATTTTGTACCTTCGGACATATGTGTAATTTCATGAAATACGTTTACAAAATTTACAATATTTTCAGAAATGGCGATTCTGCATGTACTCTGAAAATTTTGTCAACTTTTGACTTTATTTATGAAAAAATATTGTAAACATATTTAATGAAATTACGCAGATGTCCGAAGGTGCAAAATCACATGATGTGTTTCAACTGGTGGTCCACATTCTATAGGCAACAGATCATCGTCAGATCAGGGGGCTGTTTCATTAAACTTCGTACGACTAAGATGTTCGTAAGTACAAACATAGGATCGTGTGGAAATTTCAATTGATGAATTTACATTTATTGAGCATAGGTTGCATATGCTCAGTACATGTAAATCCAATAAATGTTTACAAGAAAACATTGCTAATGTGAAATCTATAGATTATCATAATTTTGCACTTAGGAATATATTAGTCGCACAAAGTTTATAGTGAAACGGCCACCAGGGGCTAGGCTGGTCACAAATGTCATTATTATGTGATTAGGATTTTGTCAGGTGAGGGCCCCTATACAGACATTCAAGTGAGAAAATGGATGCTATGACATATGTAGTACATGTACCAGTATATATGATTCGCATGCATGTTTCATGTTGGGTATCCATTCACGCCTTGTCTTGCATTGAGAAATGAAGAGATATTTACCGGTATTTTTTTGTAAATTTAGATAAAAAGTCAATGAATGCAATGCGAGACGGTTCCAATGAGTGGTAACATCATATCCTTCTGTGGAGAGATAGGAAAAATATTTAAAGAGTTCACTGTTAGAAGCATTGTATTAGTTATATAGGATCAAGTCCTTTGTTTATGGAAAGTTACAGATGACGTAAGTGGGTGGCAGGTGGGAGCATGCGATTGGTAATTTAAAGATAGGGGTTCATCCTTACCGGAATTCCGATTGGAGACCTAGTTTGGCCCTCACATACGTCTTTGGCATTCTTGTATGTGACAGTTGAATCTGGTTATACCCCTTATGTGAGTATTACGATCTTAATCCTATTTTAGGGGAAAGGGCCAAATGACCTTGGTGTGGTATGGACCTGGCACCGGGTCAGGTTATTCTAATTTCAGCGCCCGGCCTTACATGACCTTAGCTGTTAATAGGCCGTTAAGCACCAATAAACAAACAAACAGATGTCGTAAGTGACTTTATGATGAACGACAAAGCCCCTGATCAGACTGCGAAGGCTTGTCTGGTCTGGGGGCTATCCTTAACACAAACATCATACGCTATTTCTCAATATGAGCATGCATTTGCACATGGTAAAAAATGAAAACACGACTGCTTAATTTTCCCTTTTAATGTTATTGGTATTATACGTATTGAGTATTTATATCAAAGAGGGTTTGAACAACCTCAGTGGTTTAGGTACTGACAGTACGTTTATCAGAACCTCTGATTTTTTCAAGTAACGTATGTTTCACATTGAATTATAACAAACTATTATATCTCAGTTATTTTAAATGGATAGCAATCAATTATATTTCTATTAACTCAGTAAGTATGATAGTGGTAGTCTGGAAACGAATGGAAGTATTTATCGAATGGAAGTATTTACAGAGAGAAATAAAACATATAGTCCTAATTTGTTTGGCGGATATTTTCGCCGCTAGCATGCAAAGAGTTAATATTGCCACTGTTAGAAGCATTGTATTAGTTATATAGGATCAAGTCCTTTGCTTATGGAAAGTTACAGATGACGTAAGTGCATGGGTGGCAGGTGGGAACATGTGATGGGTAATTTAACGATTAGGGTTCATCCTTACCCGAATTCCGACTGGAGACCGGGTTTGGCCCTCACCATACCGGTATGTCTTTGGCATTTTGTATGTGACAGTTGAATCTGGTTATATCCCTTATGTGAGTATTACGATTATTCGTAATCCTATTATAGGGGAAGTGGCCAAGTGACTTTGGTGTGGTATGGAACTGGCACCAGGTCAGGTTATTCTAATTTCAGGGCTGAATATATTTGTTCTCTGTGTTTTCTGTTCTGATTTTGGGATTTTCCCCCAATGCAGCAGGTTAAAACCTGTTTGCCCGGCCATACATGACCTGAGCTGTTGATCGGCTGTTAAACACCAATAAACAAACAAACACATGTTATAAGTAGCTTTATGATGAACGACAAAACCCCTGATCAGACTGCGAAGGTTGGTCTGGGCTATGTTGGTCCAGGGCTCCAGATAAGGAATTAGTAATTGAGTATTTTCCCTCCATCATTTCTGAAGCAATTGGGTATTTCAAGTATTTAATCATCAAGTATTTAATAGTTTGCCTCGAAATGAAACATGTCTTGGCATTTCATTAGAATTGTCTCCTTGGAGACAATTCTAATGAAAGACCAAGATGTGTTTTCGTAGAAAAATATGCTATATTTGTGGTTTGTTTATTGTTTTCTCCAACATGATAATGGTTCCACAAAATTGTTATTGCTTTTTGTTACACACTACTTCTGATTTAAATTGGGTTTTTGGCATTTTTAATTGGGTATTTAAGTAAATACGCAGCTTATCTGGGTCTGCTGGTCTGTATGCTGATCTGGGGCTATCCTTAACACAAACACAATAACATACATTTATCCGTCAGCATCATTTCTATATGCTAAACTAATCATCCTGCACTGTTGGGAGTTACTGTAGTTTGTGTCCCAGGCTTTATGTTTGACCTCAATGCTGGATATATAAACTACAGCAGTAAATATTGGCTTAGAAATTTGTTATGTATGTATCTCCTCAACCGCTTCACTCATTGACTTCATATGCATGTTTACCATCTTCCAAATATGCAATGTGCGAAATACCCATGCTGCCCACATGTCCAAGGTCAATGTCAAATGTCTTAGAAGTTTGCGTTAAAGTTTTTACGTATGTTATATCTCTGCAACCCCTTCACCGATTGACTTGAAACTTCATATGAATGTTTATCATCCTCCAAATATTCATTGTGCGCAATACCCATGCTGCCCACATGCCCATGGTCAAGGTCAAATGTCTTAGAAATGTATGTTAAAGTTTTTTATGTATGTTATATCTCCTCAACCGCTTCACTCATTGACTTCATATGCATGTTTACCATCCTCCAAATATTCATAGTGTGCAATACACATGCTGCCCACATGCCCAAATTCAAGGTCAAATGTCTTAGAGGTTTGCGTTAAAGTTTTTGTCGAGCCCGCTTGTGGAAAGCGAGATATAGTGATCACAATGACGTTCGGGTGCCCGTCCGTCCGTTCCGTCCGTCCGTCCATCCGAGCTTACAAATGGATACATATGTGGCTAGGAGAACAATAGGTTATGTAATATTCTATTGTTCCGTGATTTTATGTGGCTAAAAATGGGTTTATGTGGCAACAGAACAATAGGGATGAACAAAGGAAAAGGTTAGGGTTAACCACATAAGTATCCATTTGTAGGTCCTCCGTCCGTCCGTCCGTCCGTCCGTCCGTCCCTCCGTCCTTCCGTCCGTCCGCATGCGGCCCCTGTGCCCAAGCCCAAGGTCAAGGTCAAATACCTCGGCGGGCTCCACATGCGGGCCGCGGCCATCTGGTTGTAAAATTTCTGCCCATCTTATATCTCCTCAACCGCTTCACTCATTGACTTGAAACTTCATACACATCTTTATCAATGTGTACAGCACAGTATATCCGCATGACCCCTTATCCGACCATATTTCATGTCTCCCGACATGTCCGGATAATCTGTGTTGTACTGTATATTGATTGAGTGGCATTCCCGCACCAACGGCACTCCAATTGTCCGGCTAATGCCTCAACGTTTACTGTAACCCTTGTGCATTTTATGCCCCACCACGGTAGTGTAGGGGGCATTTAGGATTACCCTTGTCCGTCCGTCCGTCCTGTCCGTCCCGCTCGTCTGTCCGTCCGTCCCGCCCGTCTGTCCCGCCAATGTTAAGTTTTCGCGTTTAGGTTTGACAAAGTGGTAGGTGGAACATCCGTGTTCTCGCAACACAATTTCTAGTTTTACTTCTGACTGACATGCTTATCCGAAGAGCATTGTGTGGCCTTGTAGGCGTTCATGTGTACACATCAGCCACTGCTCAAACCTCCATTCATATTACCACCCTGCAATGTGTATTCCTTGTGCGACAATCTTTCCTGTCCACTATCCATTATTTCAAGATTATATTAAAGGCACTATATGCGCAACTCCCCGAATATGACCTGCTATGTAAAAGTTGAGTAAAAGTTGATGAGGCCAAAAGATTTTGCTGTGGTAAGATCACCTGGCAACAAATATTGTAAATTCAAACTGCTGAATTTGGGCATTCTCCCCAGGTGTATTATCAGCTCTAAATGTCTTAATTTACAAGTCACTGAGCCATATACAAATCATAACATCATGCATATATTATCCATTCCATTCCTCGGTGGGCGCGACATGCTGGCCGCGGCCATTCTAGTTTCTCCAATCACTCACTCAGTGATTGCTGTTGTATTCATGAATGCTCAACAGCGGTGGCATTTTGTTTTACAAACAATTTTCTAGTTTGTTTTTGCGACCAGTGTAGCTCATGATCAAATAGCACACTACTGTAGCTGGATAAAAATCTATATTGCGGTTCAGACACAATTTACGGATGTTTCATTGGAATGGCGAACAATGCAGATCCTGATCAGACTGCAGATGCACAGGCTGATCTAGATCTACACTGATCGCAAAACCCATAAGCCCCATTTCTCTAGTCACAGCCACATAAAAAGGGGTTCGAAACAAAATTGCTACCCGCTCCATATATACCTCTCACGAGGGTAGCAACAACAACAAGAGAAAAGATGGCTTTCATGGGAAAATGATTTCCCTGTTCGATTATGTTTGGCAATTTACTAATTCTTCATCAAAGATTACTTGTATAAAATATACAGTTTAATATGTTTTGACCTACATACAACAAGTTTGGGTATGCACTTCGGTTGCTCACATTTTTTGAATAGGTCAAATTGTAGCTGTAGATAACATATCGGAGGCGAATTATTGTAGCTAATAAAGGGGTCACCTTGTAAACAATAGCAGAGTTTATGGATTCCCAACTGAAGGTTAAACTGAATAGAGCATGGTAAATTGTGGCTGTAATTCGAGAAATATGGTTTAAAGGTACATGCCCACTCAGTAGGCACAACATGCTCTTTATATCAGAGACATCATCTGAGATATTTATATGCATGTATGGTGTGGTATGGACCTGGCACCAGGTCAGGTTATTCTAATTTCAGGGCTGAATATATTTGTTCTCGATGTAAATATTCCGTTCTGATTTCGGGATTTTCCCCCCAATGCAGCAGGTTAAAATAGGATCGAGCCCGTTTGCCCGGCCTTACATGACCTTAGCTGTTGATAGGCTGTTAAACACTAATAAACAAACAAACAAACAAACAAACAAACATACTGTATAATATGTCAAAAAAAATATTTTTTTAGGCGACGCATTTTATGATTTAATTAGTATAAATAATTAAAAAATATCATGTCTCATTTGCATATGAAAATAGCGTTATACCACTGCGCGTCACTATCAATGAAATAAATATTACTGAATGATTATATCTGTATAGAGGGCACTCGTAATTTTTAGAACTGGTGGAATAGTGACACAATTATACACTTATTTAATTCCTATAAAGAACATGTGCCTACTGAGTGGGCATGCACCTTTAAACTTAGACAAGGCAAATCATGCACAATTTTAACCCATTACATACTGAGGTTACACAATCTTTTGCACAAAAAATAAAAATAATTCTCTTAATCATACACAGAAGTATACGTTGTCACCACTCATTGGAACCGTCTCGTTGAGACAGTTCCAATGAGTGGTAACAACATATACTTTTAAGAAGAAGCAAGAAAAACAGCGAAAATAATTTCAAATTGTTTATACCATAATGTATGTATATTCAGCATGAATTGGGCTGTCCTATGTTATGCATGGGTATTTCGAACATTGCATATTTGGAGGATGGTAAACATGCATATGAAGTCAATGAGTAAAGCGGTTGAGGAGATATAACATACATGTATAACAAATTTAACGCAAAGTCCCGCCCGCCCGTCTGTCCCGCCAATGTTAAGTTTTCGCGTTTAGGTTTGACAAAGTGGTAGGTGGGACATCCGTGTTCTCGCAACACAATTTCTAGTTTTACTTCTGACTGACATGCTTATCCGAAGAGCATTGTGTGGCCTTGTAGGTGTTCATGTGTACACATCAGCCACTGCTCAAACCTCCAATTATATTACCACCCTGCAATGTGTATTCCTTGTGCGACCATCTTTCCTGTCCACTATCCATTATTTCAAGATTATATTAAAGGCACTATATGCGCAACTCCCCGAATATGACCTGCTATGTAAAAGTTGAGTAAAAGTTGAGTAAAAGTTGATGAAGCCAAAAGATTTTGCTGTGGTAAGAACACCTGGCAACAAATATTGTAAATTCAAACTGCTGAATTTGGGCATTCTCCTCAAGTGTATTCTCAGCTCTAAATGTCGTAATTTATCAGTCACTGAGCCATATACAAATCATAACATCATGCATATATTATCCATTCCATTCCTCGGTGGGCGCGACATGCTGGCCGCGGCCATTCTAGTTTCTCCAATCACTCACTCAGTGATTGCTGTTGTATTCATGAATGCTCAACAGCGGTGGCATTTTGTTTTACAAACAATTTTCTAGTTGTCTTTGCGACCAGTGTAGCTCATGATCAAATAGCACACTCCTGTAGCTGGATAAAGATCTATATTGCGGTTCAGACACAATTTACGGATGTTTCATTGGAATGGCGAACAATGCAGATCCTGATCAGACTGCAGATGCACAGGCTGATCTAGATCTACACTGGTCGCAAAACCCATAAGCCCCATTTCTCCAGTCACAGCCACATATAAAGGGGTTCGAAACAAAATTGCTACCCGCTCCATATATACCTCTCACGAGGGTAGCAATTTAACCCCATCTCTTTAATGTCACACATGGAAGAGTGATTTTTGCAATCGGTTATCTGGCGTGTTTGATATGTTAGCGATATCAAACTGTTAAAACTGTCAATATATTATTAATAAACATGCAGAAATTGGTTATTTTACCGCGTCAAGGTGTTTATCTGACATTTACATGTATATCTTGTAAATTTGAAAGCTTCATTTTGTTATGTTGAATGATTGAACAACAACAAGAGAAAAGATGGCTTTCATGGGAAAATGATTTCCCTGTTCGATTATGTTTGGCAATTTACTAATTCTTCATCAAAGATTATTTGTATAAAATATACAGTTTAATATGTTTTGACCTACATACAACAAGTTTGGGTATGCACTTCGGTTGCTCACATTTTTTGAATAGGTCAAATTGTAGCTGTAGATAACATATCGGAGGCGAATTATTGTAGCTAATAAAGGGGTCACCTTGTAAACAATAGCAGAGTTTATGGATTCCCAACAGAAGGTTAAACTGAATAGAGCATGGTAAATTGTGGCTGTAATTCGAGAAATATGGTTTAAAGGTACATGCCCACTCAGTAGGCACAACATGCTCTTTATATCAGAGACATCATCTGAGATATTTATATGCATGTATGGTGTGGTATGGACCTGGCACCAGGTCAGGTTATTCTAATTTCAGGGCTGAATATATTTGTTCTCGATGTAAATATTCCGTTCTGATTTCGGGATTTTCCCCCCAATGCAGCAGGTTAAAATAGGATCGAACCCGTTTGCCCGGCCTTACATGACCTTAGCTGTTGATAGGCCGTTAAACACTAATAAACAAACAAACAAACAAACAAACATACTGTATAATATGTCAAAAAAAATATTTTTTTAGGCGACGCATTTTATGATTTAATTAGTATAAATCAGCATGAATTGGGCTGTCCTATGTTATGCAATGACTAGATAAACACCATCAAAAACAAGTAACATTCATTCACCATTTCCCCACATATTGATTGGCATTATTATACATTTTATATCAGACTTAAATTTCCACACTGATATGAGGGGCGATAACCGCGTTTCCTTAAAATGTTATCGGACATTACTAATTTTTAGGTGACTCATTTCATTTGTATAACTAATAAAATCAAAGTACTGAAAGTACTGAACATAGGGTACTACAATAATTCCGCCACGGGAGCGGTGTCACGCCTGAAAATGCCTTGTCGGTACAAAACAATGTTGAAGCAGGATTTTTGTTAAAGTTTCTACATTACTTTGACATCGCCATGTTTACTTCTTTTTTGTGAATGAAATAGTTGGCCCCGGATCGAGTATATTAAAACATACAAAAGACGTCATTGGGGAAACCGCTGACAAAATGTTCAATGTATGGAAGCCCAAACTTGTTAGAATTTCTTTTTGTCGTATTTTCAGTACTTGCATTAATATGGGTATTAATCTACGCTGGATGTGTTATACTGTCATTCATTTGTTCCCTGACTGTAATTTATCACTTACTGACTTATTGACCCCCTTCCCTGAACGTAGAATTGACACTCATGTTGGCGTGTATTGGCCACCATAGACAAATGTCAATCAGGCAGAATTCGGGAATGTCACTAAAATCCGCTGTAAATCCATCGATAGAATGAGGATTAACATCAATTAGACCCACACATGCGAGTTTTGTTGCGACACAATTGCGATCATTAAACAAATCTGGATCAACAGGTAGCTGTAACCCCTTGATATCGTTTGTGTGTTGAACGCGTCGCGTGTTTATCCGGTGGAGAGTATTCTGAGGGGAGTTAACTCTGCCGAAAACTATAGCCTGTTACTAAATTTAGCGATGACCGCACGATTTGTGACGCAAATGGGGGCAAATAACTAACAACTTGAACGCGTAACAAAATAATCCGATGTCTTTTTGTACGTAGAACATCCGTTGTTAATATTGTTCAGTGCAAGTAGTTTTTCATAATATTATTTTCAATTA
>CM055272.1:28355553-28409384 GCA_029237695.1 Conchocele bisecta
ACACATACTTATGTCGTTTTTGCGAAGAATCGATTTCCGTGTCCGTAGACAAAAGTTTGGGCCAAAGTACGTTACCTAGACTACCAGATGCAGCTTAACAAGAAACGTTTGATGCGCCATATTTCATCAAAATCCGTTACATAGTAAGGACAAAATAAAAGAATACGTACTTTGAATCGGAGGGCTTCTGAAAGTTTCAGTACTTGTTGTTGTTGTAACCACGTGATCATACACCTGGAACTACTGATAAATCAAACTCAAATTTGTGGTCCCAAGTACACGTTTTCCTGTATAGTAACTCGTTCACTCAAATGTTTTGGTCCCACGTACATGTTTTCCTATATACCGGTAGTAACTCTCGTTCACTCAAATTTACATGTTTTCCTATATAGTAACTCTCGTTCACTCAAATTTTGGTCCCAAGTACATGTTTTCCTATATAGTAACTCTTGTTAACTCAAATGTTTGGTGGCCAAGTACATGTTTTCCTATTTATAGTAACTCTCGTTAACTCAAATGTTTGGTCCCAAGTACATGTTTTCCTATATAGTAACTCTCGTTAACTCAAATGTTTGGTCCCAAGTACATGTTTTCCTATATAGTAACTCTCGTTCACTCAAATGTTTGGTCCCAAGTACATGTTTCTGTTATAGTAACTCTTGTTCACTCAAATGTTTGGTCCCAAGTACATGTTTTCCTATGTAGTAACTCTCGTTAACTCAAATTTTTGGTCCCAAGTACATATTTTCCTATATAGTAACTCTTGTTAACTCAATTTTTTTATCCCAAGTACATGATTTCCTATATAGTAACTCTCGTTAACTCAATTTTTTGGTTGGTGCCAAATACATGTACATGATTTCCTATATAGTAACTCTCGTTAACTCAAATTTTTGATAGTAACTCTTGTTCACTCAAATCTTTGGTCCCAAGTAGTATGTAATTGATTTTCCTATACAGTAACTCGTTCACTCAAATTTTTGGTCCCAAAGTACATGTACAATGTACATGATTTCCTATATGTAACTCTCGTTAACTCAAATGTTTGGTCCAAGTACATGTTTTCTATATAGTAACTCTCGTTAACTCAAATGTTTGGTCCCAAGTACATGTTTTCTATATAGTAACTCTTGTTAACTCAAATGTTTGGTCCCAAGTACATGTTTTCTATATAGTAACTCTTGTTCACTCAATATTTGGTCACAAGTACATGATTTCCTATATAGTAACTCTCGTTAACTCAAATGTTTGGTCCCAAGTACATGTTTTCCTATATAGTAACTCTTGTTCACTCAAATGTTTGGTCCCAAGTACATGTTTTCCTATATATTTACTCTCGTTAACTCTAATTTTTGGTCCCAAAGTACATGAATTTCCTATATGCAACTCTCGTTCACTCAAATGTTTGGTCCCAAGTACATGTTTTCCTATATATTTAATCTCGTTAACTCTAATTTTTGGTCCCAAAGTACATGATTTCCTATATAGTAACTCGTTCACTCAAATGTTTGGTCCCAAGTACATGTTTTCCTATATAGTAACTCTCGTTAACTCAAATGTTTGGTCCCAAGTACATGTTTTCCTATATAGTAACTCTCGTTCACTCAAATGTTTGGTCCCAAGTACATGTTTTCCTATATAGTAACTCTTGTTCACTCAAATGTTTGGTCCCAAGTACATGTTTTCCTATGTAGTAACTCTCGTTAACTCAAATGGTGGCCCAAGTACATATTTTCCTATATAGTAACTCTTGTTAACTCAATTTTTTTTATCCCAAGTACATGATTTCCTATATAGTAACTCTCGTTAACTCAATTTTTTGGTCCCAAGTACATGTACATGATTTCCTATATAGTAACTCTCGTTAACTCAATTTTTTGGTCCCAAGTACATGTACATGATTTCCTATATAGTAACTCTCGTTAACTCAAATTTTTGATAGTAACTCTTGTTCACTCAAATCTTTGGTCCCAAGTACATGTAATTGATTTCCTATACAGTAACTCGTTCACTCAAATTTTTGGTCCCAAGTACATGTACAATGTACATGATTTCCTATATAGTAACTCTCGTTAACTCAAATGTTTGGTCCTAAGTACATGTTTTCCTATATAGTAACTCTCGTTAACTCAAATGTTTGGTCCCAAGTACATGTTTTCCTATATAGTAACTCTTGTTCATCAAATATTTGGTCACAAGTACATGATTTCCTATATAGTAACTCTCGTTAACTCAAAATGTTTGGTCCCAAGTACATGTTTTCCTATATAGTAACTCTTGTTCACTCAAATGTTTGGTCCCAAGTACATGTTTTCCTATATATTTACTCTCATTAACTCTAATTTTTGGTCCCAAAGTACATGATTTCCTATATAGTAACTCTCGTTCACTCAAATGTTTGGTCCCAAGTACATGTTTTCCTATATATTTAATCTCGTTAACTCTAATTTTTGGTCCCAAAGTACATGATTTCCTATATAGTAACTCGTTCACTCAAATGTTTGGTCCCAAGTACATGTTTTCCTATATAGTAACTCTCGTTTAACTCAAAATGTTTGGTCCCAAGTACATGTTTTCCTATATAGTAACTCTCGTTCACTCAAATGTTTGGTCCCAAGTACATGTTTTCCTATATAGTAACTCTTGTTCACTCAAATGTTTGGTCCCAAGTACATGTTTTCCTATGTAGTAACTCTCGTTAACTCAAATTTTTGGTCCCAAGTACATATTTTCCTATATAGTAACTCTTGTTAACTCAATTTTTTATCCCAAGTACATGATTTCCTATATAGTAACTCTCGTTAACTCAATTTTTTGGTCCCAAGTACATGTACATGATTTCCTATATAGTAACTCTCGTTAACTCAATTTTTTGGTCCCAAGTACATGCACATGATTTCCTATATAGTAACTCTCGTTAACTCAAATTTTTGATAGTAACTCTTGTTCACTCAAATCTTTGGTCCCAAGTACATGTAATTGATTTCCTATACAGTAACTCGTTCACTCAAATTTTTGGTCCCAAGTACATGTACAATGTACATGATTTCCTATATAGTAACTCTCGTTAACTCAAATGTTTGGTCCCAAGTACATGTTTTCCTATATAGTAACTCTCGTTAACTCAAATGTTTGGTCCAAGTACATGTTTTCCTATATAGTAACTCTTGTTAACTCAAATGTTTGGTCCCAAGTACATGTTTTCCTATATATTTACTCTCGTTAACTCTAATTTTTGGTCCCAAAGTACATGATTTCCTATATAGTAACTCTCGTTCACTCAAATGTTTGGTCCCAAGTACATGTTTTCCTATATATTTAATCTGTTAACTCTAATTTTTGGTCCCAAAGTACATGATTTCCTATATAGTAACTCGTTCACTCAAATGTTTGGTCCCACGTACATTGTTTTCCTATATAGTAACTCTCGTTAACTCAAATGTTTGGTCCCAAGTACATGTTTTCCTATATAGTAACTCTCGTTCACTCAAATGTTTGGTCCCAAGTACATGTTTTCCTATATAGTAACTCTTGTTCACTCAAATGTTTGGTCCCAAGTACATGTTTTCCTATGTAGTAACTCTCGTTAACTCAAATTTTTGGTCCCAAGTACATATTTTCCTATATAGTAACTCTTGTTAACTCAATTTTTTTATCCCAAGTACATGATTTCCTATATAGTAACTCTCGTTAACTCAATTTTTTGGTCCCAAGTACATGTACATGATTTCCTATATAGTAACTCTCGTTAACTCAATTTTTTGGTCCCAAGTACATGTACATGATTTCCTATATAGTAACTCTCGTTAACTCAAATTTTTGATAGTAACTCTTGTTCACTCAAATCTTTGGTCCCAAGTACATGTAATTGATTTCCTATACAGTAACTCGTTCACTCAAATTTTTGGTCCCAAGTACATGTACAATGTACATGATTTCCTATATAGTAACTCTCGTTAACTCAAATGTTTGGTCCCAAGTACATGTTTTCCTATATAGTAACTCTCGTTAACTCAAATGTTTGGTCCCAAGTACATGTTTTCCTATAGTAACTCTTGTTAACTCAAATGTTTGGTCCCAAGTACATGTTTTCCTATATAGTAACTCTTGTTCACTCAAATATTTGGTCACAAGTACATGATTTCCTATATAGTAACTCTCGTTAACTCAAATGTTTGGTCCCAAGTACATGTTTTCCTATATAGTAACTCTCGTTAACTCAAATGTTTGGTCCCAAGTACATGTTTTCCTATATAGTAACTCTTGTTCACTCAAATATTTGGTCACAAGTACATGTAATTGATTTCCTATACAGTAACTCGTTCACTCAAATTTTTGGTCCCAAGTACATGTACAATGTACATGATTTCCTATATAGTAACTCTCGTTAACTCAAATGTTTGGTCCCAAGTACATGTTTTCCTATATAGTAACTCTCGTTAACTCAAATGTTTGGTCCCAAGTACATGTTTTCCTATATAGTAACTCTTGTTCACTCAAATGTTTGGTCCCAAGTACATGTTTTCCTATGTAGTAACTCTCGTTAACTCAAATTTTTGGTCCCAAGTACATATTTTCCTATATAGTAACTCTTGTTAACTCAATTTTTTTATCCAAGTACATGATTTCCTATATAGTAACTCTCGTTAAACTCAATTTTTTGGTCCCAAGTACATGTACATGATTTGCCTATATAGTAAACTCTCGTTAACTCAATTTTTTGGTCCCAAGTACATGTACATGATTTCCTATATAGTAACTCTCGTTAACTCAAATTTTTGATAGTAACTCTTGTTCACTCAAATCTTTGGTCCCAAGTACATGTAATTGATTTCCTATACAGTAACTCGTTCACTCAAATTTTTGGTCCCAAGTACATGTACAATGTACATGATTTCCTATATAGTAACTCTCGTTAACTCAAATGTTTGGTCCTAAGTACATGTTTTCCTATATAGTAACTCTCGTTAACTCAAATGTTTGGTCCCAAGTACATGTTTTCCTATATAGTAACTCTTGTTCACTCAAATATTTGGTCACAAGTACATGATTTCCTATATAGTAACTCTCGTTAACTCAAATGTTTGGTCCCAAGTACATGTTTTCCTATATAGTAACTCTTGTTCACTCAAATGTTTGGTCCCAAGTACATGTTTTCCTATATTTACTCTCGTTAACTCTAATTTTTGGTCCCAAAGTACTGATTTCCTATATAGTAACTCTCGTTCACTCAAATGTTTGGTCCCAAGTACATGTTTTCCTATATATTTAATCTCGTTAACTCTAATTTTTGGTCCCAAAGTACATGATTTCCTATATAGTAACTCGTTCACTCAAATGTTTGGTCCAAGTACATGTTTTCCTATATAGTAACTCTCGTTAACTCAATGTTTGGTCCCAAGTACATGTTTTCCTATATAGTAACTCTCGTTCACTCAAATGTTTGGTCCCAAGTACATGTTTTCCTATATAGTAACTCTTGTTCACTCAAATGTTTGGTCCCAAGTACATGTTTTCCTATGTAGTAACTCTCGTTAACTCAAATTTTTGGTCCCAAGTACATATTTTCCTATATAGTAACTCTTGTTAACTCAATTTTTTTATCCCAAGTACATGATTTTCCTATATAGTAACTCTCGTTAACTCAATTTTTTGGTCCAAGTACATGTACATGATTTCCTATATAGTAACTCTCGTTATCTCAATTTTTTGGTCCCAAGTACATGCACATGATTTCCTATATAGTAACTCTCGTTAACTCAAATTTTTGATGTAACTCTTGTTCACTCAAATCTTTGGTCCCAAGTACATGTAATTGATTTCCTATACAGTAACTCGTTCACTCAAATTTTTGGTCCCAAGTACATGTACAATGTACATGATTTCCTATATAGTAACTCTCGTTAACTCAAATGTTTGGTCCCAGTACATGTTTTCCTATATAGTAACTCTCGTTAACTCAAATGTTTGGTCCCAAGTACATGTTTTCCTATATAGTAACTCTTGTTAACTCAAATGTTTGGTCCCAAGTACATGTTTTCCTATATATTTACTCTCGTTAACTCTAATTTTTGGTCCCAAAGTACATGATTTCCTATATAGTAACTCTCGTTCACTCAAATGTTTGGTCCCAAGTACATGTTTTCCTATATATTTAATCTCGTTAACTCTAATTTTTGGTCCCAAAGTACATGATTTCCTATATAGTAACTCGTTCACTCAAATGTTTGGTCCCAAGTACATGTTTTCCTATATAGTAACTCTCGTTAACTCAAATGTTTGGTCCCAAGTACATGTTTTCCTATATAGTAACTCTCGTTCACTCAAATGTTTGGTCCCAAGTACATGTTTTCCTATATAGTAACTCTTGTTCACTCAAATGTTTGGTCCCAAGTACATGTTTTCCTATGTAGTAACTCTCGTTAACTCAAATTTTTGGTCCCAAGTACATATTTTCCTATATAGTAACTCTTGTTAACTCAATTTTTTTATCCCAAGTACATGATTTCCTATATAGTAACTCTCGTTAACTCAATTTTTTGGTCCCAAGTACATGTACATGATTTCCTATATAGTAACTCTCGTTAACTCAATTTTTTGGTCCCAAGTACATGTACATGATTTCCTATATAGTAACTCTCGTTAACTCAAATTTTTGATAGTAACTCTTGTTCACTCAAATCTTTGGTCCCAAGTACATGTAATTGATTTCCTATACAGTAACTCGTTCACTCAAATTTTTGGTCCCAAGTACATGTACAATGTACATGATTTCCTATATAGTAACTCTCGTTAACTCAAATGTTTGGTCCCAAGTACATGTTTTCCTATATAGTAACTCTCGTTAACTCAAATGTTTGGTCCCAAGTACATGTTTTCCTATATAGTAACTCTTGTTAACTCAAATGTTTGGTCCCAAGTACATGTTTTCCTATATAGTAACTCTTGTTCACTCAAATATTTGGTCACAAGTACATGATTTCCTATATAGTAACTCTCGTTAACTCAAATGTTTGGTCCCAAGTACATGTTTTCCTATATAGTAACTCTTGTTCACTCAAATGTTTGGTCCCAAGTACATGTTTTCCTATATATTTACTCTCGTTAACTCTAATTTTTGGTCCCAAAGTACATGATTTCCTATATAGTAACTCTCGTTCACTCAAATGTTTGGTCCCAAGTACATGTTTTCCTATATATTTAATCTCGTTAACTCTAATTTTGGTCCCAAAGTACATGATTTCCTATATAGTAACTCGTTCACTCAAATGTTTGGTCCCAAGTACATGTTTTCCTATATAGTAACTCTCGTTAACTCAAATGTTTGGTCCCAAGTACATGTTTTCTATATTGTAACTCTCGTTCACTCAAATGTTTGGTCCCAAGTACATGTTTTCCTATATAGTAACTCTTGTTCACTCAAATGTTTGGTCCCAAGTACATGTTTTCCTATGTAGTAACTCTCGTTAACTCAAATTTTTGGTCCCAAGTACATATTTTCCATATAGTAACTCTTGTTAACTCAATTTTTTTATCCCAAGTACATGATTTCCTATATAGTAACTCTCGTTAACTCAATTTTTTGGTCCCAAGTACATGTACATGATTTCCTATATAGTAACTCTCGTTAACTCAATTTTTTGGTCCCAAGTACATGTACATGATTTCCTATATAGTAACTCTCGTTAACTCAAATTTTTGATAGTAACTCTTGTTCACTCAAATCTTTGGTCCCAAGTACATGTAATTGATTTCCTATACAGTAACTCGTTCACTCAAATTTTTGGTCCCAAGTACATGTACAATGTACATGATTTCCTATATAGTAACTCTCGTTAACTCAAATGTTTGGTCCCAAGTACATGTTTTCCATATAGTAACTCTCGTTAATCTCAAATGTTTGGTCCCAAGTACATGTTTTCCTATATAGTAACTCTTGTTCACTCAAATATTTGGTCACAAGTACATGTAATTGATTTCCTATACAGTAACTCGTTCACTCAAATTTTTGGTCCCAAGTACATGTACATGTACATGATTTCCTATATAGTAACTCTCGTTAACTCAAATGTTTGGTCCCAAGTACATGTTTTCCTATATAGTAACTCTCGTTAACTCAAATGTTTGGTCCCAAGTACATGTTTTCCTATATAGTAACTCTTGTTAACTCAAATGTTTGGTCCCAAGTAGTACATGTCCTATATATTTACTCTCGTTAACTCTAATTTTTGGTCCCAAAGTACATGATTTCCTCATATAGTAACTCTCGTTCACTCAAATGTTTGGTCCCAAGTACATGTTTTCCTATATATTTAATCTCGTTAATCTAATTTTTGGTCCCAAAGTACATGATTTCCTATATAGTAACTCGTTCACTCAAATGTTTGGTCCCAAGTACATGTTTTCCTATATAGTAAACTCTCGTTAACTCAAATGTTTGTCCCAAGTACATGTTTTCCTATATAGTAACTCTCGTTCACTCAAATGTTTGGTCCCAAGTACATGTTTTCCTATATAGTAACTCTCGTTCACTCAAATGTTTGGTCCCAAGTACATGTTTTCCTATGTAGTAACTCTCGTTAACTCAAATTTTTGGTACCAAGTACATATTTTCCTATAGTAACTCTTGTTAACTCAATTTTTTTATCCCAAGTACATGATTTCCTATATAGTAACTCTCGTTAACTAAATTTTTTGGTCCCAAGTACATGTACATGATTTCCTATATAGTAACTCTCGTTAACTCAATTTTTTGGTCCCAAGTACATGTACATGATTTCCTATATAGTAACTCTCGTTAACTCAAATTTTTGATAGTAACTCTTGTTCACTCAAATCTTTGGTCCCAAGTACATGTAATTGATTTCCTATACAGTAACTCGTTCACTCAAATTTTTGGTCCCAAGTACATGTACAATGTACATGATTTCCATATAGTAACTCTCGTTAACTCAAATGTTTGGTCCAAGTACATGTTTTCCTATATAGTAACTCTCGTTAACTCAAATGTTTGGTCCCAAGTACATGTTTTCCTATATAGTAACTCTTGTTAACTCAAATCTTTGGTCCCAAGTACATGTTTTCCTATATAGTAACTCTTGTTCACTCAAATATTTGGTCACAAGTACATGATTTCCTATATAGTAACTCTCGTTAACTCAAATGTTTGGTCCCAAGTACATGTTTTCCTATATAGTAACTCTTGTTCACTCAAATGTTTGGTCCCAAAGTACATGTTTTCCTATATATTTACTCTCGTTAACTCTAATTTTTGGTCCCAAAGTACATGATTTCCTATATAGTAACTCTCGTTCACTCAAATGTTTGGTCCCAAGTACACGTTTTCCTATATATTTAATCTCGTTAACTCTAATTTTTGGTCCCAAAGTACATGATTTCCTATATAGTAACTCGTTCACTCAAATTTTTGGTCCCAAGTACATGTTTTCCTATATATTACAGAGGCGTCGGAAGCAGTGCAGCGAGGGAGTGCTAGGGTTCCGGGGCCCCCCCCCTGATTTTTTTTAATTATAGATGGCATTTCCAACATTCTGCTGCATTTAAGAGACACCATTAGTTGGTATCTCATACATATTTTTGTAGCAAAAGCACTGGTAAAATGCACCAGGATACTCACTCACTACATTACACGGTGTTTGTTTACCCAAATCACAATCATTTCCCGATCCCAAAGTCACAGCAAAAAAAAAAATTTTTTTGCTGTCCAAATATTGGGGCGGCGGTCGCAGCCCCTGCCGCCCCCGTTCCGACGCCACTGTATTAACTCTCGTTAACTCAAGTTTTTGGTTCCAAGTACATGATTTCCTATATAGTAACTCGTTAACTCAAATTTTCATTAACTCACAAGTATTTTCCTGAATCCCCTGGGCCTGTTTCACTAAACGTCGTACGACTAAAATATTCATAAGTGCAAATTTAGGATCGTCTAGAAATTTCAATTGATGAATTTACATTTATTAAGCATAGGCTGCATATGCAGCCTATGCTCAATAAATGTAAATCCAATAATTGTTTACAAGAAAACAATGTTAATGTGAAATTTACAGACTATCATAATTGTGCACTTACGAATATTTTATTCGTATAAAGTTTAGTGAAACGGGCCCCTGGACTGAGTAAACGAGTGTTGACTAGTTTATTTTGAGGAGCATGCTTGTGATCCCAATGGGTCTGTTAAAGGTACATGCCCACTCAGTAGGCACAAAATGTTCTTTATATCAGAGACATCATCAGAGACATTTTCTGGCAAAATAAACATTTTTGGATTACCCCACGTATTGATTGGCATTATTATACATTTTATGTCGGACTTAAATTTCCACACTGATATGCGGGGCGATAACCGTGTTTCCTTAAAATGTTAACAGACATTACTATTTATTCTAAATATTTATTTTTTGATGTGCAATGATCATACATTATAATCTGTTTAAAATATTATTTTTTCAGGCGACACATTGAATTAGTATAAATAATTAAAAAATATCATGCCTCATTTGCATATGAAAATAGTCTGATACCAACACGCGTCACTATCAGTATAATAATTATTACTAAGTGATTATATCTGTATCGCGGGCACTTGTAATTTTTAGAACTGGTGGAATAGTGCTACAATTATACACTTATTTAATTCCTATAAAGAACATTTTGTGCCTACTGAGTGGGCATGTACCTTTAATTGCTGACTCAGAACTTTGCTCAATCCAACAGCATTGTGAGGTTGTAAACCTTAAAAGGCGGGAACTGAAAATTGTCGTCTGCTGCTGTGTCCTATTTCCTCTTTTTTTTCTCAAGAAAAACTTGGTTTGACAGCCCTTTGGAAATGATTCTAAATTCCTGTCAAACCATGTTTTTGTTGAGAAAATTGGAAATTAATAAAAACGGCAGACGACAACAATTTTATTTCAGCATTGTTAAAGGCACTGTGTCTCAGAAGTTTCGTTAAAGACAACAGTTTAATTAATCTAAAATAATACTAAATTAGTAACCATCGATTGCAAACAAAACTAGCTTTAGAAACACTAGTTATTTTTCTGCATAATAATATTAAAATTACACATAATTCTTTTACGAATCCCAGTTTTTTCAGGTACAGTTCTTGTCCGTTTCATCACTTTTGCACATAATTCCCAGTTCCTTTATCATAAAACATATTCTTTAACTGGAATGGACCGTCATTGTTAATTTTCCGACCAACGCAATGTCACAAAAAGATTTTCAGACTTCGTATATAAATATGTTTATCACTCTACAGCCATCACTCAGCAGATTTACTCTTTATCATAAACATGGTATGGGATCACATGGTCTATTGTTTACACTGCAGTAATGAGGTCTCGGAGTAAATTAAATTATTTTTCATCAATATGACTGCGGTTTCTTCCTTTTAATGATGACCATGTTTCAGCCATTAACACTACGAGTCTGCCAATACCAAAGTTGGCAATATTGCTTATGTAGTTATTCTGCAGAGAAATTTGAATGGGGCAGAATCAAACTTGTTTAACCGCACTTGTATTGATGAAAAATAAGATTTACCCGAGACCTCATGGGCGGCGCCATTACTGCAGTGTAAACAGTGGACCACGTGATCCCATACCCTGTTTATGATAGTGGTTATATCTGTTGAGTGATGGCTGTAGAGCCGAGTGCTAGAGTATTGCATTTCAATACTGGCGGTTTGGGTTCAAACCTCATCCCAGGCATGAACTTTTATAGTAGTGCCATCCTGGTTTTTCTGATGAAGCTTGAAAACATTCTCCTGTCTTTATATGTGGCTGTGAGAAAAGAGGGGATATAGCGTTAGCAAATGTACGTGCGTTAGAACATATATGTACGTTAATGTTTGGTCACAATGTGTGTCATGGGATGGTGCTTTGTTTTGCATATGACCCACGTCCGACTGCCCAAGGTCACTGATGACTTAGTTCACCTTGTTTATAAGGCAAATATGTTAAAAAATCTTTTTTATATATTATCAAGGCCAGCGAGGGCATTAGCTTTGTAATATCAATGCCCTGGTTGGTTTTGCATCCGCACAGTCTGCACAACGCGCCATTCCATCAATGAAACACCCATCATGCTTCTAACAAGATCGTTATCAGGCTACAGAATGTGTTATTTTATCAGGAGCTAGACCAGCCACAAGTCCCATAAGCCCCATTTCTCCAGTCACAGCCACATATAAACCTGGTAATTAAAAATGTCCCCTTATATGTAGATAAATATATTTCTGTGAAATGAAGGAAGCAACATAAATATTGCTATTTTATCAACTCATGTGCATGTAGAATTCTTTTTTTTATTAATTTGTTCCCACAAAATAACAATTTGTTCCCTCAATTTAACAATTTGTTCCCATGAATTAACAATTCGTTCCCTAAATTTAACAATTCGTTTCCACGAAATAGCAATTTGTTCCCTCGGGAATGAATTGTTAATTTGTGGGAACAAATTGTTATATCGTCAGAACAAATTGTTATATCGTGGGAACAAATTGTTAATTCGAGGGAACGAATTGGTAAATTGTTAATTGAGGGAACGAATTGTCATTTCATGGGAACGAATTGTTAATTCGAGGGAACAAATTGTTAAATTGAGGGAACAAATTGTTAATAGATTGTTAATAGATTGTTATAGGGTTACCAGAATGTGCTATTTGACTGTTATAGGGTTACCAGAATGTGCTGTTTGACAAGGAGCTACATTGGTCACAAATCCCAATTTCTTCACCCACAGTGAGATATGACCTTCAATATTGCTTGGATGCTCCAGTCTTTCACCATTTATGTCTACTAAACAATGAAATACCCGGTACTAGTATACAAATAATGGCTGAATAATCAACATCGCAATTTTGTTATTTTTACATGATTGTATTTTACATGTTCATAATAATATACATATTTTATATGTTCATAATAATATAG
The DNA here is from genome assembly GCA_029237695.1 of Conchocele bisecta. NCBI lineage: Eukaryota > Metazoa > Mollusca > Bivalvia > Lucinida > Thyasiridae > Conchocele > Conchocele bisecta. The sequence continues at coordinate 28,368,507 of CM055272.1, forward strand.
TGGATGGTTGGTTGGGCGAACAAGACGGCGTAAATTAATGGTATGGGTTCCTCCCTATAGGAATCACAATTTGCCTGGTTTGGTCCTCAGGTACGTTTTTATCTTTGGCTCTTTAGTTACCCATTATAAAAGTAGTAAGATTATTACTGATCCTACTGCTTTTGGGAGGGGCCAAGTGATTCTGGTGTGGCGAGGACCTGCCATCAGATCAGGATTATTCTGATTTCAGGGCTGAATATATAGTTTTGTTATTGTAAATATTCAGTTCATGTTATATACCAAATCGAAGGTATCAACGAGGCGATACCTCTGGTGCATTATTTGTCGAAATCGGATGGTTATGTCATTCAAGATCGCCGCTGAAAGGTCAAAAGGTCGTTCTTTTATTAGAGATTTCAAAATTCTTCTTCACATGAACCGCTTGGCCTATGGTAGCCAAACTTAAAAGTTATGGTCCATGGGTGAAGCCTTTTCAGATTTGTTAAAATGGAGGTCATCGCTAATCCAAGTCTACAAATAGCATAAATTATTAAAAAATCTTCTTCTCATGAACCGCCAGCCGGATTTCGACGAAACTTGGTAGGAATGATCGATGTACAATGCCCTTTCAAAGTTGTTAAAATGGTGACCCCAGGGTCAAAAATGGGTGTGGCCCGTGGGGTTAAATTGGGGTCAAATTTTATTTTTGACCGAATATGGTCATGTCTATACCAAATCGAAGGTATCAAAGAGGCGATCGCTGTGGTACATTTTTTGTCTAAATTGGATGGTCATGTCATCCAAGATGGCCGCCGAAAGGTCATTCTTTTATTAGAGATTTCAAAATTCTTCTTCACACGAATCGCTTGGCCCAAGGTGGTCAACTTCAGTTATAGTGCATGGGTCTTTTCAAATTTGTTAAAACGGAGGTCGTCGCTAATCCAAGATGGCCGCCGTCTAAAAATAGCACAAATTCTTAAAAATTCTTCTCATGAACCGCCAGCCGGATTTCGACGAAACTTGGTAGGAATGATCGATGTAGAATGTTGTTTCAAAGGTGTTAAAATGGTGACCCCGGTGTCAAAAATGGATGTAGCCCGTGGGGTCAAATTTAATTTTTGACTGAATATGCCCACGTCATATATCAAATTGAAGGTATCGATGAGGCGATTGCTCTGGGCAATATTTGTCGGAATCGGATGATTATGTCATCCATGATGGCCGCCAAAAGGTAAATTTATTCAAGATTTTTAACGTCTTTTTCTCAGGAACCACGTGGCCGATGCTGGCCAACCTTCATAGTAAGTTAAGATCCTTGGGTGAAGCATTTTCAGATTTGGTAAAATGAGTCATCGCTTAATCCAAGATGACCGCCATCTAAAAATAGCACAATTTTTTTAAAACACATTTGAACTCAATTCTCCTCTGGTGTTCATGGAGTCAGGTGAGCGAATTAGGGCCATCATGTCCCTCTTGTTTGATGTGCAATGCTCATTGGTTATAATCTGTCGAAAATATTATCTTTTCAGGCGACATATTTAATTAGTATACATACTTAAAAAATATCATGCCTCATTTGCATATGAGAATAGCCCGATACCACCGTGAGTAACCATCAGTAAAATAAATATTACTAAATGATTATATCTGTATGACGGGCACTTGTAATTTTTACAACTGGTGGAATAGGGACACAATATTATACACTTATTGAATTCCTATAAAGAATATTTTATGCCTCCTGAGTGGGCAATTACCTTTAATTTCCAATAATTCATCTAAATTAATCTTGTCTGCTGTTGTTATGCCCCCGCCACCGAATGGTGAGGGGGCATATAGTGTCCGTCTGCCCAGAAACCGCAACGCTCGGGTAAATGTCTTAAAAGTTCTCACACACGCATTGCTGTAATGGTCCTATACCGCCCTGTGACAAAAACCCGCCTGCGCTAAGCCCAGGGTTCAAGGTCACTTACTTGGTGCATTCAAAACCTTAACGCTCGGGTAACTGTCTTATAATTTCTGTTTCCTGGCATGGATTTTTTTCTGCTTGATATTTCACACAGAAATTGATTTAATGGTCCTCTACCGCCATGTGACAAATCCACGATCGTCCAGGGTCATGGTCACATACTTGGGTTATTCAAAAACTTTGGTTTACAAGTGTCTTATAATGTACGTTTCCGTTTATGGATCTGCTTGACATTTCACACACCCATTGCTCTGATGGTCTGCTTTCATGCTGTGACAAATCCACGCTTCTCTGGCCCTCTGTGTTTTCAAATGTGCCTCGTTTTCTTTGGCTGCCAGCGGGGGTATTTGTGTGCCGACAGGCCACATTTCTGGTTATATTTTTACGTCGGCCTGTTTGTAACAGTTTTTATTTTTTAAATACAATATGCCACAGAGAGCATACCCATGTTTTACAAACATAATCTCTAGTTTCATTCTATGACCCACCCATGCGGCCCCTGAGCTCAAGGCCAAGGTCATAGAAATGTGTGCTAAAGTGTTTTTTCTTTAAATTTGCGTTTAAGTTCTTGAGGGGTACATCCATCGAGTGATTTCTTGTTTACAATGTATGTAGAGTTATCAGGGAAACAAAATATGTTGTAAATGAAAAAGTATAATTAGGGGATAACCATGTTCGATTTGGAGCGGTATGTGAGAGGTTTTAATGGTCTGCGAATCAGTTTTACGGCACCACGTGACAGAGCCATAAAACTGATTCTCAAACCAAAATACCTGACACAAACATGTACCACTTGTGGGTGGTTGGTGGGGTGAACGCGATGAGTAAATTAACGGTGGTGGTTCCTCCTTATAGGAATCATGATTTTCCTGGTTTGGCCCTCGGAACGTTTTTATCTTTGGCTCTTTTGTTACCGGGGAGTTGAATTGGGTTATTGCCCATTATAAAAGTAGTACGACGATTATTACTGATCTTACTGCTTTTGGGAGGGGGCCAAGTGATTCTGGTGTGGCGAGGACCTGGCATCAGATCAAGATCATTCTGATTTCAGGGCTGAATATTTTTATTGTAAATATTCAGTTCTGATTTTGGGATTTTCCCCCATTTGTACAGGTAATATATGGGATTTAGTACTAAATCCACTGAACCGGCCTTAAATGATCTTAGCTGTTGATAGGCCGTTAAAACCCCAACAAACAAACAAACAAACAAACAAACAAACAAACAAACAAACAAACAAACAAACAAACAAACAAACCAAATTGAATAACTCGGCATGGTTATCCCCATTCTAATACATTATAATGTGCTACCTGTTGTCTGAAATGTTGGAGCATATAATGAACAAGGATTTTTCCAAACGCCATCGTTTAGTAACACGCATAGGGATATACATGTACATGTACATAAATATTGGTGTTTAGGCACTGGCACAAGCCAGACTGTTGAGTTGTAAAACGCAGACTGCTGAAACGGCGATTTTTTTTTATCTTTTGAAGGTTAGTGAAACCGTGTTTCCTTAAAATGTTAACGGACGGTACTATTTATTCTCTGTATTTATTTTTGGATGTTCAATGATAATACTTTATAATCTGTCGAAAAATATTATTTTTTCAGGCGACACATTTATTAATTAGTATAAATAATTAAACAAGAAATGCGTCTGTCGAACGCGGATGCCACCTGCAGCATATTTGAGAAACTGTGACAAATTGGTTAACCGAAAAGTGTGACGGACGGACAGACGGACAGACGGGCGGACGGGCGGACGGTCCAAACACTATATGCCACCCGTTTCTTCGAAACCCGGTGGCATAAAAATATCATGCCTCATTTGCATATGAAAATAGCCTGATACCATCGCGAGTCACTATCAGCAAAATCAATATTACTAAATGATTATATCTGTATAGCGGGCACTCGTAATTTTTAGAACTGGTGGAATAATGACACAATTATACACTTATTTAATTCCTATAAAGAATATTTTGTACCTATTGAGTGGGCATGTACCTTTAAAGATGATGAAATTTGAATATCAATTGCGAAATAAAATTCCGCATTTGCAATGCAAATTTCGTAACTTTTCGACGTCATTTATGGAAAATATTTTTATATTGTTATGTACAAAATCACTTGGCGTTGGTTGGGCGGGGGGGGGGGGGGGGGGGGGGGGGGGGGGGGGGGGTGGGGGGGGGGGGGGGGGGGGGGGGGGGGGGGCCGTATGGGGTTTGTGGGGTGGAGGTGGCTGTCTATATTTCTGACAAACTCAATGTGCCCTCTTTTCATTGTTGTGACAAACGCAGCTGAAGCTTTAAATTATAAATTTATAAATAAAGTCTAATAAGACAATCCGACTTGTTGTTTTTATGCCATTCAAATGGACACCTGGACGAAAGAATGGATGCTACAGCACTGCAGATCATAGAAAGAAAATTGCTACCTCTCTGCCGATACTCTCCCCTAGATAACCATATTGTAGGCAACTCTTGTAGCTGTGTATATCACAGTCTAATCAGGGTCTGTACGGCTCGCCATTCAACACTATTGCCTTCAGCCTACACGACACGACGTCACGCCATTCGGAAACCACGTGATCCTCACCCTTGTCGAGGTCACTGGAGAACTGGGGCTTATAGATTTTACGACCAGTGTAGATCCAGATCAGCTTGTGCATCTGCAGTCTGATCAGGATCTCTGTTCGCCATTCCATCCATGAAACACCCTGTTGTGCATCTAACAAGCAATATAGATCGTTATCAGGCTACAGAAGTGTGCTATTCGATCAGGAGCTACAGTGGTCACAAATTCTATAAGGCCCATTCATCCAGTCGTGGGTGGTTGGTCGGGCGAACGCGATGACGTAAATTAGGGGTTCTTCCTTATAGGAATCAGGATTTGCCTGGTTTGGCCCTCAGATACGTTTTTATCTTTGGCTCTTTTGTTACCTGGGAGTTTAATTGGGTTAGTGCCCATTAAAAGTAGTAAGATTATTACTACTCCTACTGCTTTTGGGAGGGGCAAAGTGATTCTGGTGTGGCAAGGACCTGGCATCAGATCAGGATTATTCTGATTTCAGGGCTGAATATGTATATTTTTTATTGTAAATATGCAGTTCTGATTTTGGAACTTTCCCCCCATTTGTACAGATAATATATGGGATTTAGTACTAATTGACCATTACCCATTGACATTGACCCGGTCTTAAATTACCTTAGCTGTTGATAGGCCGTTAAACCCCAACAAACAAACAAACTTACAGAAGTGTGCTATTTGATCAGGAGCTACAGTGATCATAAATCCTATAAGCCCCATTTCTCCAGTCACAACCACATATTATATAGTTTTCACCTTGACATCCGGCCATTTGTCTGTGTGCAGTTGGAACACCACACAAACCTACTGTATGTTACCCACGGTATTCATTGAATTTGAAATCAAGACCAGACACCAGTAGCCTATTTCACCAAAATTGCAAAGTAGTTATCTAGCAAAGTATACTTTGAGGGAATAATCATTTATTTTTCCCGAAATGCATTATTTCATATAGAACTAACGGCTGCATATATTTGATGATTAAAAGTATGCAGAATTATTATACTGAATTTATTACATTATCACAGCCAAAATGGCTGTGATAATGTAATACATTCTGTATAATAACAATTAATAAATTTATCCTTAAATTGAAAATTTCCTCCTCAAAGTGTACTTAGCAAGATAAATATACTTTGCAATTTTGGTGAAATAGGCTACAGAATTGTTGAAATTTCTACAGGATTAACGCCATTCGAATACGCCATCCGAATGTGCTTTAATATAGGAATAAAATGTATATTTACATTTGTTCATTTAAAACAAGAATTCCGCGGAATCAAATGTCTCGCCTTGTCCTGCCGCCTTGACCTCGAGCTTGGGCCAGAAAGCAATTTTCACTGGCCCGAACATATACAACTAGAGGATTGTTTTTCAGACAAAAACATATGTCTTCCCCAATACCACCACTGCATGTTATCAGGACTTGGAAACGTAGAATTTAAGGCAGCAACAGCATATATGTAGCTACCTTGTATTTTCTGCATAAGTTAGCTGTATATTGTGAGAAAATAAAATAAAAAGTGAGGAAATCCGAAAGTACATGTATAATTGAGCTGACACCTAATATAATCAACATTATAAGTTATTGTGATTCTACACAGGCTATATGGTGTAATATTGCCCGTCTGAAGGTATGTTCACCCGAGGCGATAGCCGAGGGTGAACATACATTCAGACGGGCAATATTACACCATATAGCCCGTGTAGAATCACAATAACGTATTTGTCATACCGCAGATCCTGTATTTGGCCGTATAAACATATCTCTTCTTTTGATCTTTGCGTTTTTTCAGGAAGAAAAATAATCCGAGATTCGATTTTCTACCGTCAGTCTTAATATAAAGGCGTAAATGAACATTTTGTTTTTTTATTAAACGAAAACAAACTTAATATGGAGTAAGAAATCCATCGAAAACGACTTTATGACAGTTTTTTTATATCGTGTAATTTAATTTATATTCCACTGCTCTATCGATCTGCTCTCCCTTTGATGCCTCTAGAATAATGCGACTGGTTCCCAAACATTCGCTGTCATTGTTACGCCGCGGTTTCGTGCGTGGAACCCATAGTTTGTGACCTAAATATAGCCGTGTCACGAAGGCAAGCGTGTTTACATTTGAAAAGCAATTTTCGTTATTTTGGCTAATTTTTCGCTCATATTTTGATGAGCGAAGAATATTTATGGAAAAATAAACAATAAAGACTGGTTTTGAGTGTACAATTTGTTACTTGTATTGATCAATTCGGGGTTTTATTGTGTTTAGTGAGGAATACAATTCGCAATCGCTAGACGCTTTAAAAATGTGTCTTCATTGGACGCGAGGCGCCGGAGGGGAATCGCAATTTCTCTATGTTCGACAGCCTTGGCAGGTCATAATATATATGACCAGGCAAGCAGCCAATCAAAAGCCGAGAAACTTATCTGCGGTATGACAATATCATATGAGATTTTGGCCAAAAAATAATTTCTATAAATGGCCATAACTCCGTGAATACTGGATGAATCCGCATCTAAAACACCAGGTGCGCACCTTCACACGATGACCAGTATTCCTGTAAAGTTTTGCGACTAACTGAAATACGTTTGAAAATATATCCCCACTTTTCACTAAGTCAAGGGCCATAACTCTGTGAATACTGGATGAATCCGCACCTAAAACCCCAGGTGCGCATCTTCACACGATGACCAGTATTCCTGTAAAGTTTCATGACTCTAACTGAAATACATTTGGAGATACGCGCGACACAAGTTGAAAATCCCCACTTTTCGCTAAGTCAAGGGCCATAACTCCGTAAATACAGGATGAATCCGCATCTAAAACCCCAGGTGCGCAACTTCACACGATGACCAGTATTCCTGTAAAGTTTCGCGACTAACTGAAATACTTTTGGAGATACGCGCGACACAAGTTGAAAATCCCCACTTTTCACTAAGTCAAGGGCCATAACTCCGTGAATACTGGATGAATCCACATCTAAAACCCCAGGTGCGCAACTTCACACGATGGCCAGTATTCCTATAAAGTTTCATGACTAACTGAAATACATTTGGAGATACGCGCGACACAAGTTGAAAATCCCCAATTTTCGCTAAGTCAAGGGCCGTAACTCCGTAAATACTGGATGAATCCGCATCTAAAACCACAGGTGCGCAACTTCACATGATGACCAGTATTCCTGTAAAGTTTCGCGACTAATACTTTTGGAGATACGTGCGACACAAGTTGAAAATCGTCACTTTTCACTAAGTCAAGAGCCATAACTCTGTGAATACTGGATGAATCCGCATCTAAAACCCCAGGTGCACAACTTCACACGATGACCAGTATTCCTGTAAAGTTTCACGAGTCTTAACTGAAATACATTGGAGATACGCGCGACACGTACGTTAAAAAGTTAACGTTGAAAATGGCTAAGTCAATTACGTAGAAATAATAGGTGAAGGTAAAAAAATGGTCACATGTTGGATAGTTGTATGTGGTAGGCACTCCTTGGTTATGAAGCTGTGAAAGTTTGGTGGTCCTAGGTGGTACAGTACCAAAGAAATGGACTTAAACACGAAAACATTGTAAACGCGAAAACTTTGCGGAAAAAATGGGTCAATTTAAAAAGATTAAAAAAAAAAGGTACTGTTGGATAGTGATATGGTGGGCACCCCTTGATTATGAAGCTGTGAAAGTTTGGTGGTCCTAGGTGGTACAGTACCAAAGAAATGGACTTAAACACGAAAACTTAACATTGTAAACGCGAAAACTTAACATTGAAAATGGTTAAGACGACTGCGCGGAAAAAATGGGTCAAGTTAAAAAAAAAGTAACATGTTGGATAGTGATATGTGGTGGGCACCCCTTGATTATGAAGCTGTGAAAGTTTGGTGGTCCTAGGTGGTACAGTACCAAAGAAATGGACTTTGGACTTAAACACGAAAACTTAACATTGTAAACGCGAAAACGTAACATTGAAAATGGCTAAGTCGACTGCGCGGAAAAAATGGGTCAAGTTAAAAAACAAGAAACGAGGCAAAGCCACGAAGGCCAGGTTTTTTCCAAGCATAGACACTTGGATAACATAATTATACCCACTTTTTGTAGACTAGATGGCCGTGGCCTGCATGTCGTGCCTTGGGGCGAGGGGCATGGACACTAAAAAAATAGATATAGTAGATGGAAAAACTTTAACCAAAAAACTTTAACCGGACACACACGAACGCGGATGGACGTATGCCAAAATGCCGACGATATCGCGCTTTCCGCAAGCAGGTGCGACAATGATGATAAACACCCATGTGAAGTATCGAGGTATTGGGTGAAGCTGTTGCAGAGATATAGTACAGGAAAAAACTTTAACAAAAAAATTCAAAGTAATTTGACCTTGACATTGGGCACAGGATCGCGCTTTCCGCAAGCAGGTGCGACAATGATGATAAACACCCATGTGAAGTATCAAGGTATTGGGTGAAGCAGTTGCAGAGATATAGTACACAAATAAACTTTAACAAAAGAATTCAAAGTAATTTGATCTTGACATTGGGCACAGGGGCCGCACGGTTGAGGGGTAGAATGAAAATATGGATGATGATAAACACCCATGTGAAGTTTCAAGGTAATGGGCGAAGCAGTTGCAGAGATATAGTATAACAAAAAAGTTTTAACCAAAAACTTTAACCAGACGTACGTTAAAAAGTTAACGTTGAAAATGGCTTAAGTCAATTACGTAGAAATAATAGGTGAAGGTAAAAAAATGGTCACATGTTGGATAGTTGTATGTGGTAGGCACCCCTTGGTTATGAAGCTGTGAAAGTTTGGTGGTCCTAGGTGGTACAGTACCAAAGAAATGGACTTAAACACGAAAACTTAACATTGTAAACGCGAAAACTTAACATTGAAAATGGCTAAGTCGACTGCGCGTAAAAAATGGGTCAAGTTAAAAAAAAAGTAACATGTTGGATAGTGATATGTGGTGGGCACCCCTTGATTATGAAGCTGTGAAAGTTTGATGGTCCTAGGTGGAACAGTACCAAAGAAATGGACTTAAACACGAAAACTTAACATTGTAAACACGAAAACCTTAACATTGAAAATGGCTAAGTCGAATGCGCGGAAAAAATAAAAAAAAAAAAGGGTCAAGTTAAAAAAAAAGTAACATGTTGGATAGTGATATGTGGTGGGCACCCCTTGATTATGAAGCTGTGAAAGTTTGGTGGTCCGAGGTGGTACAGTAACAAAGAAATGGACTCAAACACGAAAACTTAACATTTATTGTGGACGCCGCCCGCCCGCCCGGCTTTCGCCAATCCCATAGCCTGGATTCTTTTTCAAAAAACCTGGCTAAAAATTAACAAAAATAATGCTCGCTACTGGAGTCCAGAATTTTTTTTAATAGTCCTATATTTATCTACATATCATTTCTGCACAGGTTCACATATTGTCACAATATTGTCAACAATTTACGGAAATGTAATTTACCTGGACAGTTAGTGGTCAGTCTGGACATTTGCACATGCTTGCACATGCACAAGTGTTCAACTGGAGAAGGCTATTCTCTCTACAGGTAAGGTGTACAGAGCACACGAGAAAACGGGTCTTCATGCATTAATGTTCAGTTTGTAGTATAGAAAGAAATTAGAGTTTGACCCTGGAGCCCGGAATTTTTTTTTAATAGTCCTATGTTCATCTACATATCATAATAAAGGTATGTATAAAGTTTGATGACTGTAGCTGATAACGTGTTGAAGTAATGACCGTAACACGAAAACTTAACATTGAATGATGACGCCGCCACCGACGCCGGAAAAGCAAAACCTATGTCTCGCTTTCCGCTTCGCGGGCAAGACAAAAATACAACTTGAAATAAACATTAAGGAATATAACACCATATAAAGTTAATTTACTGAATATTATGAAAAAATGGGGCAGGTGCGTGGCTTTTATTAAAATTTGTTGTAAATAGTGTTAAAAAACTATAAGTAATGATTTTTCTGCAAATATATAGAAATAACAAAGAATCTGGCATTATTGTTTAGGGGTGGGTGGGGATGATATTCAGTAAATTAATTTTATTTTGGCTAATGCAACAAATCTGGGATGTAACCTTTCACCCCTGCAAGTCCATGCTGTTTGCACCATTCCGTTCAAAAAGAGATTGGGTTTCAATGGTTAATATTTCATTTCTATTTTACTTCTGGTTGAGACACTATGTATAAATTAGTGCTCACATATTGGATTTTTAAGGAATTAAATACAAGAGAGCGGTAGCGACCACAGTATTATTTTAGTTCCTTAAAAATCAAATACGTGAACAATAACCTATTTACAGTTCAGCCGAGTTTTATTATACATCTCCCATCCAAGTATTGATTTTCCACTTCCTGCCGAACAATTACTGATTAAATCTGGTAATATGTAACTTATTGGGGTTAAATCTTACACAATATGAAACAAGTGGAGCTCGATACTGGCCAGCGATTGACTTAGGAAGTAGGGTGAACTATAAATTGGGCATAAATGGTTAATATTTCATTTCTACTCGCGGTTGAGACAATGTACCTTACGACATTTGCGACCAGTGTATCCTCAGATCACCCTGCGAATCAGCAGTGCAGTTTGATACGGGTCTATGCGATTCAGTGACCGAAACAGCTGAAATGTAGTCAGCAACATGATCAGATTCTACCCCAAATATGAGACATGCCATGTGATTCTGTACCTTCGGACATCTGCGTAAAATTCATGGAATACGCTTACAAAATTTACAATATTTTCCGTAAATGGCGTCAAAAGTTGAAAATATGCCGCATGTACTCTGAAAACTTTGTCAACTTGTGACTTTATTTATGAAAAATATTGTAAAGGTATTTAATGAATTACGTAGATGTTCGAAGGTACAAAATCACATGGCGTGTCTCATATGTATGTGGCACAGTTTTACTATTTGTTCAGTATTTATTGATATCAACAATTCAAATTCTTGATATCAGTAATTCCTGTTTTAGATACCGGTATGCAAGACAAAAACAAGGCGATAGCTGGCGAAAGTCTCGTCCACAAAGGTAAGTTCACTAAGGTCAAGGTCACCCGAATGCCACTGGGTGGATAGCCATCAATGAGAGGAAGCTATTGTTAAAGTTTGGTAAATATATGACTCGGGATTTACCGATTAGGAGATATTCAACATTTGGATGTAATTGTCAATGCTAATGACGACTACAACATTGATTTGTGACCGCTATGTCTCACATTCCACTAACGTTCCCGAGACAATAACATTATGCAAGTCATACTTGTGACCAGTGTAGATCCAGATCAGCCTGTGCATCCGCACAGTCTGATCGCCATTCCATCAAGAAGACACCCGTCATGCTTCAAACAAACAATACAGACCGTTGGCTGGCTACAGGAGTATGCTATTTGATCAGGAGCTACATTGGCCACAAATGCCATCAGCCCCATTTCTCCAGACACAGCCACATAGTATGATGCAGTAAATCAAGTCCACGTACATCATGTGTATAATCTGGGTTTCGCTGTCACTACTTGTAGCTCGCATCATTTTGATACCACTTTGCACATGAATATCTTGGTTTATTACACTCTTGCGAGTTATTTGCATGGGTTTCGCTGTGAGAAAAAACCTGTAATCAACTCCTTACAAATAATACACCGTGAAGAGAACACCCGTATTTGCACCCTGTTTTATTAGTCAAAATAAAGTTATTTGGAAAGAATCCGACTATTGTACAATGTTAATGTGATTGAACACATTCCAAACATGCACTCAAATATATCTAGCTCATAGAAACAGCTGCGTAATTTGGATTTCACGTTTGACGTTACACAATGTGACGTCAAAATGCGGGAAACACATATTTACAGAGAGAAAGCAGAAAAATACTCCAAATATGTTGGTTATTTTCACCGCTGGCACACAGGTTGTAGTAACGGATCGAGGTCTATATAAATACATTAAATATGCCGAAAAGCATCAATAAACAAAAGAAAATAAGCTAAAAAAATGTTTTTTCACTCCCTCCATATAACCTCCAAGGAGTTAGCCCCCATCTTCCACTGACCCACTCAGTTATGAACTTGTTTGTTTTTCATAATAGCATTTTTAACCGCATACATAAATATTTTGAGAAAGATTATGGTACATGTTTATGCAATACCAGATGGCCGCGGCCCGCATGTCAAGCCCGCCGAGGCATTTGATGGTCTCAGAGTGTATTTATTTGAAGTTTGATGCCCAATAAGCATACAAAGTTTCAAGCAAATCTGACTTACAGTTATAGAGATCTTCTAAGTCATTTGACCTTGACCTTGGGCACAGGGGCCGCATGAGTGGGATACAGCATGAATATATGGATCATGACTAATAAGCATATGAAGTTTCAAGTCCATGTGACTTGGGACTGCAGAGATACAAGGTATTTAAAAACTTTAACGCAGATTTCAGACGGACGGACGCACGGATCTAGATCAAAGAGATGGCCCCTTGTAATGAATAGAATAAGGGGCCACACGGAATAAATCAAAGGATTCTCTTGTGTTCGGCTCCGCCACATGGCCCCTTCTACACCCTTGGTTGCTCGGACACCCGGACGTCATTGTGATCACTATGTCTCGCTTTCCGCAAGCGGGCGCGACAAAAATCAGATCATAGTTCATTTAAAAAGGGCAATAGGCGGGAAATGGAATAAAACAGTGTACTCAACAGAATCAACTTTACAATTAAATAATAGATAAATATATAACTTTTCTACATAATAGCCATGTCCACCGAATCAGACCATTTTTAATTTGCGTGCACTTGTTGTGTACCCATCTTACCGCGAGCTGGCACGCGGCTAATTTGCAGAACGTCAGTAAAATGCTTGCCGCATTATTCCAACATTATTCCAATGTGTATGCGCGCGTTTGGGTGCCATACTCGTCACTTGAACAAATTGCATAATTTATAGTTTCGCCTGTAATTTAAAATCGAAAATTGTTGCGGAGCATCGAAAAGGAAATGCCCTTTTTCGCAAATAAAATTAGTTAATTAGCACTAGATTTATTTCAGCAACCAATATAAGTCCATGATATTGTTTTGATATGTTATTGGGAAAAATTCTGTTTGATTTGAATCTAAATTTTAAGAATTTATTCAAATACCCGCCAATTACCCTCTTTAACAGTCATCTGTGAAATATATATGCGATTATACGGTAAACATTACCGTGTATGAGACACACTGTGGGTGAATTCCATTTCATAGTGCAGATTTACACGCAGTAAACAAACACTGTGGGTGTATTCGATTACATTGTGCAGATGTACACGCAGTAAACAAACACTGTGGGTGTATTCGATTACATAGTGCAGATTTACACGCAGTAAACAAACACTGTGGGTGTATTCGATTACATTGTGCAGATGTACACGCAGTAAACAAACACTGTGGGTGTATTCGATTACATTGTGCAGATGTACACGCAGTAAACAAACACTGTGGGTGTATTCGATTACATAGTGCAGATTTACACGCAGTAAACAAACACTGTGGGTGTATTCGATTACATAGTGCAGATGTTGACACAGGAAAGCAGTGCACTGTTGGTGCTGTATTTGGACAACATAGAATTCTGTGTGTGTAACGCAGGGCGACTTACAAGACTTACAAGTCGCCCTGCTTTACAGACAGAGAATTTGGGTTATATTTGGACACGACAGTTGAAATAGAGTAAGCTTGAGGGATACATTCCCACCTTAAAATGCCGATGCTCCATAAAATATAATCCCTTTTAATAGATTGATTGATTGGGTTTTATATCTGTACAACAGCAAGGTCATATGTGGCTGTGACTGGGGCTTGTTTTTTTTACCAGTGTAGCTCCAGACCAGCCTGTGCATGCGCAGTCTGATCAGGATCTGCACTATTCGCCATTTCATCAATGAAACACCCGTTAAGCTTCTAACAAGTAATATTAGATTATTATCAGGCTACGAGAGTGTTCTATTTGATCAGGAGCTACACTGGTCACAAATCCTATTTCTCCAGCCACAGCCACATGTACAGAATGCATATGTATAGAGGGAGCACAGTACAATTAGCAATACAATTACGATTATAACTTTCTTTGGCACCTAGCAACATGTCATTATAAGACATTAAATAATTTGCTTAAAGGTACATGCTCACTCAGTAGGCACATGTTCTTTATATCAGACATCATCAGACATTTTGTGGCAAAATAAACATTCATTCACCATTACCGCACGTATTGATTTACATTATGATACATTTTATATCAGACGTAAATTTACACACTGATATCAGGGGCGATAACCGTGTTTCCTTAAAATGTTAACGAACATTACTATTTATTCTCTGTATTTATTTTTTGTTGAGCAATGATCATACTTTATAATCTGTTGAAAATATTATTTTTTCATGTGTCACATTTAATTAGTATACATAATTAAAAAATATCATGCCTCATTTGCATATGAAAATAGCCTGATACCACCGCAACTCATTATCAGTCAAATAAATATTACTAAATGATTATATCTCTATAGCAGGTACTCGTAATTTTTAGAACTGGTGGAATAGTGACACAAGTATACACTTATTTACTTCCTATAAAGAAGTACCTAATGAGTGGGCATGTACCTTTAAGTTAAGATATGAATCCTTAATACCCTTCCTATGCTTCCACACTTTTAATAGAAATGGGGGTCAAAATTGCAATAACTTATTAATACTAGAAATGTGGCCTGTCGGCACACGAATGCCCCCGCTGGCAGCCAAAGAAAACGAGGCATATTTGATTATAAGCCATTTACCTGAGCGTGAAGGTTTCGAACGCACCAAGTCTGTGACCTTGACCCTGGGCTTAGGGGGTGGGACGAATGTGGATTTGTCACAGGGCGGTAGAGGAGCATTGGAGCACTGTGTGTGTGAAATGTGAAGCAGATCCGAGCAAAGAAACAGAAATTATAAGCCATTTACCCGAGCGTTAAGGTTTCGAACGCACCAAGTATTTTACCTTGACCCTGGGCTTAGCGGGGGAAGGACGAATGTGGATTTGTGACAGGACGGTAGAGGACCATTGGAGCAATGGGTGTGAGAAATGTGACGCAGATCCGATCAAGGACACATAAATTACAAGCCATTTACCAAAGCGTTAAGGTTTCGAACGCACCAAGTCTGTGACCTTGACCCTGGGCTTAGCGGGGACGGGACGAATGTGGATTTGTCACAGGGCGGTAGAGGACCATTGGAGCAATGCGTGTGTGAAATGTGAAGCAGATCCGAGCAAGGAAACTGAAATTATAAGCCATTTACCCACCAGAGTTAAGGTTTCGAAAGCACCAAGTCTGTGACATTGACCCTGGGCTTAGCGGGGGAGGGACGAATGTGGATTTGTCACAGGGCGGTAGAGGACCATTGGAGCAATGCGTGTGTGAAATGTGAAGCAGATCCGAGCAAGGAAACTGAAATTATAAGCCATTTACCCACCAGAGTTAAGGTTTCGAAAGCACCAAGTCTGTGACATTGCGGGGGCGGGACGAATATGAATTTGTCACAGGGCGGTAGCGGACCATTGGAGCAATGCGTGTGTGAAATGTGAAGCAGATCCGAGCAAAGAAACAGAAATTATAAGCCATTTACCCGAGCGTTAAGGTTTCGAACGCACCAAGTCTGTGACCTTCACCCTGGGATTAGCGGGGGCGGGACGAATGTGGATTTGTCACAGGGCGGTAGAGGACCATTGGAGCAATGCGTGTGTGAAATCTGAAGCAGATCCGAACAAGGAAACAGAAATTATAAGCCATTTACCCGAGCGTTAAGGTTTCAAACGCACCAAGTCTGTGACCTTGACCCTGGGCTTAGCGGGGGCGGGACGAATGTGGATTTGTCACAGGGCGGTAGAGGTCACATGAGCAATGCGTGAGTGTGGAAATGTGAACGCAGATCCGAGCAAGGAAACAGATTTTATAAGCCATTTACCCAGCGTTAAGGTTTCAAAAGCACCAAGTCTGTGACCTTGACCCTGGGGGGCTTAGCGGGGCTTGGCGGGTGTGGATTTGTCACAGAAGGGTAGAATGACATGTGCCGTTGTTTGTGACTTGTGAGCTGTCGGGAAGGTAGAGGACCATTGGACAATGTGTGTGAAATGTAAGCAGTCCGAGCAAGGAAACAAAAATTATAAGCCATTTACCCGAGCATTAAGGTTTCGAACGCACCAAGTCTGTGACCTTGAGCCTGGGCTTAGCGGGGCGGGACGAATATGAATTTGTCACAGGGCGGTAGCGGCCATTGGAGCAATGTGTGTGTGTGAAATGTGAAGCAGATCGCAGCAAGGAAACAGAAATTATATGCCATTACCCTAGCGCTTTAAGTTTCGAACGCACCAAGTCTGTGACCTTGACCCTGGGCTTAGCGGGGACGGGACGAATGTGGATTTGTCACAGGGCGGTAGAGGACCATTGGAGCAATGCGTGTGTGAAATGTGAAGCAGATCCGAGCAAGGAAACTGAAATTATAAGCCATTTACCCACCAGAGTTAAGGTTTCGAAAGCACCAAGTCTGTGACATTGACCCTGGGCTTAGCGGGGGAGGGACGAATGTGGATTTGTCACAGGGCGGTAGAGGACCATTGGAGCAATGCGTGTGTGAAATGTGAAGCAGATCCGAGCAAGGAAACTGAAATTATAAGCCATTTACCCACCGAGTTAAGGTTTCGAAAGCACCAAGTCTGTGACATTGACCCTGGGCTTAGCGGGGGAGGGACGAATGTGGATTTGTCACAGGGCGGTAGAGGACCATTGGAGCAATGCGTGTGTGAAATGTGAAGCAGATCCGAGCAAGGAAACAGATTTTATAAGCCATTTACCCAGCGTTAAGGTTTCAAAAGCACCAAGTCTGTGACCTTGACCCTGGGCTTAGCGGGGGCGGGACGAATGTGGATTTGTCACAGGAAGGTAGAGGACCATTGGAGCAATGCGTGTGTGAAATGTGAAGCAGATCCGAGCAAGGAAACAAAATTATAAGCCATTTACCCGAGCATTAAGGTTTCGAACGCACCAAGTCTGTGACCTTGAGCCTGGGCTTAGCGGGGGCGGGACGAATGTGGATTTGTCACAGGGCGGTAGAGGACCATTGGAGCAATGCGTGTGTGAAATGTGAAGCAGATCCGAGCAAGGAAACAGAAATTACAAGCCATTTACCAAAGCGTTAAGGTTTGGAACGCACCAAGTCTGTGACCTTGAGCCTGGGCTTAGCGGGGGCGGGACGAATATGAATTTGTCACAGGGCGGTAGCGGACCATTTGAGCAATGTGTGTGTGAAATGTGAAGCAGATCCGAGCAAGGAAACAGAAATTATAAGCCATTTACCCTAGCGTTAAGGTTTCGAACGCACCAAGTCTGTGACCTTGACCCTGGGCTTAGCGGGGACGGGACGAATGTGGATTTGTCACAGGGCGGTAGAGGACCATTGGAGCAATGCGTGTGTGAAATGTGAAGCAGATCCGAGCAAGGAAACTGAAATTATAAGCCATTTACCCAGCGTTAAGGTTTCGAACGCACCAAGTCTGTGACCTTGAGCCTGGGCTTAGCGGGGGCGGGATGAATGTGGATTTGTCACAGGGTGGTAGAGGACCATTGGAGCAATGCGTGTGTGAAATGTGAAGCAGATCCGAGCAAGGAAACAGAAATTACAAGCCATTTACCAAAGCGTTAAGGTTTGGAACGCACCAAGTCTGTGACCTTGACCCTGGGCTTAGCGGGGTCGGGACGAATGTGGATTTGTCACAGGGCGGTAGAGGACCATTGGAGCAATGCGTGTGTGAAATGTGAAGCAGATCCGAGCAAGGAAACAGATTTTATAAGCCATTTACCCAGCGTTAAGGTTTCAAAAGCACCAAGTCTGTGACCTTGACCCTGGGCTTAGCGGGGGCGGGACGAATGTGGATTTGTCACAGGAAGGTAGAGGACCATTGGAGCAATGCGTGTGTGAAATGTGAAGCAGATCCGAGCAAGGAAACAAAAATTATAAGCCATTTACCCGAGCATTAAGGTTTCGAACGCACCAAGTCTGTGACCTTGAGCCTGGGCTTAGCGGGGGCGGGACGAATGTGGATTTGTCACAGGGCGGTAGAGGACCATTGGAGCAATGCGTGTGTGAAATGTGAAGCAGATCCGAGCAAGGAAACAGAAATTACAAGCCATTTACCAAAGCGTTAAGGTTTGGAACGCACCAAGTCTGTGACCTTGAGCCTGGGCTTAGCGGGGCGGGACGAATATGAATTTGTCACAGGGCGGTAGCGGACATTTGAGCAATGTGTGTGTGAAATGTGAAGCAGATCCGAGCAAGGAAACAGAAATTATAAGCCATTTACCCTAGCGTTAAGGTTTCGAACGCACCAAGTCTGTGACCTTGACCCTGGGCTTAGCGGGGACGGACGATGTGGATTTGTCACAGGGCGGTAGAGGACCATTGGAGCAATGCGTGTGTGAAATGTGAAGCAGATCGAGCAAGGAAACTGAAATTATAAGCCATTTACCCAGCGTTAAGGTTTCGAACGCACCAAGTCTGTGACCTTGAGCCTGGGCTTAGCGGGGGCGGGATGAATGTGGATTTGTCACAGGGTGGTAGAGGACCATTGGAGCAATGCGTGTGTGAAATGTGAAGCAGATCCGAGCAAGGAAACAGAAATTACAAGCCATTTACCAAAGCGTTAAGGTTTGGAACGCACCAAGTCTGTGACCTTGACCCTGGGCTTAGCGGTCGGGACGAATGTGGATTTGTCACAGGGCGGTAGAGGACCATTGGAGCAATGCGTGTGTGAAATGTGAAGCAGATCCGAGCAAGGAAACAGATAATAAGCCATTTACCCAGCGTTAAGGTTTCAAAAGCACCAAGTCTGTGACCTTGACCCTGGGCTTAGCGGGGGCGGGACGAATGTGGATTTGTCACAGGAAGGTAGAGGACCATTGGAGCAATGCGTGTGTGAAATGTGAAGCAGATCCGAGCAAGGAAACAAAAATTATAAGCCATTTACCCGAGCATTAAGGTTTCGAACGCACCAAGTCTGTGACCTTGAGCCTGGGCTTAGCGGGGGCGGGACGAATGTGGATTTGTCACAGGGCGGTAGAGGACCATTGGAGCAATGCGTGTGTGAAATGTGAAGCAGATCCAAGCAAGGAAACAGAAATTACAAGCCATTTACCAAAGCGTTAAGGTTTGGAACGCACCAAGTCTGTGACCTTGAGCCTGGGCTTAGCGGGGGCGGGACGAATATGAATTTGTCACAGCGCGGTAGCGGACCATTGGAGCAATGTGTGTGTGAAATGTGAAGCAGATCCGAGCAAGGAAACTGAAATTATAAGCCATTTACCCACCAGAGTTAAGGTTTCGAAAGCACCAAGTCTGTGACATTGACCCTGGGCTTAGCGGGGGAGGGACGAATGTGGATTTGTCACAGGGCGGTAGAGGACCATTGGAGCAATGCGTGTGTGAAATGTGAAGCAGATCCGAGCAAGGAAACAGATTTTATAAGCCATTTACCCAGCGTTAAGGTTTCAAAGCACCAAGTCTGTGGACCTTGACCCTGGGCTTAGCGGGGGCGGGGACGAATGTGGATTTGTCACAGGAAGGTAGAGGACCATTGGAGCAATGCGTGTGTGAAATGTGAAGCAGATCCGAGCAAGGAAACAAAAATTATAAGCCATTTACCCGAGCATTAAGGTTTCGAACGCACCAAGTCTGTGACCTTGAGCCTGGGCTTAGCGGGGGCGGGACGAATGTGAATTTGTCACAGGGCGGTAGAGGACCATTGGAGCAATGCGTGTGTGAAATGTGAAGCAGATCCGAGCAAGGAAACAGAAATTACAAGCCATTTACCAAAGCGTTAAGGTTTGGAACGCACCAAGTCTGTGACCTTGAGCCTGGGCTTAGCGGGGGCGGGACGAATATGAATTTGTCACAGGGCGGTAGCGGACCATTGGAGCAATGTGTGTGTGAAATGTGAAGCAGATCCGAGCAAGGAAACAGAAATTATAAGCCATTTACCCTAGCGTTAAGGTTTCGAACGCACCAAGTCTGTGACCTTGACCCTGGGCTTAGCGGGGACGGGACGAATGTGGATTTGTCACAGGGCGGTAGAGGACCATTGGAGCAATGCGTGTGTGAAATGTGAAGCGATCCGAGCAAGGGGAAACTGAAATTATAAGCCATTTACCCAGCGTTAAGGTTTTCGAACGCACCAAGTCTGTGACCTTGAGCCTGGGCTTAGCGGGGGGGGGGGGGGGCGGGACGAATGTGGATTTGTCACAGGGTGGTAGAGGACCATTAGGAGCAATGCGTGTGTGAAATGTGAAGCAGATCCGAGCAAGGAAACAGAAATTACAAGCCATTTACCCAAAGCGTTAAGGTTTGGAACGCACCAAGTCTGTGACCTTGACCCTGGGCTTAGCGGGGGCGGACGAATATGAATTTGTCACAGGGCGGTAGAGGACCATTGGAGCAATGTGTGTGTGAAATGTGAAGCAGATCCGAGCAAGGAAACAGAAATTATAAGCCATTTACCCAGCGTTAAGGTTTCGGGACGTACGTACGTACGGACGCTGGTAACACTATATGCCCCCCTCACCATTCGGTGGCGGGGGCATAATAAGCAGGGCAGCATTCTATTTTGTAGTGCAGGCATACCGATAGTCGCAACAAACTGGACACAGTGGGTGTATTCCATTTCATAGAGCAGAGATAGGCATTCCAGTGCATGCATAGCCGCAGAAAACAGGACACGATGAGATTATTGCATTTCATAATACAGACATAGCCCTGGCACGGTGGGTATATTCCATTCCATGGTGCATAGCTGCAGAAAACAGGACACAGGGAGAGCATTCCATTTCTTATTGCAGACATAGCCACAGTAAGCGGTCGACACACGGTCGAGGCGGTAACAAGACACATTGAGGAGACAGCATGAACACAAATGTGGCTGTGACTGGAGAAATAGAGTATATGTAGTAGGTTAGTGCCGTGCCAGATATTTTTTCCAATTCACGGCACTAACCTACTACAAATGCCATAAGCCACTGTTCTCCACTCACTCAGCCATAGTTACATCAGGGTCCATGCACAGCGCTCCAGATAAGGTGCGTATTGGCGTATTTTACGCACTTATTTTAGCAGAATACGCATTGATTATCAAAAGTGGGAGTACAAAATACTCACAGCTATGTGAAAACACGCATTGATTTTCAAATTGAGTAGTGAAAATACTGTAATAAAGTTGAATATTTACTCAGTTGAGATGCAAAAAGCAAACAGTGTTTGGTTTTTGCAGCTCAATAAGTGAATTGTTTTTTGAATTTTTTTATCATTTGTTCCCTATTCAATAAGGAAATCAATAATACATTTGTAAAAGTAAAATATGCATTTAATTTGAAATCTGGGGTTATAATACACTTTAGATACAAAACTTATCTGGAGCTCTGATTACATCAGGGTCAATGACTGAAACTTTCTGACCACATACTCCAATTTCAAAGTTATTGAACCGTGACCTTGGGCAAGGGACCGAATGGGCCGGCTATATAATGATAATATGTATGGTGATAAAAAGTCTTAACCCATTCACCCATAAGTAACTGGAATGGATTTTTACATGTTAATTTCCAGACCGATCCAACCATCACAAAATGATTTTCAGACTACCCATTTATGAAAAGGGGGTGTTTTTATTCTCAAAAATGTGAAAATTACTTGCAAAAAGTGCAGATCCCACATTACAAGTCTGTGGTGTTGAAAGGGTTTAGAAGATTCAAATTTGGTACACAAAATATTACAGGTACAGTACCTTGGGAAGAAAATGTGTTCATATAACACGGATGCCCCACATACCGCTTTGATAATAAACAAGGCAAAACAGTCCAAAAGGGGAGATCATCCATGACCCGGGGTTGATTCAAAAATCAAAATAAACTTTGCGCATCTACTCGTCAGCTCATCAAGGCAGCTACATACCAAGTTTCAGGTCTACGGTTTAAAAGTTGTACGACTTACAAGGTTGATGATGGAAGGAAGGACGGACGGACATGGGTAACACTAACTGTCCCCTCCACTATCATGGTGGGGCATAATAAAAAAGTTGTATAAGCCTTAGCATATTATGTATACTGGGGGATAGAATCACGACCACTTCCAGGCTCATACGAGGCGGCTGGTGGTTAGTTCGGCTAGTATTACGCTACAGCAAAAAGGAAAACATTCAAATATGTTACCTATAGTCTGTTTCACGAAACCTGCCCAAATTTTACGGCTATATAAACAATGCAAAAACAATATTTTTTTCGATAATATTAAATTAAAGCAAAATTTAAGAATGAGCCTTCTTTTTATTAGTGAAATTTTGTCAAATATTGGTTTTATTACGAAAAATTGATTTCTCTATGGGAATTATAACATGGGGGAAAAGAGGTAGAGGACTTGTGGGAGGAGCAAAAAAAACATTTTTTTTTAGAAATTGACTGCGAAACCTGGCTAGATAGCTTGGAAATGATCTAACTAAGAAAACAAGTTAAATTTTAAAAATCGGTCCAGTATTTCTGAAATTCTAAAAAATTTCCCCATGTTAAATCCCCATAGACATCTTCACTCTGTGAAGATGTCTATGGGGATTTAACATGGGGAAAGTTTGTTTTCGCAATAAAATCAATATTTGACCAAATTTCACGAAATAAAAAGAAGGCTCATTCTTAAATTTTCCTTTAATTTAATACTATCGAAAAAAATATTGTTTTTGAATTGTTTTTTGGCCGTAAAATTTGGACAGCTTTCGTGAAACAGACTATAATTTAGATTCAGTACTGGAGGCGGCACTTATTGACTTTTGTGGCTGTGACTAGAGAAATGAGGCTTATGGGATTTGTAACCAGTGTAGAGCCAGCTCATCTGCACTGTTCACCATTTCACCAACGAAACATCGGTAATACTTCTATTGAACAATATAAATCATTATCATGCTACAGGCATGTGCCATTTGATCAGGAGCTACATTGGTCACAAAACCCATAAGCCCCATTTCTCCAGTCACAGCCACATATACCTACCTAAAACTCTGGCATGTAGT
Organism: Conchocele bisecta; assembly: GCA_029237695.1. NCBI lineage: Eukaryota > Metazoa > Mollusca > Bivalvia > Lucinida > Thyasiridae > Conchocele > Conchocele bisecta. Next base: position 28,392,176 of record CM055272.1, read on the forward strand.
ACAAGTTCTCTGTATTTGCTGGGGTCACTTTCACCTTGATTGTTATCCGTTCCTGTAGTAGTTTCTCACGATGAGCAAAGAATTCAAGGTCAAGGTTGTGACCTTCACCTGCAAGTACAGCACTCCAGATATACAGTATTGTGCCTACGTCGTGGATCCAAGTGAACAATTTCAGGGTTTGGGTTTGGGTCGAACAGGGTTTGGGTCCCCGTCCCCTGTCATTCAGATGGGGGGGGGGGGGGGGCGGGGGGGGGGGGAGTCTGAATTTAAATGGCGTAAAAACACGGGAAAGTGCATTTCGAAGAGCTTAAAAAAAAAGGACAACCCCCTAGTTAAGAACGGTAACTCTTGCAATTAAACTCGGGAGTAGATTGCAAGAGTTACCTTCGCAACTAGATAACCCGCCCCCTAAATGCTGGATCAACCCCTGCCATTAGAAAACTCAGAATTTCTAATTGTCCTGCATGCATTCACATTCGTCACGACGAGCGGACGAGTGGAATTTTCATGACCTGATTGGTATATCTATGTGGGAAAATGTGCCATAGGCTCGGTCTAGGATATATGTGACCAACGACAACAATAATCGATTGTGGACCAGTGTACAAGATGGTCAGGATATACATCAGTTAGATCTCTAGATAAGGTGCGTATTGGCATATTTTACACACTTAGTTTAGCTGAATATTCATTGATTATCTATTGTGGGAGTACAAAATAAACACAGCAATGTGAAAATACACATTGATTTGCAAATTGAGTAGTGGAAATACTGTAATTGCTTTTTGCAGCTCAACTAAATAAATTTTCAACTGTATTACAGTATAAATAAGTGAATAAATAATAATACACTCAAATGTGTTATGATCATTTGTTCCCTATTTAATAATGAAGAAAATCAAGTATTTATTTGTAAAAATAAAATACGCATTTAATTTGAAATCAGGGGGTACAATACTCTTTAGACACAAAGCTTATCTGGAGCAGCTCTGCATCTGTTCATGCCAGATGCTGGTAGAGAAATGGGATATTATGGCATTTGTAACATATGTAAATCCTGAACTTCAATCAGCTCAGTCACGCTGTCAGATTACGATCCAATCTTTTTTTGTTTGCGACTGTATTGCCATATTCATTCAACAGAAAGATCACCTGTACATTCAGCATTCAAATTACTAAAACAGTGTCCTGATCCAGTGCTAGGCACCTTTATTACTAGAAACAAAATTGCTACCCCGCTCCATATCTCTCGCGAGGGTAGCAATTTAACCCCATATCTTTAATGTAACACATGGAAGAGTGAATTTTGCCATCGGTTATAAGGCGTGTTTGATATGTTAGTAATATAAAACTGGCAAAGATGTATCAATAAATTATTAATAAAGAACATACTTGTGCAGAAATTTGTTATTTTACCGTGCCAAGTTCTTTATCTGACATTTACATGTATATCTTGTAAATTTAAAAGCTTCATTTTGAGAGAAAAGATGGCTTCCATGGGAAAATGATTTCCCTGTTCTATTATTTTTGGCAATTTACTAGTTCTACATCGAAGATCAATTTTGACCTACATGCAACAGGTTTGGGTATGCACTTCGGTTGCTCACATGTTTTGAATAGGTCAAATTGTAACCGTAGATAACATATCGGAGGCAAATTATTGTAGCTACTTTATTACACCAGTCGATTTCACCAAAATTGTTAAGCTTGTACACTTTCACGGAGAAATTTTCAATTTAAGGATAAATTTATTAATTTTTATTATACTGAATTTATTACAGTATACTTAGCTAGATAAGTAATAATTAGTATGCTTAATAGCAATTTTGGTGAAACCGACTACAGGTCACTTGGTCCAAGTGTGAATCCCAGTAAGATTCACTGTTAACTTAAGATATGAATCTGTAAGAATTGATTTTATCACCCCACCGCCCGAACTAAAGTGACTAAATGACAAATAGTGTAGGCCCTCATTAGACTGTGTGGATGCACATGTTACATTGTTGCTCTGGAGCTACATGTACGCTAGTGACAAGCTTATGGTCCATTTCGCACAATATTTATTTCATGGCAGGATATGATTCAATTTCTTACCATCTTCAGTTGGTGAATATGTGGTCAATCTGGTATGAATGTTTTGTAGAGGGTCAAAGGTCAAATCTTCCCAAGGTCATCCTTGATTGTGAAGGCCACTTCGTAATGTCTGTTGATTTTTAAGAAGCCCAAATGGACATCTATCATGTTACTATTATACTTCAGCGTGATTTACGAGTCCTGTGCTTTCACCTGCACCGCCTCAAAGTGCACACAGGCCTCGCTACGACTGTCCTTCGCTTCCGACTCTGAAATATATAGAAATAGAGAATTCCAGGCTAGGGAATTTTTATATCGGCCTTGGTTAGAAAATGTGTAGGAATTTCGAGTTCACCAAGGAATTCCAACCGTTTGTGAGTCGAGTCTGATACACTGCATTGATATGTGCAACTGTATGGATGTGACTGGAGAAGTAGAGAATAGTAGGTTAGTGCCGCGAATGGAAAAACATATCTGGCAAGGCTTAGGAAATGAGATGGGTGAGGCGTGCCACGCCAGATATTTTTTCCCATTCACGGCTCTAACCTACTATTCTATTTATCCCGTAAACTCTACAAATAGCTTTAAAATGCAAAATGCAAAAAAATAGCCCAAGCCGCATCCTTAAAATCGGAGAATCGACTAGTATGACAACCACACATATTCATACGCAGTGATTAGGTCGCAATGACAGGATATCAACAATGTTTCACACCACCGTGTTTCACGGCACATATACACTATGTTGACGAGATAAAATAGGTTTATGAGATTTGTGACCAGTGCAGATCCAGACCAGACGGTGTATCCACAGTTAGTTGCAGAGGGTAACTCTAATTTACTACCGTATTATATACCAGCACAGGGCTCCAGATAAGGAATTAGTAATTGAGTATTGTCACTCCATCATTACTGAAGCAATTGGGTATTACATAATTTTAATTGGGTAAAACAAAATCACACTACTGTTTACACATCAGCAGACAGCAATTATTATTGAATAGTTTGCTTCGAAATGAACACTTGTCTTGGCATTTCATTAGAATTGAGTCCTTGGAGACAATTCTAATGAAATACCAAGATGTGTTTTCATGGAAAATAAGAAAAATATGCTATATTTGTGATCTGCTTATTGCTTTCTGCAGCATGATAAAGGTACCACAAATATTGTTTTGCTTTTCGATACTCGCTACTTCTGATTTCAATTGAGTTTTTGGCAATTTTAATTGGGTATTTAAGCAAATACGCAGCTTATATGGAGCTCTGTTGAGGGCAAACCTGGATTCCAATAAAATGAACCCTTCGTCTATGACAAAAATACACGAGTACCTCCGAGTCCCTTTGCGATGTACCATTCCACCTTGCATATGTCACATGTAGTGAGGGGCGTGCCATCTGGTGCGATCAGCTTACAGTTGTAGCATAGGGGGCGCTTCCTTGTCATGTACGCCTTGTAAGAGTCCTTGAGTTTGCCGGCCTTGTAGCCCGTCTCCATTTCTCAGCCCTGTGTGAATGTATCAAACATACCAGTGTAGATCCAGATCAGCCATAAAGTTTGTTTGTTTGTTTGTTTAATGGTGTTTAAAAAAAATCAGCCTTTTAGTGCATAAAATGGCTTTTCACAATGTAATAAAAGTCATAATACACCAGTGTGATAAATACGCAAATTAAGTCACTACGGAAAAATGCAACATATGGTGCTATGCTAATGCAAGAAATAAAATCTAACATTTCTGTTGATTTAACATGATGCTTACCGGTATTAAACCTGTTGACTCATTTCATAAGAAACTTGGCATAGCCGCGTTTTTTATGAAATCAGTAAACTCGTTTAATAAAGATCGTATTAAATCATCACTCCTGCAAGATCCTCTATTTATCCCGTCAACACAGTGCGTATGTGCCATGAAACATTTTTGATATCGTGTAAATACGACTTAATCACTGCGTATGAATATGTGCGGTTGTCATACTAGTTGATTCTCCGATTTTGAGGATGTGGCTGGGGTTATTTTTTGCATTTTAAAGCTATTTATAGTGTTGATGGGATGAATAGAATAGTAGGTTAGTGCAGTGAATGGGAAAAAATATCTGGCGTGGCATGGAAACGTGACATGACACGTGGCACAGAGCCTCGCCCATCCCGTTTCCTAAGCCTTGAAATGGAAGTGGCCAAAGTGGTCGTTGTTGACAGGTGGTAGTTGTTCCAAGGGTCGAACATTTTTCCGGTTTCACAACAAAGTCGGCCATGTATTTAGCATTCTATTGTAATCTATATGCATGCATAGAAAACGTCTTGGCTGTATACACTTCCACCTGACGATTCGCTATTGCACGATCGTGGAGTATATCTGCTTTTCATCAATTAAAAATTGCATGAAAATGTCTAAAATAGTAAATTTATTTTGTTTTGTCATCTTGTTGTTAGTGTTCTGAACCCAGCCTCGCTTTAGAAATTATATACATACAAAGGGGAGTAATTATCTTCACGATAAGTATATCCCGCGGCTTGCTTTGGTACACCATTTAATAGCTTGTCGTAATTACAGTTAAGTGGTTTAATTTAGCATGACCATTAGTATTTTGTTTTCTTATTCTCAATTTCACACCATCAGTTGAAATTAATAACGGTCATATAGTCTTTATTAAAACGATGGCCTATGTGGCGCGGCCTGTGAAAAACGCGAGTTTTTTTGTAACAAAAATATTTCATTGAATGTGTCAAGTCGAGTATCCCACACGAGCTAGGTGTCCAAATCAGGAGAGAACACCAGGCTTATTTGCTTTCTGTCCAATGTATACTATCCTGGTCAAGCCCGAATATTTAAGCAGCCTATGACGAATTGGCAATGTCCGCTGACGTAATTATTGATGTTTTTACTTGGAGATTCGTGAGCATTGTAAACCATGGGCAGACTACGTGAATCCACTGCCTGGTCTGGCCACTAATGCAATAAGCCGGGATTTGTCGGAGATCGAGACCCAATTCATATAAACACGTTTGTCGTGTCACTTTAGACTGGTTCCCGGTCGCTAGGAATAACGCTAGTCTGCGCATCCGACAGGGTGCCAGTCTAGTGTGTACTACGTGACTGATGTCAGCAACCACGTGTATTGATCTTTGATATGGCCTTGTGCCCTGCGGTGTGAAATTTACACTTGACAAGCGCGGTGCGTTTGAAGTCTTAGTCTTGTCACTGTAGACGAATCAGCATCGTGTAAACACAGTTTTATGATGGAGTTTTATGATGGAGTTTTATGACTTGCGCGGAATTGCATTATGCCTATTGGAATACACGACATGGAATACATATCGGGAATTACCGTTAATGGAGTTATGCAATATTTTTCATGGAAAATATTTAATGTCGCCAAAATGACACCGACCATATCGGGCAAGGTAAATGTTTTTAAAAGAATGTGAATGTAATTGATGACTAATTGGTTACGATCAGTTGCAATTCAGATGATAGCGACCAGATTTTGATGAAAGGAAAACAGCGATTGTGGTGCTATTTTTTTTTGCCGACAAAAACATGACATGGTCGCTGTTCACATACAAAAATGCCGTGTGGGAATGAAAATAGCTGGTCGTTGTTCGGGGGTAGTCGTTATGCCTATTGGAATACACGACACGGAATACATATCGGAAATTACCGTTAATGGAGTTATGCAATATTTTTCATGGAAAATATTTAATGTCGCCAAAATGACACCGACCATATCGGGCAAGGTAAATGTTTTCAAAAGAATGCGAATGTAATTGATGACTAATTGGTTACGATCAGTTGCAATTCAGATGATAGCGACCAGATTTTGATGAAAGGAAAACAGCGATTGTGGTGCTATTTTTTTTTGCTGACAAAAACATGACATGGTCGCTGTTCACATACAAAAATGCCGTGGATTGGGATGAAAATAGCTGGTCATTGTCGGGGGTAGTCGTTATGCTATTGGAATACACAACACGGAATACATATCGGAAATTACCGTTAATGGAGTTATGCAATATTTTTCATGGAAAATGTTTAATGTCGCCAAAATGACACCGACCATATCGGGCAAGGTAAAATGTTTTCAAAAGAATGCGAATGTAATTGATGACTAATTGGTTACGATCAGTTGCAATTCAGATGATAGCGACCAGATTTTGATGAAAGGAAAACAGCGATTGTGGTGCTATTTTTTTTTTTGGCCGACAAAAACATGACATGGTCGCTGTTCACATACAAAAATGCCGTGTGGGAATGAAAATAGCTGGTCGTTGTTCGGGGGTAGTCGTTATGCCTATTGGAATACACGACACGGAATACATATCGGAAATTACCGTTAATGGAGTTATGCAATATTTTTCATGGAAAATGTTTAATGTCGCCAAAATGACACCGACCATATCGGGCAAGGTAAATGTTTTCAAAAGAATGCGAATGTAATTGATGACTAATTGGTTACGATCAGTTGCAATTCAGATGATAGCGACCAGATGATGAAAAGGAAAACAGCGATTGTGCTGCTATTTTTTTTTGCCGACAAAAACATGACATGGTCGCTGTTCACATACAAAAATGCCGTGTGGGAATGAAAATAGTTGGTCGTTGTTCGGGGGTGGTCGTTATTCCAAGGTCTTATAAAGAACAAAATTGGACGGGGGGGTTTTAACTGGCCGTTGTGGACAGGTGGTCGCTATTCCCAGGTGGTTGTTAACACAGGTTCGACTGTACCTCCATACTGCTCTGTCCAGCCTCACCATCCATCCTTGATGATGTTGTCTTTGGATTCTTGAACGCGACATCGACGATACACTGACAGAGAGATCTGCCAGTCTGCCAGAATGAAGCCTCGTCTGTGCTCACTGTGTTACCATAGTAATGTAACAGTGTTGTCGGGTAATGCCATATATTTTCACAGCAACCAGCTGCATGAGAATGTCTACAGCGATTAATGAGTCATCAACTGCATAGTTAATCTGAAAGGGATTAGAGAATACCAGGTTAGTTTGTTTGTTTATTGGTGTTTAACGGCCTAACAACAGCTAGGGTCATTTAAGGCCGGGGCAATGGGTTCGATCCCATATCTAACAACACCTGGTGCTATGTCCATACCACACCAAAGTCACTTGGCCCATTCCCCTAAATTGAATAGGTTTACAAATAATCATAATACTCACATAAGGGGTATAACCAAATTCAACTGTAACATACAAAAAATGTTCTAATAATTTCTTTATTTCTCATCAGGAGTATATATTGTCACCACCATTTTAACTGTCTCTTCAAGACGGTTCAAATGAGTGGTTACAACATATACTTTTGGTGATAAATAAGAAATATTGAAAGTGAATGGGTTTACCACATCCGGTTTAGCCAAGGTCCGGTAGGGACGGGACCTCGGTTTCATGTCTGTCCAGTCAAGGCCTGTCTCTTTTGAGGAGGTGTACATGAGATTTACGGACCTGAGAAAAGTGATGTTCACCGACGTCGAAGGCGGAGGTGAACATCACTTTTCGAAAGTCTGTAAATCTCATGTACACCGACTCAAAAGACTATAATTGTTTTATTATATGACCCATACCACAAATATTAATTCATAAAATCAGGAATACCGATAGTCACTGACAGTGTAAACACAATATCAATTACATGTGTCAGATTTACGCATACGCTCTAAGGAGGTTACGTAATTGTTACGTAATTGTAATTTTTTATCGCCAATTGTTTATTTTTATCGCCAATTGCGAAAGTGGCGATCGCCAGCGGAATCCCTGGGCTACTAAAGTAAGTCCATAAGTTCAAGTCAATACTCATTGTAAAGATTCATTATTCTGTGGGTTCAAGTGGGTGAAAGAAGATGTCGCGACAAAAACTTCTGAGCGCACAGCAGGAAAATATTTAGGATTTTCCGCAAACATAATGGCGTATCCTCAGCATGAAAAGGGTTAACAGATGGACAGGGTGGCAACTATACATGAATGTACAAGTTTTTCAAGGTACATACAACTTTGCAAATACTGAGTTCTTAGCACAGCTCAGCCTCAACCAATCAAATTGCAAGATTTTGAGCATGAGAACCTGCTGAGAAAGTTAAATCACCTGGTCGTCAGACAATGTGTCCGCCTCCCAGTCTCCACACCATATGTGTATGTCCTTCACCATGGCAACACCCAGAATGCCCGAGGCCAAGCCCTGTAATCCCTGACTCGGGCTGAAGTCACAATAAAAATAGGCTATTACTGGAGTGATTACTATCACTTCACCGATGGGCAAGAGGGGATATAGCGTTAGTCCATGTACGTACGTACCTTTCATTTTTCAATAACTCATGAACCGCTTCACTGATTTTGATAATATGTGGCCACAATGTGTGTCTAGGGATGGTGCTTTGTTTTGCATACGACCCCCGGCTGACCGCCCAAGATCACTGAGGACGTATGTTCACCTTGTTTGTAAGGCAAAAATGTTAAAAGTTTTTTTTCTTCTTTTTTTTATTATCAAGGCTGCCTGTACGACCCATGTTCGACCGCCCAAGGTCAAGGTCACTGTTTTTTTGTTTTGTTTTTTATTACTATTATCAAGGCTGCCAACGAGGGGATAAGCTTCGTTTAATGATGCCATTTCTTGAATTAAATGCAGGGGAGCTTCAAAGTTTTCATGACAAATAACAGTTGTTTACGTTTTTTCGGACAGAACAAAGATTTTAAAGGTTTTTCTGATAAACAAAAAGTTTTAACGGAAGTCAACAAAAATAAAAGTTTTTAAATCGGTCCACTCGGGAATTACTCCCTATTGCAACATTGTATTGATTTCGAATATATACAAAATTTTCTGTACACGGAATGGAACGTTGACATAAATATCAGAGCATATGGAGAAATTTAATTCCGCATGAGCTCTGAAATTTATGTCAACCTTCGACAGCAGTTGATGAAAATAATGATGATTTTCAAAATCAAAACGGCGATATATGGTCATGCGAAAATGTACGTACAGTCAAACCTGTGAATAAAGACCAGTCATGGGCAGAAAAAAATACTAGTATGGCATTTGTTCACAGGTTAATTTATGTAGTAATTGAGTAATTGGGAGAAAAAATGTGTGGCTGCTATAGACAGGTAATTGCTATCGTAGGTGGCCTTTAGCACAGGTTCGACTGTACATGAAATTCGATAGGCGGTCCTGAATAGTGTGGTAATGTGGTCCATACCAGTTATATCCGCGTACACGGGCCAGGACATGACGCAGTTCGACGCAGCCACACACGGGCATCCCGTAATCTGTGAGTAACTTCTTTCCATCGTCCTTGGCAGATACACCAACCTTTATAATGCTACAACAGACACAATGCTGGTTGGATTGAGTCTACATCAACCTTTATAACGCTACAACAGACACAATGCTGGTTGGTACAGACAGAATGCTGGTTGGATTGAGTCTACATCAACCTTTATAATGCTACAAGAGACAGAATTCTGGTTGGATTGAGTCTACATCAACCTTTATAACGCTACAAAAGACAGAATGCTGGTTGGATTGAGTCTACACCAACCTTTATAACACTACAACAGACAGAATGCTGGTTGGATTGAGTCTACACCAACCTTTATAACGCTACAAAAGACACAATGCTGGTTGGATTGAGATTACACCGACCTTTATAACGCTACAACAGACACAATGCTGGTTGAATTGGGACAGAATGCTGTTTGGATTGGGACACAATTCTGGTTGGATTGAGTCTACACGGATCTTTATAATGCTACAACGGACACAATGCTGGTTGGATTGACTCTACACTGACCATTATAACGCTACAACGGACACAATGCTGGTTGGATTGGGACACAATGCTGGTTGGATTGAGTCTACACCGACCTTTATAATGCTACAACAGACACAATGCTGGTTGGATTGAGTATACACCGACCTTTATAATGCTACAATGGACACAATGCTGGTTGGATTGAGTCTACACTGACCATTATAACGCTACAACGGACACAATGCTGGTTGGATTGGGACACAATGCTGGTTGGATTGAGTCTACACCGACCATTATAACGCTACAACGGACACAATGCTGGTTGGATTGAGACACAATGCTGGTTGATTTGAGACACAATGCTGGTTGGATTGAGTCTACACGGACCTTTATAACGCTACAACAGACAGAATGTGCTCCAAATTGACAATGCCGATATACCGGCAACGTCGCTGTTCTATGAATTGCGACAAAATAACGGCTTACACTAAACTATCCGAAAATGCAATGTAAATATAAGTAATAAAACCATGGGAAGTTGCGTCTACTGTGTTTTGAAAAACATGTGGTCTGTTTAAAGACTCCACTTACTTTAAACAGAAGAAGTATTTTTTGTACCACAGTAAACGCAACATCCATGGTTTTATTCTTTAATTGACAATCCCAAAATATTGACTACCGATATGTAAAAATTTTACGATGTGCCCTAATTTGACAAACCCAATATATTGACTATGTAAACATTGTATCCTGTGCCCCAATTTGACAATACCAACATATTGACTATGTAAACATTGTACCCTGTGTGCCAATTGACAATACCAATATATTGACTATGTAAACAGTGTACCCTGTGCCCCAATTTGACAGTACCAATATATTGACTATGTAAACAATGTACCCTGTGCCCCAATTTGACAATAACAATATATTGACTATATAAACATTGTACCATGTGCCCCAATTTGACAATACCAATATATTGACTATGTAAACATTGTACCCTGTGTGCCAATTTGACAATACCAACATATTGACTATGTAAACATTGTACCCTGTACACCAATTTCACAATACCAATATATTGACTATGCAAAATCATTATACCATGTGTTCCCAATAGACAACACCAATACATTTGACTATTGTAAGCATTGTACCATGCACATTTCCAACCAATTTGACAATACCAATATAGTGACTGTAAACATTGTACCATGCACCACCAATTTGACAATACCAATATAGTCGACTGTAAACAGTTGTACCTTCCATGCACACCAATTTGACAATACCAATATATTGACTATGTAAACATTGTACCATGCACACCAATTTGACAATACCAATATATTGACTATGTAAACATTGTACCATGCACACCAATTTAACAATACCAATATATTGACTATGTAAACATTGTACCCTGTGCCCCAATCCCCAATTTGACAATATGTAAACATTGTACCATGCACACCAATTTGACAATACCAATATATTGACTATGTAAACATTGTACCATGCACACAAATTTGACAATACCAATATATTGACTATGTAAACATTGTACCATGTGCCCAAATTTGACAATACCAAGATATTGACTATGTAAACATTGTACCCTGTGCGCCAGTTTGACAATACCAATTAATATATTGACTTTAAACATTGTACCATGCACAACCAATTTGACAATACCAATATATTGACTATGTAAACATTGTACCCTGTGCCCCAATTTGACAACACCAATAATATTGACTATGTAAACATTGTACCATGTGCCCCAATTTGACAATACCAAGATATTTTGACTATGTAAACATTGTACCCTGTGCGCCAGTTTGACAACACCAATTAATATATGACTAAAAATGTAACAGTATACCAATGTGCAAATTGACATACAAGACATAACTATGTTATCATGTACTGTGCGCCAGTTTGACAATATTAATATATTGACTAACATTGTACCAATGCACACCAATTTGACAATACCAAAATATGACTATGTAAACATTGTACCCTGTGCCCCAATTGACAACACCAATATATTGACTATGTAAACAGTACCATGTGCCCCAATTTGCATACCAAGATATTGACTAATTTCAGTATCCAATGGCCCCAATTTCCACAAGTACCAGACTATTCACTATGTTAACATTGTACCCTGTGCGCCAGTTTGACAATACCAATTACTATATTGACTTTAAACATTGTACCATGCACACCAATTTGACAATACCAATATATTGACTATGTAAACATTGTACCCTGTGCCCCAATTTGACAACACCAATATATTGACTATGTAAACATTGTACCATGTGCCCCAATTTGACAATACCAAGATATTGACTATGTAAACAGTGTACCCAATGCGCCAGTTTGACAATACCAATTAATATATTGACTGTAAACATTGTACAATGCACACCAATTTATTTGACAATACAATATATTGAACTATGTAAACATTGTACCCTGTGCCCCAATTTGACAACACCAATATATTGACTATGTAAACATTGTACCATGTGCCCCAATTTGACAATACCAATTGTTATTGTGATTCTACACAGGCTATATGGTGTAATATTGCCCGTCTGGAGGTATGTTCACCAATTTGACAATACCAATATATTGACTATGTAAACATTGTACCATGCACACCAATTTGACAATACCAATATATTGACTATGTAAACATTGTACCCTGTACACCAATTTGACAATACCAATATATTGACTATGTAAACATTGTACCATGTACATCAGTTTGACAATACCAATATATTGACTATGTAAACAGTGTACCCTGTACACCAATTTGACAATACCAATATATTGACTATGTAAACATTGTACCATGTGGCCCAATTTGACAATACCAATATATTGACTATGTAAACATTGTACCCTGTACATCAATTTGACAATACCAATATATTGACTATGTAAACATTGTACCCTGTACACCAATTTGACAATACCAATATATTGACTGTGTAAACATTGTACCATGTGCCCCAATTTGACAATACCAATATATTGACTATGTAAACATTGTACCATGTGCCCCAATTTGACAATACCAATATATTGACTATGTAAACATTGTACCCTGTACATCAATTTGACAATACCAATATATTGACTATGTAAACATTGTACCCTGTATACCAATTTGACAATACCATTATATTGACTATGTAAACATTGTAGCATGTGCCCCAATTTGACAATACCAATATATTGACTGTGTAAACATTGTACCATGTACACACCAATTTGACAATACCAATATATTGACTATGTAAACATTGTACCCTGTACACACCAATTGGACAATAACAATACCAATATATATAAAAAAAAATTGTAGTCAATATATTAGGATTGTCAAATTGGTGCACATGATATACAATTTTTATAAAGTCGAAATATTGGTATTGTCAAATTGGTAATTTTTCCCATTGTATAGATGGCACCAAGTGCACCAATTTGACAATCCCAATATATTGACTATGTAAACTTCTACATGTACTAGTGCACCTGCATTATCCATGAATGTGAATTGAAATCTAACTGACCTTCTGTCAGCGAGGAATCTCCTCAACGATTCGAGAACAGCGTCGGCCATCTGATATACACGTACAAGGTGACACAGGCCGTCATAGGTGGCTATCTGGATCAGGACGACTGGTAGATGCTGGCCCCAGAACACCCACTCACAGTCAAAAACCACTGCATGAAAATGGGGAGGAAAAGTGAAAGGGTGTAACGTCCCAGCAACAGTTATGGTCATATATAGACAGGACCACAATATAATGTCTCGTCCAACAGACCAGTGGGATGGAAAAGTGAAAGTGAATATGTTTAACGTCTCAGCAACAGCTAAGGTCATATAGAGACGGGACCACAATTTAAAGTCTCATCCGACAGACCAGGAGGATGAGAAAATACTATGTAAGGGTGAGGATTGAACTCACAACCTCCGGTATTTAAGTCCAATGCCATATCCCCAAGGCCACAGCCCATCCCTAGGGTGAGGATTGAACTCACAACCCCCGGTATTGAAGTCAAATGACATATCCCCAAGGCCATGGCCCATTCCTAGGGTGAAGATTGAACTCACAACCTGACATGCCTGCTCGCGATTCCCAGGGGGCTCGGGCTCTCCATTTCTAACCAACAAGGCTAGTAAAAATAGAAATCGTGGGAGCAAACTGAGCACCCTGGAGAGCCCGAGTCCCCTGGGAATCGCGAGCAGGCATGTCAACCTTCCCGAGCGGACTGGATTTCCTGGCGCGCAATCCGAGCAATCTGGTGCGCAATCCGAGCAATCCGAGCACCGCGAACAAGTATTTCGCACATTTCGAACGATTTGGGAATTCTCTGTTAGACAAATGTCCCCCTCTCTAGATAGAAAAGGTATTTTTGCAAACATGCCAAAAACCTATTTGTCTCCGGAAAATATTCGAGAAATTATTTCCGCCCGTGGAAAGTCGACGGCCGACGAAACAAAAAAGAAGTACGGGATCGGCAGTGCCAGACTTCGAAAGTTGTGGGATGGTGTCGATGCGGAACGTAGTACAAAACCCGAAGAACAAGAAACCCCCGAAGAACAAGAAACCCCCACCCCCGTAGTACACAGGGTGACCGCGCCTGGTTTTGCGGGCCCCACCGAGTTCCCCACGGATCTATTAGAAGATGCACGCTCGTTCGAAGAATCGACGCACCTGTCCGACATGGAGAGATGCTTGGAGAACCAGTTGGACGCGCTGGAACACAGACTGTTGAACGCAATTTCCGGCATCGCCGATTCTGAGTGTCCGAAGAAAGACGAGTGTCGGATGAGGAAGAAGAGTGCCGGAGGAAGAATAGTGCCAGAGGAATCCGGGTGGGAGGTGCACGACATCTGGAGAACCATAGAGAATGCGAAGTGGTGGCTGGGGGTCTCTGTGGTGGCGTACGCGGTCTGCAGACCACTGTTCCCATTCGTGGCTCTAGAGGCCCGTAGACTCTGGAAGAACAAAACAGACCCCGACGACCAGTTCGTGCACTCCACAAAACAGTCCGGTACACCGAAGGAAAAAACCAAAACTAGCGACTCCGTACACCAGCACTCTGGTAGTCGCGACCCGTTCTACATGGAGTAGCCGTTCTTTGTCTTTTTCGAGTTGTATTTCCGAGTTGTCTTTTCTTGTTTTGTACCGAGTTGTCTTTCCGTTCCAATTTTTCTACCTCCTTTGGGAGAGGTTTTCTGTTTTTTCGATGTGGTCTAGATTTTGTTTTGCTCTTGGGAGACGATTTTCTTCGACTTTCCCAAAAGACCAAATGTGGACAATTGGGTGGTATCATTTCTGTTTGCCTTTTGGTAGACAAATTTTTTCTACACTTTTCCCAAATGTGTCCAAATACACAATTGGGTGGTATCATTTCTGTTTGCCTCTTGGGAGACACATTTTTTCTACACTTTTTCCAAAAGTCCGAATGTGTACAATTGGGTGGTATCATTTCTGTTTGCCTCTTGGGAGACAAATTTTTTCTACACTTTTCCCAAAAGTCCAAATGTGGACAATTGGGTGGTATCATTTCTGTTTGCCTCTTGGGAGACAAATTCTTTCTACACTTTTCCCAAAAGTCCGAATGTGTACAATTGGGTGGTATCATTTCTGTTTGCCTCTTGGGAGACAAAAAATTCTTGTGATTTTCCCATTTGAACAGAAAAATACTATTGGGAAAATGGAGTGCGAAACGTGTGGTAGAACTTTTGCCAAGAAGGCCAACTTGCAACGGCACATCGGGAGAAAGACGAGATGCAGTACTCCTGCATTCCTGTGCGAAGGTTGTGGAAAACATTTCTCCAGTTCCCAGACGCTTTGCAGACACAAACAGAAACGGTTGTACCGCACTCTCGAGAACACAACTCCAGACTGCCGAACTAGAAAGCCGGGTTGTCGAACTAGAAAGCCAGGTTGCGGAACTACAGGCGTCCCTAGAGACAGAAAAACGCAAAAGAAAAATAGCGGAGTCCTGCTTCCGAGAGCTACACCAGAAGAAATAGTAGAACGAGATTGTTCTCGTACGCAGTTCTATCTGTCGTTCGTCTGTGTTGGTTGTAGTGCCTGTAGTTTGTTGTAGTTCGATGTATTTGGGTTTTTTGGAAATCCGTTCCCGATTTTTCGTGGGTGTTGGGAGTGTCGTGTGGTGGTGGAAACGGTGCCACCTCTGGTGGTATCATTCTGATTTTCTCCACAAAAAAGCCTGTTTTTCGAGGGTGCTGGTGAGTACTTTTGTTTATTAGATTTTCCCAAATGTGTCCAAATACACAAATGGGTGGTATCATTTCTGTGTCCAAATAAACAAATGGGTGGTATCATTTCTGTTTGCCTCTTGGGAGGCCACGACAAGTCTATCTGTCGTTCGTCTGTAGTTGGTTGTAGTGTCTGTAGTTCGTTGTAGTTCGATGTATTTGTGTTTTTCTACCTACTTTGGGGAGAGGTTTTGTTTGCCGTTGGGAGTCGAGATGGGGGCCAGTGCAAAAAGTGGGGGGGGGGGGGGAAATCCCCCCTATCTCTACATATCTGTCCAATCGATCTCGTCGTCGTCGTCGTCGTCGCTGTCGATGCTCGCTCCCTCGCGAGGTTTTCCATCCCACAGTCTAGCCACCTCCTCCTCCAACTCTACCACCCTCCTCTCCAGTACCAGGATCCTCTTCCTGGTCGCAGCCTTCTTCTTGCTACCCTCCGTGGTTCTATCTTCTGGCCCCTCGGGACACCTGTTCGAGCGATGTTGCCAGAGAGTCTTGTACGTGGCAAACTTCCCTCCACATCCGGGACACTCTCTCGTGGGAGGTCTCCACGGGTTCTTGCGACCCATGTGTCTTCGAAGATTTGCGGGCTTGTCGAAACCCTTGCCGCATGTTTCACATTCCTTGTATGGCATTGTGTCTGTCTATTCCAATGGGAAACATATCTTCAATTGGGCGTTCGATTGTGGATATTTAGGTGGTAGTACGATTGTGGATGTTTTGTCCAAATGTGGATACATTACTGTAGTTGGTTGTAGTGTCTGTAGTTCGTTGTAGTTCGATGTATTTGGGTTTTTCTGAAATTTTTCCCCGATTTTTCGTGGGTGTTGGGAGTGTTGTATGGTGGTGAAAACGGTGCCACCTCTGGTGGTATCATTCTGCTCTTCTCTATGCAAAAAACCTGGTTTTTCGAGGGTGCTGGGGAGTACTTTTGTTCGTTGGATTTTCGAAGCCATTATTTTCAATCTCAATTTCAAATTTTTTTCACTAAGTATGGTGGGTGTACAACCAGACGGTTTCGCAAAATATTTCAGTGTTGGTGGCTAGTATGTTATTGGA
>CM055272.1:28409884-28431129 GCA_029237695.1 Conchocele bisecta
TCCAATAACATACACTAGCCACCAACAATGAAATATTTTAAACCGCGAAACCGTCTGGTTGTACACCCACCATACTTAGTGAAAAAAATTTGAAATTGAGATTGAAAATAATGGCTTCGAAAATCCAACGAACAAAAGTACTCCCCAGCACCCTCGAAAAACCAGGTTTTTTGCATAGAGAAGAGCAGAATGATACCACCAGAGGTGGCACCGTTTTCACCACCATACAACACTCCCAACACCCACGAAAAATCGGGGAAAAATTTCAGAAAAACCCAAATACATCGAACTACAACGAACTACAGACACTACAACCAACTACAGTATGTATCCACAATACCAATATATTGACTATGTAGACATTGTACCCTGTACATCAATTTGACAATACCAATATATTGACTATGTAAACAATGTACCTTGTGCCCCAATTTGACAATACCAATATATTGACTATGTAAACATTGTATCATGTGCCCCAATTTGACAATACCAATATATTGACTGTGTAAACATTGTACCGTGTAAACATTGTACCCTGTGCGCCAAATTGGTGTACAGGGTACAATGTTTACATAGTCAATATATTGGTATTGTCAAATTGGGGCACAGGGTACAATGTTTACATAGTCAATATAGTTGTATTGTCAAATTGGGGCACATGGTACGATGTTTACATAGTCAATATATTGGTGTTGTCAAATTGGGGCACAGGGTAAAATGTTTACATAGTCATTGTCATACCGCAGATAAGTTTCTCGGCTTTTGATTGGCTAGCTTGCCTGGTCATATATATTGTATGACCTGCCAAGGCCGTCAGACATACAGGAATTGCGATTCTCCTCCGGCGCCTCGCGTCCAATGAAGACACATTTTGCAAGCGTCTACCGATTGCGAATTGTATTCCTCACTAAACACAATAAAACCCCGAATTGATCAATAAAAGTAACAAATTGTACACTCAAAACCAGTCTTTATTGTTTATTTTTCCATAAATATTCTTCGCTCATCAAAATATGAGCGAAAAATGCCACAAACTGTCCCGTTTAGTGTTCTCAAATCTCAACCCAATTGGCTTCGTGACACGGCTATATTTAGGTCATAAACTATGGGTTCCACGCACGAAACGCGGCGTAGCAATGACAGCGAATATTTGGGAACCAGTCGCATTCTTCTAGAGGCGCCAAAGGGAGAGCAGATCGATAGAGCAGTGGAATATAAATTAAATTACACGATATAAAAAAACGGTCATAAAGTCATTTTAGTTTGTTTTTGTTTAATAAAAAAACAAAATGTTCATTTACGCCTTTATATTAAGACTGATGGTAGAAAATCGAATTTCGGATTATTTTTCTTCCTGAACAAACGAAAAGATCAAAAGAAGAGATATGTTTATACGGCCAAATAACGGATCTGCGGTATGACAAATACGTTATTGTGATTCTACACAGGCTATATGTTGTAATATTGCCCGTCTGAAGGTATGTTCACCCTCAGCTATCACAGGCTATATGGTGTAATATTGCCCATCTGAAGGTATGTTCACCCTCGGCTATCGCCTCGGGTGAACATACCTCCAGACGGGCAATATTACACCATATAGCCTGTGTAGAATCACAATAACAATTGGTATTGTCAAATTGGGGCACATGGTACAATGTTTACATAGTCAATATATTGGTGTTGTCAAATTGGGGCACAGGGTACAATGTTTACATAGTCAATATATTGGTATTGTCAAATTGGTGTGCATGGTACAATGTTTACAGTCAATATATTAATTGGTATTGTCAAACTGGCGCATTGGGTACAATGTTTACATAGTCGATATCTTGGTATTGTCAAATTGGGGCACATGGTACAATGTTTACATAGTCAATATATTGGTGTTGTCAAATTGGGGCACAGGGTACAATGTTTACATAGTCAATATATTGGTATTGTCAAATTGGTGTGCATGGTACAATGTTTACAGTCAATATATTAATTGGTATTGTCAAACTGGCGCACAGGGTACAATGTTTACATAGTCAATATCTTGGTATTGTCAAATTGGGGCACATGGTATAATGTTTACATAGTCAATATATTGGTGTTGTCAAATTGGGGCACAGGGTACAATGTTTACATAGTCAATATATTGGTATTGTCAAATTGGTGTGCATGGTACAATGTTTTACAGTCATATATTAATTGGTATTGTCAAACTGGCGCACAGGGTACAATGTTTACATAGTCAATATCTTGGTATTGTAAAATTGGGGCACATGGTACAATGTTTACATAGTCAATATATTGGTGTTGTCAAATTGGGGCACAGGGTACAATGTTTACATAGTCAATATATTGGTATTGTCAAATTGATGTGCATGGTACAATGTTTACAGTCAATATATTAATTGGTATTGTGAAACTGGCGCACAGGGTACAATGTTTACATAGTCAATATCTTGGTATTGTCAAATTGGGGCACATGGTACAATGTTTACATAGTCAATATATTGGTATTGTCAAATTGGGGCACAGTGTACAATGTTTACATAGTCAATATATTGGTATTGTCAAATTTGTGTGCATGGTACAATGTTTACATAGTCAATATATTGGTATTGTCAAATTGGTGTGCATGGTACAATGTTTACATATTGTCAAATTGGGGCACAGTGTACAATGTTTACATAGTCAATATATTGGTATTGTTAAATTGGTGTGCATGGTACAATGTTTACATAGTCAATATATTGGTATTGTCAAATTGGTGTGCATGGTACAATGTTTACATAGTCAATATATTGGTATTGTCAAATTGATGTGCATGGTACAATGTTTACAGTCACTATATTGGTATTGTCAAATTGGTGTGCATGGTACAATGCTTACATAGTCAATGTATTGGTGTTGTCAAATTGGGACACATGGTACAATGTTTGCATAGTCAATATATTGGTATTGTGAAATTGGTGTACAGGGTACAATGTTTACATAGTCAATATGTTGATATTGTCAAATTGGCACACAGGGTACAATGTTTACATAGTCAATATATTGGTATTGTCAAATTGGGGCACATGGTACAATGTTTATATAGTCAATATATTGTTATTGTCAAATTGGGGCACAGGGTACATTGTTTACATAGTCAATATATTGGTACTGTCAAATTGGGGCACAGGGTACACTGTTTACATAGTCAATATATTGGTATTGTCAATTGGCGCACAGGGTACAATGTTTACATAGTCAATATGTTGGTATTGTCAAATTGGGGCACAGGATACAATGTTTACATAGTCAATATATTGGGTTTGTCAAATTAGGGCACATCGTAAAAATTTTACATATCGATAGTCAATATTTTGGGATTGTCAATTAAAGAATAAAACCATGGGATGTTGCGTTTACTGTGGTACAAAAAATACTTCTTCTGTTTAAAGTAAGTGGAGTCTTTAAACAGACCCACATGTTTTTTTTTTTCAAAACACAGTAGACGCAACTTCCCATGGTTTTATTACTTATATTTACATTGCATTTTCGGATAGTTTAGTGTAAGCCGTTATTTTGTCGCAATTCATAGAACAGCGACGTTGCCGGTATATCGGCATTGTCAATTTGGAGCACATTCTGTCTGTTGTAGCGTTATAAAGGTCGGTGTAGACTCAATCCAACCAGCATTGTGTCTCAAATCAACCAGCATTGTGTCTCAATCCAACCAGCATTGTGTCCGTTGTAGAGTTATAATGGTCGGTGTAGACTCAATCCAACCAGCATTGTGTCCCAATCCAACCAGCATTGTGTCCGTTGTAGCGTTATAATGGTCAGTGTAGACTCAATCCAACCATTGTGTCCATTGTAGCATTATAAAGGTCGGTGTATACTCAATCCAACCAGCATTGTGTCTGTTGTAGCATTATAAAGGTTGGTGTAGACTCAATCCAACCAGCATTGTGTCCCAATCCAACCAGCATTGTGTCCGTTGTAGCGTTATAATGGTCAGTGTAGAGTCAATCCAACCAGCATTGTGTCCGTTGTAGCATTATAAAGATCGGTGTAGACTCAATCCAACCAGCATTGTGTCCCAATCCAAACAGCATTCTGTCCCAATCCAACCAGCATTGTGTCTGTTGTAGCGTTATAAAGGTCGGTGTAATCTCAATCCAACCAGCGTTTTGTCTTTTGTAGCATTATAAAGATTGATGTAGACTCAATCCAACCAGCATTGTGTCTTTTGTAGCGTTATAAAGGTTGGTGTAGACTCAATCAAACCAGCATTCTGTCTGTTGTAGTGTTATAAAGGTTGGTATAGACTCAATCCAACCAGCATTCTGTCTTTTGTAGCGTTATAAAGGTTGATGTAGACTCAATCCAACCAGCATTCTGTCTCTTGTAGGATTATAAAGGTTGATGTAGACTCAATCCAACCAGCATTCTGTCTGTACCAACCAGCATTGTGTCTGTTGTAGCGTTATAAAGGTTGATGTAGACTCAATCCAACCAGCATTGTGTCTGTTGTAGCATTATAAAGGTTGGTGTATCTGCCAAGGACGATGGAAAGAAGTTACTCACAGATTACGGGATGCCCGTGTGTGGCTGCGTCGAACTGCGTCATGTCCTGGCCCGTGTACGCGGATATAACCTGTATGGACCACATTACCACACTATTCAGGACCGCCTATCGAATTTCATGTACAGTCGAACCTGTGCTAAAGGCCACCTACGATAGCAATTACCTGTCTATAGCAGCCACACATTTGTTCTCCCAATTACTCAATTACTACATAAATTAACCTGTGAACAAATACCATACTAGTATTTTTTTCTGCCCATGACTGGTCTTTATTCACAGGTTTGACTGTACGTACATTTTCGCATGACCATATATCGCCGTTTTGATTTTGAAAATCATCATTATTTTCATCAACTGCTGTCGAAGGTTGACATAAATTTCAGAGCTCATGCGGAATTAAATTTCTCCATATGCTCTGATATTTATGTCAACGTTCCATTCCGTGTACAGAAAATTTTGTATATATTCGAAATCAATACAATGTTGCGATAGGGAGTAATTCCCGAGTGGACCGATTTAAAAACTTTTATTTTTGTTGACTTCCGTTAAAACTTTTTGTTTATCAGAAAAACCTTTAAAATCTTTGTTCTGTCCGAAAAAACGTAAACAACTGTTATTTGTCATGAAAACTTTGAGGCTCCCCTGCATTTAATTCAAGAAATGGCATCATTAAACGAAGCTTATCCCCTCGTTGGCAGCCTTGATAATAGTAATAAAAAACAAAACAAAAAAACAGTGACCTTGACCTTGGGCGGTCGAACATGGGTCGTACAGGCAGCCTTGATAATAAAAAAAAGAAAAAAATTTTTTTTTAACATTTTTGCCTTACAAACAAGGTGAACATACGTCCTCAGTGACCTTGATCTTGGGCGGTCAGCCTGGGGTCGTATGCAAAACAAAGCACCATCCCTAGACACACATTGTGGCCACATATTATCAAAATCAGTGAAGTGGTTCATGAGTTATTGAAAAATGAAAGGTATGTACGTACATGGACTAACGCTATATCCCCTCTTGCCCATCGGTGAAGTGATAGTAATCACTCCAGTAATAGCCTATTTTTATTGTGACTTCAGCCCGAGTCAGGGATTACAGGGCTTGGCCTCGGACATTCTGGGTGTTGCCATGGTGAAGGACATACACATACGGTGTGGAGACTGGGAGGCGGACACATTGTCTGACGATCAGGTGATTTAACTTTCTCAGCAGGTTCTCATGCTCAAAATCTTGCAATTTGATTGGTTGAGGCTGAGCTGTGCTAAGAACTCAGTATTTGCAAAGTTGTATGTACCTTGAAAAACTTGTACATTCATGTATAGTTGCCACCCTGTCCATCTGTTAACCCTTTTCATGCTGAGGATACGCCATTAAGTTTGCGGAAAATCCTAAATATTTTCCTTCTGTGCGCTCAGAAGTTTTTGTCGCGACATCTTCTTTCACCCACTTGAACCCACAGAACAATGAATCTTTACAATGAGTATTGACTTGAACTTATGGACTTACTTTAGTAGCCCAGGGATTCCGCTGGCGATCGCCACTTTCGCAATTGGCGATAAAAATAAACAATTGGCGATAAAAAATTACAATTACGTAACAATTACGTAACAATTACGTAACCTCCTTAGAGCGTATGCGTAAATCTGACACATGTAATTGATATTGTGTTTACACTGTCAGTGACTATCGGTATTCCTGATTTTATGAATTAATATTTGTGGTATGGGTCACATAATAAAACAATTATAGTTTTTTGAGTCGGTGCACATGAGATTTACTATGGAACGCCAAATCTACATAAACTCAAATATATATTGCTAGCAACAAATATTTGGAGCTAGCAATAAATATTTGGAGAGCTCTCGAAATCAATTAATGATATCTCGAAATCAATTAATGATATCTCGAAATCATTTGGAGAGCTCTCGAAATCATTTGGAACGAGCAATATAACATTTGATTTGGAGAGCTCTCTAAATCATTTGGAGCTATCTCTAAATCATTTGGAGAGCTCTCGAAATCATTTGGAGAGCTCTCGAAATCAATTAATGATATCTCGAAATCATTTAGAGAGCTCTCGAAATCATTTGTAGCGAGCATTATATAACTTGATTTCGAGAGCTCTCCAAATCAAAGCTATATAATGCTCGCTACAAATGATTTCAAGAGCTCTCTAAATGATTTCGAGATATCATTAATTGATTTCGAGAGCTCTCCAAATGATTTCGAGAGCTCTCCAAATCATTTAGAGATAGCTCCAAATGATTTAGAGAGCTCTCCAAATCAAGTTATATAATGCTCGCTACAAATGATTTCGAGAGCTCTCTAAATGATTTCGAGATATCATTAATTGATTTCGAGAGCTCTCCAAATGATTTCGAGAGCTCTCCAAATGATTTAGAGATAGCTCCAAATGATTTCGAGAGCTCTCCAAATGATTTAGAGATAGCTCCAAATGATTTAGAGAGCTCTCCAAATCAAAGTTGTATAATGCTCGCTACAAATGATTTCGAGAGCTCTTTAAATGATTTCGAGAGCTCCCCAAATGATTTAGAGAGCTCTCCAAATCAAATGTTATATAATGCTTGCTCCAAATGATTTCGAGAGCTCTCCAAATGATTTCGAGATATCATTAATTGATTTCGAGAGCTCTCCAAATGATTTCGAGAGCTCTCCAAATATTTATTGCTAGCTCCAAATATTTGTTGCTAGCAATATATATTTGAGTTTATGTAGATTTGGCGTTCCATAATTTACAGACTTTCGAAAAGTGATGTTCACCTCCGCCTTCGACGTCGGTGAACATCACTTTTCTCAGGCCCGTAAATCTCATGTACACCTCCTCAAAAGACAATAATTGTACATTATTTCCTCCATATTTATGATATGCATTTATTAGGACAGGCCTTGACTGGACAGACATGAAACCGAGGTCCCGTCCTTACCGGACCTTGGCTAAACCGGATGTGGTAAACCCATTCACTTTCAATATTTCTCATTTATCACCAAAAGTATATGTTGTAACCACTCATTTGAACCGTCTTGAAGAGACGGTTCAAATGGTGGTGACAATATATACTCCTGATGAGAAATAAAGAAATTATTAGAACATTTTTTGTATGTTACAGTTGAATTTGGTTATACCCCTTATGTGAGTACATTTTGTATTATGATTATTTGTAAACCTATTCAATTAGGGGAATGGGCCAAGTGACTTTGGTGTGGTATGGACATATATATATCTAGCGGTTACAGTGTCATCTAAAAATAGACGCAAGCTCCTGCGTATTCAGGCACATGCCCAGATTGGCCTAATGTGCCCATCATGTCGGGCGCAAGACAATCAATAATTTGCGGCATTGACAATAATTAAGGGGGATTGCCGCAATCGCGCGTGCTGGATGCATCCCTGCCATCCCTGCATGATACGTAAACAAATAAAAGTTGGCTATGAAGGGCAATTCTTCGTTTTGATTGGTGGAAAATTTTGTGAATATTAACTAGCGTCAAATGACGCGCATACGCGATCCAATGCTGGGGTTGCTAGTAAGGAGATTTTGAGCAGAGGTCGATTATAAATTAGCCGAATAAACACATTTTACGCGATTATACGTGGCTGAAACTTGTTCTGTTTAATAAATAAAAGCTTTAAATTGGCCCAATAATCGGCGTATGTTGGCGTATATGGCCATTAGAGCCAACTATGGACTTCAACAACAATAACTTCCGGGTTAAATCTCTTCCGGCGTTCAGTTCATTACGTATTCAAAATTGTGTTATTTGGCTATAAGTAAAGTTTTAAACGGAGATAATTGCCAAAAATGCAAACTTTATCGGTTGATGCAATTTGGAAGTGATACAGAAAAATTCGCGTTCGTAGATTACCGAATAGCGGAGAAAAGGGTTGCTACAAACTTTTTCAGAATTCGATGGATAACCAATATATTAGCCGATCTATAAATAGATCGGCTAATAACAAACTAACCTGGTATTCTCTAATCCCTTTCAGATTAACTATGCAGTTGATGACTTATTAATCGCTGTAGACATTCTCATGCAGCTGGTTGCTGTGAAAATATAAGTAAGTAAGTAAGTAATTTGTTTATTATAGTGACATGTGTTAAACGAAACAGGGAATATGTACAATATAATATTGACGAAAACACCCGGCCCTATGGACCTATATGTCACTTTCAAATGTTAGGTAACAAATGCATGTGTAAATATACAATATAAAATAAATAATTAGCACCTAGTTTGAGCAGTATATATCATGTATATGATTAAGTGTAGGTAAAGCTGAATTGGCCTTAATTTCGCGACGCCACATCTGCCTACATGTAATATAGGCATCTTGACGTCCCGTAATTAGGGCCACTTCACGTTCAAAGTTGTCAATTACATGATAACAGTTCAGACAATGATCGACATTCAAGTGTTGTATCATACAATGTAGTACCGTGAGTGTGACCTGTGGGTAACGGATTGCACAGATACAATTGCCTGAGGTAGGTTATTATCGATGTATAGTATTGACAATGACGGACTATTTACCAGATTACTTAATATATATATGACTCACCAGATAAACGGGAATGTCTGCGCGTAAGACCATTGAAGCTCCAGGTCGGTAAGTGCACCCGTGCAATCTGATCAGGAGCAACGCTGTGAACAGTGTAGGCCCAGATCAAACTGTACATATGTGCATTCTGATCAGGATCAACCCTGTTCACACCTTGGTCTGGCATCATTGGGCTAATAACCAACAATTTACATTGTGAGAGGAAATGCGATACAGTATAAACAATCTGGCACAGTTAATGTATGAATATTGGACGGGATTACTAGCTTGTCGGTGGAATGTTGTTGCATATAAATTTGTACATAACATTGTCTCGCCACGACAAAAAGAGATTAAACGAACGTGTGAACAGTGTAGCCCCAGATCAGAAAGCACACCACAGTCTGATTTCGGATCAGGATCAACAGTGTTCACTGTACCAGCGGGATACGTTCATGATGCTGTGATGACATTATTGAACGTGTCCAAGTCGACCTGGAGCAGCAGGACTCAGCATCTCGGTTAGGCACTGCATGTCGTGGCGTGACATAATACGCATTGACACACGTATGAATGGCACCGCGTATTTGCTATAGCGGGATAGATATGGTGGTTCCAACACTGAGCACAATGTGAGCCCCGCGGGGCGCCCGCTGTGTCAGTTTTCGATCATGGTGATTGCGGTTCCATACATTATATGTCTTGCGGATTATGTCCTATAGATAACATTTCTTCGTCTCATGAATGCCATAACAATATATTTAGCCGCTTTTCTCGGTAGAGAGCGAATTATGTGTTGAAAGCGTTCTTCATCGTTCATGTCTATCATGTGTGTGTTCATGTGGAATAAGTCATGTCTAATGTCATTATATAGAGAGCATTTTGTCATAAAATGCCGTTCATCTTCTACACATTGATCTTGACAAAGTTTACAGAGACGTTGAGCGGGTGTCTCGCCTACATATCTGCCTGTTTCTATACGGAGCGGCAGAATTCCACATCGAAACTGGGCTAATAAAGCACGTTCATGTCTTGTTAAATTTTCCTTAACATAATCCTCGCAAATAGGTTGTGATTTAATTGTCACATATGTCCGAAGTTTAGCTACACCCTGTACATCGTTGGACCATTGTCTGGAATAATAGGACGAGACATTAGATCTGGCTGTGTCTAGATTTACGCATGTTTTGTGTCGAAAATGATCGGTGAGGTCGAGTTTATTAAATATAATTTTCACGTCTTCACACCAGTTGTTATGGCACAAATTGTAGTCAGCATTAAATGCCTGTTTGGTGAGTCGGTTGTCGTCTAGTAGAACCAGTCTATTCCAGAATCGTAAATGTTTATCCAGTGGCGATAGGTACTTGGTAGCCAGCCGGTTTCCCCTATGATGGCGAGAGTTGGTGCAAATCTGTGAACACCCAAATAGTATCGTATCGCCCGGTTTTGTACATAATCGATGATCTTGTGTTGCGTAAATCCCCACACTGATGAATTGTAGTCAAGTATTGGGATTACACAGGAATTGTATAATTTTTCATAAGTGTTAAATCCAAAATCCTTCATGTTATGTATTTTAGATATGATACACCCAAGTGCTCGACCTGCACCCTTTGCTATGGCTTCACAATGTTGTGTGTACTTATGTTTGTCATTCAGCAACACGCCGAGATACTTGTAGTGCTCCACGAATACGAGATTAGTGTTTCCCAATTTGAACACGAAATCTGTGCGTTGTGCTCGGCCGTTCCGGAAGTGCATGCATTTTCGATTTGTCCGTATTTATCAACACCCTCCAGCGTTTGCACCAGTAGTTTAATCCATCGAGCATACGTTGCAGGTGATCTTCTGTGAGCGATATAAATGCATTGTCGTCTGCATATAGTAACACAGATATGTTCCGGTCACTCACATCCACCCCAAGGCCAAGGTCATTGATTTCATCCACAAGGTCATTGATAAAGATCGAAAAGAGGGTGGGGGATAGGTTATCTCCCTGTTTAACACCCATCTTGCAGTCAAACCATTCAGTACATTTATTGTTTATACGTACACAAGACACCGAGTGTTGATATATACTCTTAATAGAACCATATATTTTACCGTCGATATTGTTCATTAATAATTTGTATAACATCATGTCACGGTCTATGAAATCGAAACATTTTCGTAGGTCAATAAATGCTGTGAAAACACTGGCGTTATTTCGTATAATACTATCGAGCGTGAACACGTGATCTTCACATGACCGCTTTGCCCGAAAACCGTTCTGTTCGTCGGCGAGAATATCGTTGTTACCTAGAAATACTGTAAGTCTTTTGTTAATGAACGCACTGTACATTTTGCTTATACACGATAGTAAACTTATGCCCCTGTAGTTCATTGGTGTCCGTTTATCCGAATTAGGGTCCTTTAATATTGGGCATATGATAGACTTTCTCCATTGTGTGGGAATCATACTTGTATCCAGAATGAGTTGAAATAGTTTGTGTAGGACACCTATTACTGCGGGATATTTCAGAACGGCGTACGGTAATTCGTCATAGCCACAGGCTGAACGCGATTTTGCACTCATTACTAAGGTGGCGATTTCGTCCAGTGTTATGTGTTATATATGGCATTACCCGACAACACTGGTACTATGGTAACACAGTGAGCACAGACGAGGCTTCATTCTGGCAGACTGGCAGATCTCTCTGTCGGTGTATCGTCGATGTCGCGTTCAAGAATCCAAAGACAACATCGTCAAGGATGGATGGTGAGGCTGGACAGAGCAGTATGGAGGTACAGTCGAACCTGTGTTAACAACCACCTGGGAATAGCGACCACCTGTCCACAACGGCCAGCTAAAACCCCTCCGTCCAATTTTGTTCTTTATAAGACCTTGGAATAACGACCACCCCCAAACAACGACCAGCTATTTTCATTCCCACACGGCATTTTTGTATGTGAACAGCGACCATGTCATGTTTTTGTCGGCAAAAAAAAATAGCACCACAATCGCTGTTTTCCTTTCATCAAAATCTGGTCGCTATCATCTGAATTGCAACTGATCGTAACCAATTAGTCATCAATTACATTCGCATTCTTTTGAAAACATTTACCTTGCCCGATATGGTCGGGTTGTCATTTGGCGACATTAAACATTTTCCTTGAAAAAAACCAAAAATATTGCATAACTCCATTAACGGTAATTTCCGATATGTATTCCGTGTCGTGTATTCCAATAGCATAACGACTACCCCCGAACAACGACCACTATTTTCATTCCCACACGGCATTTTTGTATGTGAACAGCGACCATGTCATGTTTTTGTCGGCAAACAAAAATAGCACCACAATTGCTGTTTTCCTTTCATCAAAATCTGGTCGCTATCATCTGAATTGCAACTGATCGTAACCAATTAGTCATCAATTACATTCGCATTCTTTTGAAAACATTTACCTTGCCCGATATGGTCGGTGTCATTTTGGCGACATTAAACATTTTCCATGAAAAATATTGCATAACTCCATTAACGGTAATTTCCGATATGTATTCCGTGTCGTGTATTCCAATAGGCATAACGACTACCCCCGAACAACGACCAGCTATTTTCATTCCCACACGGCATTTTTGTATGTGAACAGCGACCATGTCATGTTTTTGTCGGCAAAAAAAAATAGCACCACAATCGCTGTTTTCTTTTCATCAAAATCTGGTCGCTATCATCTGAATTGCAACTGATCGTAACCAATTAGTCATCAATTACATTCGCATTCTTTTGAAAACATTTACCTTGCCCGATATGGTCGGTGTCATTTTGGCGACATTAAACATTTTCCATGAAAAATATTGCATAACTCCATTAACGGTAATTCCCGATATGTATTCCGTGTCGTGTATTCCAATAGGCATAATGCAATTCCGCGCAAGTCATAAAACTCCATCATAAAACTGTGTTTACACGATGCTGATTCGTCTACAGTGACAAGACTAAGACTTCAAACACACCGCGCTTGTCAAGTGTAAATTTCACACCGCAGGGCACAAGGCCATATCAAAGATCAATACACGTGGTTGCTGACATCAGTCACGTAGTACACACTAGACTGGTACCCTGTCGGATGCGCAGACTAGCGTTATTCATAACGACCGGGAACCAGTCTAAAGTGACACGACAAACGTGTTTATATGAATTGGGTCTCGATCTCCGACAAATCCCGGCTTATTGCATTAGCGGCCAGACCAGGCAGTGGATTCACGTAGTCTGCCTATGGTTTACAATGCTCACGAATCTCCAAGTAAAAACATCAGTAATTACGTCAGCGGACATTGCCAATTCGTCATAGGCTGCTTAAATATTCGGGCTTGACCAAGATAGTATACATTGGACATTCTCTCCTGATTTGGACACCTAGCTCGTGTGGGATACGTACTCGACTTCATTCAATGAAATATTTTTGTTACAAAAAAACTCGTGGTTTTCACAGGCCGCGCCACATAGGCTATCGTTTTAATAAAGACTATATGACCGTTATTAATTTCAACTGATGGTGTGAAATTGAGAATAAGAAAACAAAATACTAATGGTCATGCTAAATTAAACCACTTAACTGTAATTACGACAAGCTATTAAATGGTGTACCAAAGCAAGCCGCGGGATATACTTATCGTGAAGATAATTACTCCCCTTTGTATGTATATAATTTCTAAAGCGAGGCTGGGTTCAGAACACTAACAACAAGATGACAAAACAAAATAAATTGACTATTTTAGCCATTTTCATGCAATTTTTAATTGATGAAAAGCAGATACAATACAATACAATACAATATCCTTTATTAAGCATTAAGCAATACAATGCTTCTAGCCTTTAACATAAAACTTGTGTAGTGCACATAAAATACATGTTTTACGGAATATAAATGGAGAAGCTTTTGTTAATTGTAATTATACACTAATAGATGCCACCAAAATGATCACTTTGCAGTATTAGCAACTTAAATAAAAATAAGTTTATTCTTCCAGTAATTCTTTTCTCAAATTGCTGGCAAAATAAACCTATTTCGACAGATTAATTAAATACACTCCACGATCGTGCAATAGCGAATCGTCAGGTGGAAGTGTATACAGCCAAGACGTTTTCTATGCATGCATATAGATTACAATAGAATGCTAAATACATGGCCGACTTTGTTGTGAAACCGGGAAAATGTTCGACCCTTGGAACAACTACCACCTGTCAACAACGACCACTTTGGCCACTTCCAGTTGCCGGTCGTTGTTCACAGGTTCAACTGTATATTTATAGAGAATAGTAGTTTAGTGCCGTGAATGGAAAAAAATATCTGTCAAGGCTTAGGAAACGGGATGAGCGAGGCTCTGGTGCCACGTGTCTGTGTCACGTTTCCATGCCACGCCAGATATTTTTTCCCATTCACTGCACTAACCTACTATTCTATTCATCCCGTCAACACTATAAATAGCTTTAAAATGCAAAAAATAACCCCAGCCACATCCTCAAAATCGGAGAATCAACTAGTATGACAACCGCACATATTCATACGCAGTGATTAAGTCGTATTTACATGATATCAAAAATGTTTCATGGCACATACACACTGTGTTGACGGGATAAATAGAGGATCATGCAGGAGTGATGATTTAATACGATCTTTATTAAACAAGTTTACTGATTTCATAAAAAAACGCGGCTATGCCAAGTTTCTTATGAAATGAGTCAACAGGTTTAATACCGGTAAGCATCATGTTAAATCAACAGAAATGTTAGATTTTATTTCTTGCATTAGCATAGCACCATATGTTGCAGTTTTCCGTAGTGACCTAATTTGCGAATTTATCACACTGGTGTATTATGACTTTTATTACTTTGTGAAAAGCCATTTTATGCACTAAAAGGCTGATTTTTTTTAAACACCATTAAACAAACAAACAAACAAACTTTATGGCTGATCTGGATCTACACTGGTATGTTTGATACATTCACACAGGGCTGAGAAATGGAGACGGGCTACAAGGCCGGCAAACTGAAGGACTCTTACAAGGCATACATGACAAGGAAGCGCCCCCTATACTACAACTGTAAGCTGATCGCACCAGATGGCACGCCCCTCACTACATGTGACATACGCAAGGTGGAATGGTACATCGCAAAGGGACTCGCAGGTACTCGTGTATTTTTGTCATAGACGAAGGGTTCATTTTATTGGAATCCAGGTTTGCCCTCAACAGAGCTCCATATAAGCTGCGTATTTGCTTAAATACCCAATTAAAATTGCCAACAACTCAATTGAAATCAGAAGTAGCGAGTATCGAAAAGCAAAACAATATTTGTGGTACCTTTATCATGCATTGCAGAAAGCAATTAAGCAGATCCCACAAATAAATTTAGCATATTTTTCTTATTTTCCATGAAAACACATCTTGGTATTTCATTAGAATTGTCTCCAAGGACTCAATTCTAATGAAATGCCAAGACAAGTGTTCATTTCGAAGCAAACTATTCAATAATAATTGCTGTCTGCTGATGTGTAAACAGTAGTGTGATTTTGTTTTACCCAATTAAAATTATGTAATACCCAATTGCTTCAGTAATGATGGAGTGACAATACTCAATTACTAATTCCTTATCTGGAGCCCTGTGCTGGTATATAATACGGTAGTAAATTAGAGTTACCCTCGCACAAATAATAAGGAGCAGCCGCAGTCACAATTCGACACATTGCATTTTAAATTACTAGGGGCAGGAAGGGCAGTGATAACAACATTCCAGTTCGCCATTGCGTTAGCAACTTACGTAGGCAAGAATATGTCATCTAACGACGTTAAATGCACCCGGGATGCAGACATCATAAAAGTTAGTACTCAGAAAAAGTGGATTGACAGGGCAAAGTCATTCACTGCACCCGCTAATATGCGCAACGTAGAGTTTAAATTACTTCAAACACAAGCGCAATCAACTAACAATACACAACGCAAACAACAAAACCAGCCACAAACCGCAATCGGAATCGCTAATCATCCCGACTTTATAGGTCTGAGTAAGGAAGACTTAATGTTGGCAGTAAACGCCAATAAGAACAATATCACCGCGGCACATCAAATAGGAAAAACCAAATCTACTCTACTAATTCACTTCAGCACATCCCTGCCCTATCAAATTACACCAGCACCCTACATTAACGAAGGCAACCCCATTGACATCGGCATAACAATCCAACGACCGATTCGCTGCAATAAGTGTCAGCAATTTGGTCACATACAAAAAGCATGTAAAAACAACACAATAATATGCCCCATCTGCGCGTACAACCATTATTACAAAGACTGCACGAGCAAACAGGTCAGGGACAATGATTTCTGCAATAACTGTTACGTGGCTAGTGTACAGGCTTGTGGACATCGGTCAAGTGATCCCTACTGCCCGATGCTACTTAAATACAAATCACATCTCGAACAAAAGAACAACACTAGGCAACTGGCACGCAATGCACTAAAAGAACAAATAATGAACCCTGTAACAAAAACACTGCCTATTCAAGTAGTCACCAACAACACACCTGCAAAACAACGAACTACAAAACAGCCTCCAACGAACCCAGCCCCACAAAAGGAAAACATAAAACAAAGAAACCCCAAAGAAAATAACATGCAAGGATACTTTCTAAACAACAGCTCTTAAAACTAATTTCGGCTCTTGAAATTGCAATTGAAAAACAACTAGGAGTAACCACCAATGGCATTATAGGACAAATAGCAGAACAACACTTAGGACAAAATGTAACAACAACAACAATTCCTAGCACACCATCCACTGAAAAAAATGCACACGTCACAGATGGACACATCCCAATCAGAAACTTCTATACTAAACGTTTTAGGTACACTGGCAAATGCGGACAAGGTAATAAAGTCACTAAACAAATATAAAGCAAGTAAACAATCGACCGTTAGCGACAAAGTAGTAAGCCCTTTACCACGAAGCTGGGGGGAAACAAAATCAACACTTACACCCGAGCCCCTAATGTTTGATAGCAGCATGGACGACTCAGACCCAAATAAACTAATAATCGTAACATCAACCGAATCTATAGAGTCTCATCCCATTCAAACACTAACAGGTATCTCCAATATTTCGACCATTTGTGCAGACAACACAACACTACATGAAATAAACGATAATCAGGACACGCCAATAAACAAACAAACGTCAAGCAATAGCGTTGCCACATCAACACCCAATAACAGTCCAGCAGAAAAACGTACAAGTATAGAAAATCATAATATGCGTAAAACTATAACAGCAAATCGTAAATATAATACAAAATCCATAAAAGATAACGTAACCGAAGTTAGTTCAAAAGTGAATACAGGCATGAAAAAACAGAATAAATTTACTAACAAGCAGAAGATAGGTAAAAACGTATTAAAATCAGTGGCACCGTTAGCGGAACAGCAACAACAGTGCAATTTAACACCATTTAATGGTAATAAAGTCCTAAATTCACAGAAAAGGAGTCAGGCATATGCACCAAAAAGCTCATCATAAGAAAGGATATATATAATAAATAAATATGGGTAGAAACAAAAATAAAGGAATGACCCTGACCGTCTTTCAATGGAACTGTCGGGGATTTGTAAAAACAAAAGGAGAGCTTATCAATGTTCTAGAAAATAACGTAATGTCACCTGATGTAATATGCCTGCAAGAAATGTCAAAGCCTTCAACACTCACTGGATACAACCTCGTATCCTACACAACCAATTCTTTCCATGGCAGTGGGTAGGAATATACGCTAAAAATGGAATATCATGTGTAGAACTTAAAACAAATCACCTTACAGAAAAACTAAATAACCTCTATTGGTTGGTAATTAAGGTTACTGCAGCAATAAAGGAAACATTGATATATTAAATGTGTACATTGGCCCTGGTAACCATAATCACGAACCAAAACTAAACAACCTCAATAAAATTATCACACAATTAAGCAATAAATCTCTAATATTGGGTGACTTCAACGGGCACAACCCACTATGGGACGTGCATTACAATGCTAAGACAAACAAAGTAGGTGATGAAATAATACAATTTCTAGATAACAACTGATTATGTAGTACTTAACAACGGAGCTGTAACTTATGATACGTCACACATTTCTTCAAGCAAATATATTGGAACAGCACCCGACATAACATTAGCAACACCAGCTTTAGCCTCCTTGACCTCCTGGTCCGTCCATGACTCTACACTAGGAAGTGACCACTATCCGATAATTACTAAAGTTTCTACCCAATACCATAGAAGTACTCCAGCCACCATTCCTAAATGGAAGTTAGGTCATGCTAACTGGAGCTGTTCCAACGACTATGCACTAATAGACTACACACAGATACAAATCTAGATACAAAACAATACCACGATGAATTTTGTGAGCACCCTCTATAACATAAGTAAGGAGAGTATACCACAGACAAGTGGTAAAGCTCATAATCACCCAACCAATCCCTGGTGGACACCAGCTTGCACAGATGCCATTAAAAACAGGGAGAACTGTCTGCGTAGATGGAAACAAGCACACAAATATCATACAACACTTAAACAAACTAGGCGAGAGGAATATTTGAAAGCTAAGTCCCTCGCGACTGAAGTAATTAACGACGCAAAAAGTTGTGGTTGGGAGAAATTTATATCTGAAATAAATAACGACAAAACGAGTAAAGAATTATGGGACCAATTTAATAGAATCAGAGGAAAAGCTATAAAGCCAATGCCTCTACTATTACATAACAATAGCAATGTCTACGACAACAAACAAAAAGCAGAGGTGCTCACAGACCATTATACAACTATGTCAAGTGACAATAATCTTAATCCCGAATTCAAAACAGTTAAGGTTAAGAGAAACCCCGAAATTCAAACAAAAATAGATACTAACACGTTATGGCCAGAATCTAATGAGGTTGACTGCCTCAATCGGTGCTTTATTATGTCAGAACTAAAATATGCCCTTAAAAATAAGAAAAACTCTGCACCAGGAGCAGACAAGATACACTACGCCAATACTAAAGCATCTCCCAAAAGAATCTATGGAACAACTGCTTCTGGTGATAAATAAATCTTGGGTAAATGGTACACTACCAGATACCTGGAAAGAAGCTACCATCATCCCTATATTGAAACCAAAGAATGGACCCAACACTCCCGCCCTCATACAGACCTATTTCTCTAACACCAGCAATATGTAAAATAATGGAAACGATGGTAGCTAACAGATTAAAACATCACTTAGAAACAAATCAGAAACTCAGCCCGACCCAATCAGGATTCCGAAATAACAGATCTACATTGGATCAACTCGCACGACTAGACACAATTATTAAAACAGCCATGATGGAAAAGAAAATGGTCGTTGCAGTATTCCTAGACTTAGAAAAAGCCTTTGACCTAATGTGGACGAAAGGTGCAATAGAACAACTAATCGGGAAGGGCATAAATAATAGAATGTTGTTGTGGCTTGACAACTTTCTAACGGGCAGAAAAATTAGAGTGAGAATAGGATCAGAACACTCCGAATTTCAAAATGTAGATAACGGTAGCCCCCATGGGCAGCGTAGTTATCCAACGCTGTTTAACATCATGATAGATACATTGTATAACGAACTCAATGAGAACAACCCAATTACAACTATCAAAAATGATCTATCGCAATTTGCAGATGATAGCTCGATCTGGCATGTACATGCAGATCTCAATATAGCCTTGGGGGCTGTACAGACAACATTAGATAAAATCACAACATGGCAAAATAAATGGGGGTTTAAAATATCCCCACTAATAAAACTGAGGCAGTCATCTCATGGAGGAGGACACTTATTCTACAAAAGCACGGAGCAACGGTATGCATATAAAGGAGATCAACAATACAAAATTAAAGAACTAGTTGTTAACAATCAGGCAATACCATACAAAAAATGCGTAAAGTTCCTAGGTATGTACTTGGACGATAGACTTACCTGGGGACCTCACATATCAGATCTAATTCAACGTTGTAGAAGGGATCTAAAATCTAATGAAACTAATCTCAGGCACATCTTATGGTGCAGACAAATCCTCCCTCCTACAACTATATAAAAGCATTAATCCCTGTCGAAGATGGACTATGGATGCATGCTATACAAAGATGCTGCGGCTGCTCACCTGGATAAGTTAAATTAATTAATCAAAGAGCAGCGCTAAGGCTTGCCACGGGTGCCTATAAAACAACAAGAGCCGCAGTAATCGAAGTAGAAACAGCAGTGTTACCACTAGACTTAAGAAGGGAACAAACATTACTCAAATACTGGGTCCGAACCCAACCCCATGGCGCTCACCTACCAATCAACGAACTAATACAACTCAAACCAGCATACAAATACAATATGATTAAACTAAAACGAGACGCAACCAATACAGTCAATAATTATACCAACAAAAAAGCCAATGTAAAAACGTGTTATGCAATGAATGCACTAATCTTAACAGAAGAATATGATCTGGGTGGATGCGAGATGCAGCCATTCAAAACGCATATCCCGTATTATCTATTTGAAATTACAGCTCGATCTGATCTCACTGAAATTATAAAAGATAAAACTAAGAATCCAACCCTTAGCCTCAAACACGCAATGGAACATTTAGAACAAAATTAAATTGGAAAGACAGCCTACACATCTATACGGACGGTAGCAAAAACCCAGAACTCGGTATCACCTCAGCTGCGTTTTGTGGTCCCGGAACTAAGTCACGTAGAACAATACAAACTGGCCCCCAATCTAACTGTATTTACTTCGGAACTTATTTGCAATTGAAAAAGCCCTCATATTCAACCTAAAATTAAAAAGTACAATAACACTGTAATCATAACAGACTCACTAAGCTCCATCCAAGCAATCAACACAGGTACGTCTAAAACGAGACCTGACAAGGTCCATACCATTAAAATTCTTATAAGTAAACATATGGAACAAGGGAAAATTATTAATATAGACTGGGTACCCTCACATGTTGGAATACCTGGAAACGAAGAAGCCGACCGAGCGGCAAGCACAGCTCACTTGATAGGAACACAAGATAATACT